>CM050414.1:26957778-27270278 GCA_027564155.1 Gymnocypris eckloni scoliostomus
ACCGACTCAAACTATGATTTCTGGAGTCATCTATTATAATATACACGACTGGTCAAAAGGGTTTGTTTTTAAAGTTCTGCATTTATTTCAGCAGAAATACAGTAATATTGTGAAATAATATTAACAGTTCAAATTAAAACCATTATATATTTTATAATGAAATGTATTTCTGTGATGCGCAGCTGTATTTTCAGCATCATTACAACAGTCTTCAGTGTCACATGATCTTCAGAAATCATTTTAATATTCTGATTTGGTCATCAAGAAACTTTTTTTCTCAGTGTTGAAATATTTTTGTAGAAAACTGCTATTTTTATTTTCAGGATTCTTTGATCAAGAAAACAGCATTTATTTAACAGAAATCTCTTGATTGTCATGTATTTGATCAAATTAATGCATCTTTGCTGAATGATAGTTTAAATAATTAATTTATAGAAAAAAGTTAGCCTCTTGAAAAAATATTATAGTAATTGATATTTATTTGTACATACTATAGTAAAGTACTTCTTCTATAGTTGCTTTGGTAATATAACAACTATAATAATATAAACAAACGACTTTACTCAATACTGTACTACGTTTTCTACAACTATAGAGTGTATTATACTACAATACACTACAGTTTATTGTAGTAAAAACTAAAGTATGCTACAGTATTTATTACAGTTTATCAGTTCTGTATAATTAATACTAAAGTATGCTGCAGCATTCATTAACAAAGTGTTGTAATACTATAATATATACAGTATAATACACGTTACTATAAATGACTAGTGTTTTTTCATGCACCCCAAACTTTTGAACAATGGTGTAATATAATATCATTTATTTTTTCATGCTGTTGATTACAGATTGTAATGTCTGAGAACGGTAAGCCCTCTGCCGTTTTGGAGGAGAGGGGTCACGATTACCGCTCCGAGCCGAATCTGGATATGCCAGACCACCGCAGCTCTCCTCTTCACCGAACATACCAGTCCTCCCCTTTCCAGCTGGACTCCTTCAGCACGACGTCTCGTTCATTCAGTCTGAAGCAGGGAGTGAACAGACCCGACCAGATGCCACAGGGTGGCCGCAAACCAGAAACGGTCACTTCCACCCCTCTCAAAGGAGTCTTCTCCCCCGGGACGTTATCGGGACGCAATGGCAGCCTATCCTACGACAGCTTGCTAACCCCCAGCGTAACGCCATCTGTGGGCGAGTGCGCCGCTCACCCTGGAGTGCCCTCTATGGGTTTTCATTCGCCCTACCTGTCCACTAAGATGTGCCATGTACGTGGGCCCGAGCTTCAGCGGCACATCGGCCCGCCGTCCTATAGTCCGGTGCACGTCGGAGCGATGTACGGGCGGCAGTCGCCGCTCTCAAGAGACCGAGATCCCTCGCCCGTCCGTTACGACAACCTCTCCAAAACCATCATGGCTTCCATCCAGGAGAGGAAGGTGCTCGAGGAGAGGGAGAAACTCATGCATCGGTACGCTCAAGCCTACGCCAACGATTCGGGTGTATTTGACACCTGCAGCGGAGCCGTCTACGGACTCCCACCTGGGACGTGCTACCCCGACGGACCCCGAGAGCCCACCCCTCCTGTGTGCGGCTCTCGGGATAACTTGAGGGGAGTCGGGGTGGTGGGATACGCTCCCCGAACACCTGTTCTGCGCTCCTCTGCAGCCTCGCTCTCCAGAGCGCCGAGGACTTCCACGACGTCCCTCCACACCGATGCAGGCGGTGTGAGCCGGACAGCTGAGCTCCAGTATCGCTCTCCGGTGCACCAAACACACCACTCCCCAACAGCTGTGTCCCGGTCCCCGACATACACGCATCAGAAGGCCACTTTCATTAGCGCCCTGGAGAGGGCAGACTCGCCGCATCTTGGTACAAGGTATGACTCATAGCATCCACTTTTAACCAATCAGAAAAGGAGGTGATGTATAGACTAAACGGTCTTGATATGAACGCTCTGATCTGGCGGGGATTTCAGAGATTTCAGTTGTGTTGTGTTTATTTGTTCATTTTTGTCATTATTGTTATTTAGAATGCCTTTACGTTTTTTGCCTTTCTGCAGTGATGAAAAAAAAATGTTGTGATTATGGATCTGTTGGAAAATTATACTTTTTTTGCCCCCCCCCATTTTCATTTCTGCATGCCTGTGCATCCATATTCATGAGCTTTGCATGGCGTGCACTTCTGGCATACTGTACATTTTATTGCATCATTGTAATCTCATAAATGGTGTCAGAATTCAGTGTAATATACAATATTTATGATTTGATATCCATTTATCTCTTCTTGTTCTGTTTGTGTTGCTTTTTAAGCTTAAGTAGTGCTTTTTAATTATTTTACACACTGTATTTTTCTTTAACTCGATTATTTTACAAATGGCAAAAGACTAATACCAGACTGCGTGATTGTCTTTAAAATGATGATTTATTACAGGACTCAACAGAAATATTTTTTCCCATGCCAACATTTTTATAGATCCCATCAAAAGATTTTTTTTTTACTTTAATAATATTAATATATTTTTTTAATTATAATTCACAATTTTCTTTTTGTAAAGTATATAATGATAAAAATGCAAGTAAAAAGTAAGAAAGCATAACATAACATATAAAAATAAAAATACGGTATCATTAAAAAATATTATAAAATTAAAATAATCTTTGCAAGGCATAATTTGTGGGCAAGTGCCTGTTTTGTCAACTGGCTCTAAACTGACTCCTTGTTTTTGAGTCCTGTATTATTATCTCAATTATACGATCCCTTCCACCTCTCTTCATGAACTCATCTTCATGTTTTAACATTTCAGTCCCTTTATGAAGTACGTTTGAATCTCTTCCTTTCTAAAGAAGGACAGATGAGGATAACAGGTCACGATACAGTTGGAAAGGAACCACTTCAAATACGTCTTCCTGTTTTTTAATATTTTCTCCACATAGAGAGGACCTCTGTCAAGGTAAAGTCAACGGGCAACTGAAGGGCCAAGCACGTGACTGCCATCTAGGGACTCCTTCTGGAACGCCCAGCAGACACAGCAATGTCAAAAAGGTGACCGGAGTGGGTGGAACTACATATGAGATTTCTGTTTGACGGACAGCACTGCCTGCCAGGAAAAGCACTGCCATGGCAACACCAAGTTTCTTTTATAATATTCAAATGACCGATCAGGAGACACAGTTCAGATGGGAGAAGTTTGTGCATTGGCCATTTCTTTGCTAAAGAGATGACAAGCAACTTTCCACGTGACCCAGTGTATAATATAACAGGAGTGTCAGCCATCAGGATATAAATCACACACTACAGAAAATAACGGTTTAATTGAGTAAAATGGAAAATATATAAACCATTCAGGGCTGAATATGTATCGTGTCAGTTCAGTTGTTTGTATATGATCAAAGTTCGCATATTGAATACAAATCTTTCACACACTTGAATGTGAGTGTATATGAACTTACCAGTAACTCCTTTATGTTTATCTAATAATCAGGGTTTCATCTCAAATGCATTTCTCTGTTAAGCTATCAGGTTCCAAACAAACCATAACAGCACCTGTGTACTTTAAAAAACAAGCAGAAGTTTTATTTTTTCAAATATGGAGGTCATTTACACTTTTTCTAATGTAAAACTATAAGCTGCCATAGTAAAAACATGTATATGTAAAATAAAAAATAAAATACTGATGCTGGTTATCACCAGTTTGTTAAAACTTTCTTTCAAACTTTGTTTTTCTTTATAAAAAAGTATTGTATAGTGGTAAAAATGATGAATATGTAAACAGAAACACACCACTGTGTATTCGCAGTACTGGCTACATGTAAAAGACATATTTTTTCTTCGCAAACTGCAAGTTGTTTTATTGCTTTATCATTTCAATGTATTAGTAATAGATTAGAAAACATAACAATGGCTGCATCCCAAATATTTTCATTTCTTTGATTTTCATAACATCTTTTTAACTCAACTTTCAAAAGATTAGTATATTTAACTTTTTCTACAAATAGGTGGGCTTTTGGATTTTTTGGAGTGGATTTTTTCATTTTCCGTTTCTTTTTCTGCATATTTTATAATTTATTTGTACAGATTAATTAGTATGCATTGCCATTTGAAAGTAGTACTTCCTGTCAAGTTTTTTTTCTCGGGGAATGAATGCTGAAAGATTAAGATGTTATTATAGAAAGTTTTAGGAAACTGTAAGAAAGTTGAAGTGAAGATGTGTGTTTATTGAATGCAGGATTCATTTGAGAGACATAATGACATGTTTTCAACTGCTGTTAAAGTTTGGGGTGTTTGGAAATTATCAAAAGTGACAGTAAAGTCATTTACATTGTTACAAAAAATACTATTTATCATTTCTATTATTTCTTTTAAACTTTTCTGTTCAAAGTTTCTTTCAACTGTAATAATATTTGACACTATTATTGTTTTACTGTAGTTTATCAAATACAAACAAAGCCTTGGTGAGCATACGAGACCTCTTTGAATATCTTGCACACACTTGTGAACAGTAGTGTTTATCAAACTCAGTTTCTTCTTCTGTCCCTTTCATTTCATTTGATTGAGCGTCTCACCTTCCCCTCTCACTTTCAAAAGTAGTTGCAAAAAGTCCTTTTTGATTATAAACCCAGGGCAAATAAATATTGCTTTTTATAGAGAGAGTGTGAAATGTCCACTGCTAGTGCAAGACAAGCTAATAAAGAAATAAAGTGACAGTAGTATGTAGTTAACCGCTGAAAAGGAATCTGTAATTATACATTTCTCAATAAATGAAATGGACAACACAGGTGAAAGTGATAAATACCTACCTGTTAACAAAACAACTTCTTCACACTGTGGCCTGTTTCAGAATTAAAGACCTAATTGTAAAGGATCTTTTGTAGTGACGTGTTGATTCATGGATCTGACTGAAACTGCACCGTGTGCTCATCAGATGACTTTCCAAGTGATTCATATTGATTTCCTCACAGATCTGCCTTCGGGTCTAACGGACTCAGACACTCGTTATCTTGGTGCATGTCACTATCACACTTTTCAAACAGCTCCTTGAGATGGTCAGTAATGCATGTGGTCACAGAAAGGCCGTTACAGTTTGCTTCTGTGACTGTTTCAGGGTGTCTTCATCTCTGTCCTTCACTAACGCTGTCTGGCACAGCGTCTCCTGTTCTGATGAAACCAGATGAGTAACTATGAGACTCTTTTCTGTGATGAAATGAAGACATTATAGTTTCATATCAAGGTACATCTATTATTTTTGTTCATCAAGGGGAAAACTGAATAAATATAACTTGAACATTCATTTGTCTTGTCTTTGTTATTTTTCTTCTGTTTTGAAAATGATAGATATATTTCATTATTTGCTTTAAACTGAATAAATATAACTTTAACCTTCATTTTGGTGTCATCTTTGTAATTCCTCATCGTTTAAAGATTAAGATTGTTTTAAAATGGATGACAGAGATAGATAGATATATAAGAGGTCGATTTAAAAAAAATATTCATTTAAAGTAAATAAATGAATAAATACAAAAAATACAATTGTCTATTGAAAACAGCTTTTTAGATTGGTGGATCCGGCATGTGCTGCTCATTTTGGGTTCTTAAACATACATAAAAATAATTAATTACACAGCTATGTGGAAAATATATTTTTTTATTATTTACTTTCAGACACAAAAATGCAAAAAACAAAAAGTTGATCATCCATGGAAAGCTGAGTCTTGTGAAAGAAAACACACATTAAATAATGTACTATGTACAGAAATAGAAATATAGGAAAAAAATGTATTTATATTATAAATTATAAATATATATGTAATTTTAAAAGTGTACACATTTTGGATTCTATAAATAAATGTGACTATAATGTGTTTATGCTTCAGTTACTATGTGTCAGTAATTATTGACAGTGAATCTGGATGAGAAACTGAATAGCTCTAAGTGTAACCTTTCATTAGAGCCCAAAATGATGACTGTACATGAAAGCATTCAAGAATTACAGCATTGTGTGTGTCGCTGTTACAAAGGGTCGTTTGGAGTCTCCCAAGTGGAAATCTTTTGGAAGCGTCTAGACATAAAATTAGATAAACATGTGTAAAACACTCATTTTCTAATATATTGTTTATCAAATGGTAAATGTGGCTTGGTAAGGCTTCATTCTGTGATCCCAATGTATTTTCCAGCTCATACCTCCCAGCTATAGTCATCTGCAGGCGTCTATTTACAAAAACAATGCAGGCGGAATTATTTTTTTCTTTTTTTAGTGTTTTCAAAGTGCTATTACTCAATATCAGTAAGACTTACAGTGATTCTGACTGTTGAGAAACAAACCTGCATATCATCCAGATGGCCCAAGAACAGCATGCAATTTACTTTGGGTATGCCTTTTTTAGGCGTTTTAGGCCAATTTTACAGGAATCGTAACAATACTGTATAACTTTAACCTTAATTTTTGGTCTCATCTTTGTAATTTCTCATCGTTTTAGGAGATAGATAGATAGATAGATAGATAGATAGATAGATAGATAGATAGATAGATAGATAGATAGATAGAAATCCTGTTAAAGAGGAGTAAGGGGGAAATATAATTCTGTCCGAGTTGGCCGCACAAATATAAAGTAGTCTAAATGAAAACAAAATCTTCCATTTTAGGACAGATTAAAGGTAATTCCACTCCCTACAGCATTGTGCGATGGTATTAAGTGTTCCCATTCTCTCTCTCTCTCTCACACACACACACACACACACACACACTGACGTGTAGTTGATCCGTGCAGTGGTCGTGAACGCGCACCGCCAGACCTCCGCTGCGTGCGCGCCCCCGCGCTCCCTCAGGTGAATGGAGAGAGGGAGAGGAGTCCTGCGTGTGTCTGCAGCCGAGCTCAAGCGACTAAAATGGGGCTTCGCGGACTGAGCAGCACGGGGGTGTTCCTGACAGTCTGCCTTCTCTGGGTGACTGGGTGCTTCACCCAAAAAGTGAGTACAAGTGTGTGGCATTAGCCCACTTTCTCTTTTGTTTGTCTGCGGTTTACTGCAGGGATTGAAGTTTGCAGTATATGGTAGATGTGGAGCATGTCACGTTAGTAGTTGAAGCAACGTTCAAATGTCACGTCTGTTGGTGTGAAGGGAATTTAATTCGGAGGTTTGTGATGAAATATGATGAAATATGGAGCAGCTTGTTGTGTGGTCTGGGTTCGGCTGAGAGGAGTCAACAGGTTCTGTAGAAATACAAGTATTTCTCTAAATAACTCGATAAATAAGAATTCAAACTAACATAAAGGATAGAAAAAATGTTTTAATTAAACATCTTTTACAGTGTTTTCGATTCTTCAAAATATTTCTAATGTTTTTTTCTTTCTAGAGCTTATGTCAAAAATGTATATGTGTACCTGTAGAGCTAAATTATTGATGGAAATCTTGGCATAAGTATCTGTTTACATAAGTAGATTAGTTCATTCTTAGTACTGAGTGAATCAGTTTTACTTCAAAATATTATCAATATTTGACTCGGTGTTATGTGCTCAACATATAGGAAGCCATTTTTGTCATGTGACAAGAAATAAATCAGTTGACAGACCCCTTTAGACCCTCATGATTTATTTATTTAGTTAGTTATTTAATGTCCCATGTTTTAAATTGTATTAAGTAATCCTAAGAAAACATTGATATGTTGTAGCTCAAGAGTTCATGATATTTGTTCATGTGCATTCAGGGTACAAGCAAAGTATTTTAGTTCTTTTAACAGGTTGCTTACAGCATGTGAAGATATTAGTCATTATCAAAATGTTTATAAATATAAAAGAGTATTTTTCTAAAATGTCTGCTATATTACTGAGAAAACTCTGCATCAGAGTACATAGTTGCATTATATATTGTTACATCATCTCCTAGTCATAATAGACTTATTTATTTCAGAAAAAAGCGAGTTGTTCAATTTATTTGTTTTAGTTTATGAAACAGAAAGATATCCAGTGTATAGCACGTGCGCTTTGTTTCTCAGACCTGTGTATGAACAGTCATAGATCAGAAGTGAATGACAGGACCTTCACTTTACCCTCTTTCAGAGTCTATCAGTTCTCTTCACAGAGGCTGGACAGGGTTCACATGCTAGGAAACGGAGAGTTTGGGAAATATGTTGTTAAGGAAAAGCTTAGTGTGTTTTGGAGGTGATTAGCAGATTCCTGTGGAAAACGTGCTCCACTCGTGCAATTAAACACATTGCTCTAGTCTGTGGTCACTTCCACATGCTGGCTTTCACCAATACTTATTCCCTTCCCAGGCATGGATATGCGCTATTGATTATTGTAAAGCAGAGTGATGTTCCATAAAACGATAAATAGAGATATTATGAAACAATTTTGATCTTAAATGTTGATGGTGCATAGAGTAATTTTCCCTTTATTAAAAAAAAAATACAAATGTATGCAGATATTTCTTCTGTGGCACACAAAAAAAAAAATTCCTAATTTTTTTCTACATACAATGAAAGTCAGCATTCTCCAAAATATATTTTCTGTTCCACAGAAGAAAAGAGAATTCACAGGGTGTGAATGATGACAGAATTACAATTGATCAGAAATAATATAGCATATAATGTTACTAGTTCCATACTGGTCTTATTTATTTGTTTTTGTGGGAAAGTCCAGCATCATTTTGACTGTGTCACATAAGGTCAGGGGCTTTTTCTGAGGTGAGGACCTGTCAGATTCAGTCATAATTCCCTTCCTCCATAATTCATAATTCTGAGAATCCTGAGCCGCTAACAAAGGCTTTGTTGCATTGTTGATGTGCATAGCTTCAGTTACTGAGTGTGTGCTCCTCAGCGGCTCTGCGGTTATCTGGCCCCTCTAAATACTCCCTTTGTCCTCTTGAATTAAGTTGATTTTCAGAACTGTGCAAATCAAGTTTGGAATTTGCTGCATGCGCCTCACAATCAGATGAAGAAAAAAAGCTTTCTTATATGATATAATGTAAGATAGGTTTAAGATACTTTTCATGGGTTTGTTCACTGCATAGATCAGAACAGTTCTGCATGCATGCATCTATTTGTGACCCTGGAGCACAAAAGCAGTGTTAAGTCGCTGGGGTATATTTTGTAGCAATAGCCAAAAATACATTGTATGGGTCAAAATTATCGATTTTTCTTTTTTGCCAAAAAATCATTGGGATATTAAGTAAAGGTCGTGTTTCATGAAGATATTTTGTACATTTCCTACAGTAAATATATAAAAACTTAATTTTTGATTGGTATTATGCATTGCTAAGAACTTCATTTGGACAACTTTAAAAGGGATTTTTCTGCACACTCAGATTGCAGATTTTCAAATAGTTGTATCTCAGCCAAATATAGTCTGATCCTAACAAAACATACGTCAATGGAAATATTATTGAATCAGCTTTCGAACAATGTATAAATCTCAATTTAGAAAATGTGACACCTATGACTGGTTTTGTGGTCCAGGGTCACATTTGTGTTCTCATATCTATGCACAGCACTTGCAGCTCTGTGAGTGATTTCTCTCAATTATTCAACCTCACCCCACCAATAATGTATGACACCCACTCAATTCTGACATTTTCACCCCGCCGAAAGAGAATGGAGAAAGCCACTCGGAACAGTTTTCATGGAAGCAAACCACTAATGTGTATTTCCTGGCCAGCAGAGTGCATTCTGTGTGAACTTGGACATTTCAGAGTTACCGTTTTGAATGATTTGTGGAGAGTAAGCACAAGAAATAAAGTAGAAGTACTCCAGTGACAGCTGTGGTCTGGTTGTGAACAAGTATTATAAATATTTTCAGGGTTGCTCTGGAAAATCTGGAAAACTAAACTGTTAAATACCAAAACCATTTCGGTAAACTGCATAAAAAAACAAGTGATTAAATCAGGGTTTATGCTTGATAAGATTGTACCTTCCAGAAAAAAAGCTTAGAATAAATGATTAAAATACAAATTAAATTAACTAATTACATATTCAAATTAAAAATCATCCACTATTATTTTTAAACATTTAAAAACAGTTAAAATATGTAATGCTTTTTCATTTTTAAAATCTATATGCAAGTGGTTTTTATTGATTATTAGTGCTCATTCATTGGTTATATTTACATTATTAATTAGTACATTTCTCTGTGTTTGAAGACAATCTGTTTCTGTGTGAAGTGCAGCAGCTACCACTGCTCTTTTCATCAAAACATTATTGTGAAATATTGTCATATTCCAGTCCTCAGTGTCCAGTGGCAAGCTATGCCTGATGTAACCGGTTGTAACACATCATCACGGGCTCGATAGTGCCTGGAACAGTCTCACTTTTCACAACCAATAAATAGCCGTGCTCCTCTTCCAGCCCCCTTACAGGGGCCCATAGCATGTTTATGGGGGACTCACGAGGGTGTTTGTGCATTTGAGTGTGTGTGTGGCAAAAGGGGCTTAAGCTCTGTGCTAGCACAATTTCAGTAGTCATATTGTCAGCTCATGTTATCACTGAAAGCTCTGTTGTGAAAACACTGCACAGTACAGTACAAAAGAGACCCGGAAAAGAACTATATATGAACCTGTCAGTTTAACTTCTCATGTTTCATAATGAGTCGCATTTTTCTGTTCAAAGCCTTTACGTACAGATAATGTTGGTGAGACAAGCAGAGAATGAATTATTATAAAAATGACAGTAAGAACAGAGTTTGAACAGATGTGTGTAACCTATCAAACACAAGAGGACGTTTCAGTGTGGTGTTTTTCACATTGCAGTCCTCACAACAGCTGTGAGTTTATCTGGCACAGTTTTACTCGCTCTCATTCAGTGAGTCAGCTACAGTTTGTTGATGTTAAAAGTGCAGGAGGCTTGTTTTTCAGTTCAAGAGTTGCTGTTGCACCAACAGAAGGAATATGCTGTAATTCAAATAGAATAAAACGAAACAGAAAAATAAAAGGATACTAATAAATGAAGGAATTTAAAGGAAATATAGCATATATATTTATACTGTTAATGACATAATGAACAGAAAAATTTTTTGCACAAAATTGCATGCATGCATTGTGCTTGTATTGCTTTGCACTGTTATGCATTTACTGTAGTAAACTGTGATCAGTAACATTAGATCTGTGTCTGCAAGTATAATACATGGGAAAGCCCCATGACTATCATGTATTGTCATTTTCGTGTGTGTGTGTGTGTGTGTGTGTGTGTTGGCTACATGTGATGAACTGCATATAACACACAGTATCATTTTATACCTGGCTCTTTATAGTGTTTCTAGAATCTGCCCACGGGGTTTATGCGCCCTCATTTCTTGTGGACTGGACCCTTGCCATATTCTTTTTCCATTGTTACCTTTGTGTTTCATATTCTCTTAACTAAGTCATGCTGTGCTGTTCAAAATGGCAATTGATAGGTCAAATAATAGTAAAGTAAGGTAAGTGGCAAGTAAAAGGATGACATTACAGTTTTCTTGAGTTTGAGTAAAAAAATATATTTTTCTTTTATTTAAAAAAATGAATTTCCAATGTGATGTATTATTTTTGTAAAACAGGTTGTTATAATCAGAAAATACAAATGTTGAGGGATACTTTTTATCTTTTGGGAATTAACTGAAAATTAAAAAGCTGTTGTTTCAGACTTGTGATTTAATTTGGTTGTGGGGGCTACTTCCCCCCGAGTCGTAGTTATCTTCAAATTTTGGGTTTGTGGATGTAACTAGATTCAGTAGAATTCACTATCTATGAAAAACAGTTGCAATCGTTTGGGGTGATGGGTCATAGGGCTTTCAATTTGAGTAAATCAATTAATAAATAACACAGGACAGAAATTATAGATATTACTGAATTCATGACAAATGCAACAAAATGAATAATGCATTTTTGTCACATAGAAAGCACTTGACAGTAAAGCATTGATTTTGAGCTAGACTGCTGGAAAGTTACTGCGTATTATTCTGACATCTTTTCCTCATCATCATGTCGTTCCAAATGATTTTCTTCTGTTGAACACAAAATACAATTTTGTAGCATGTTACCAAACCTTTTTGGTTACCCTTGATTTCTCCTGTATAGACAAAAATATTCTATGTTCCACAGAAGAAGACATTCATACACGTTTGGAATGACATGATGTTGAGTAAATCATGATAATGTTTGGGGGGTGAATCTCCCTTTAAGAACTTTATTATTTGTAAATAAGAAGCACCTAATTTATATAAAACATTTTTTTAAAGATATTTATAAGATATTTATCTTTAATCGGGCAAATTAACATTTTACTTCAACATTTCAATTAAAATGAATTAGAACTGAACATCTAAAAAGACAGAAGTATCCAGAGTTTAACTGACTAATAGGATGGTGGTCACAATATGGATTTTAAAATAAGTAAACTAATAGGCTAATAAACTATACAATTTGTAGTAAAAAAAATAAAACTAAACATGAAGAAACTACAAAACAGCTTCTATGAAATTAAAATAGCATATTCCCCAATAACATAATAAATACATTTCTGTCATTACATAGGCTATTTATACAGTGTTAATAACTTCAAATTAAATTACTATGGTGCTGAATTGACAAGCTTATTAGCGTTTCCTAATATACCTCATTGTCATGGCTGTTTTCAGCCAGCATCTCTACCCTTTCTCATATCACACGACTGTATAATCTGAATGGATCAAGCGACTTGTGCTGTTTATCTCTTATCGTGGCAGAAGCGCGGTGCTGTGCGGGAGACTGATCCCACTCTTTGACACGCGGCTGGCGGATTCATCGGGGAGCGCTGCTTCGTTCTTTTGGAGTATTTGTTTCATGCGGTTTGACATGCGCTGTAATTTAAAAACAGCGCCTAATATCGGGGAGGTCTCCTTAGTTTTGGCGTTCGGCCCACTATTTGAATGGAATGTCCCGGTGCTCCCGATGGCCAGAAGAGGATCGCGGGCCCCCCCCAGACCTCTGGGCCCTATGCACTCTGTCACCCTTTCCCCCCCACTAGCGACGCCCCTGCACACACACAATGATCTGTCATTTAAATGTGTATCGTGTGAGTGATTTTCAGAGGAAAGGGTCGTCAGCTCTCTTTTGATGTAGCACAACTAGGGCGCGATAACCAGCGGGACCTTATGTAAATGCATCCTAGTTTAATTAAAATGCTATCTTACCAAACAGCGAAGCCTTCCAGTGTCCCCTGTGGGAGAAAAGACAACTTTACTAACTACGCCATGCCAGTGCGGGACGATGATGTAACAGAGCTGGGATGTTTGGCATTATAAGAATGTCCCATTTCCTATTCCACACTGTGGTACTTTGGACACCATTCATGTGAAGTCTACCATGCATGGTGCACTGCCCTAACCAGCAGATAGTCCAGTATTATGGCGGAGCCACGGTAATGACCCAATTCTATTTGTTTGGAGAGAGAAGGCGGTACTTACAAAAATCTCGCAAATCACTGCCAAAGTTTTTGTTGTTGTTGTTGTTGTCTTTTGGAAGTATAAAGGGCAGATGGGTGGTTTGGTTGAATCAGGAACCTCTTTAGCACATTTCATTGAAACATGGACCTTAACCAATTTCTTTTTTCTCTTATTTCTGCTTGGAAAAATGCTACATGAACCCTTTTCACCTCTTGTTCCATTTTAGTTTGCTCTCTGTCTCATATTCATGTGCATTGCTCAAGCTTTCCTGTTCTGCTAACCTGAAATCGGCTTATTTTACATCTCAGCAGTGAGTGGCATTTGACCGGATCAAATGTCAGGCGTGCAATTATTAGTGTAGTAGCACATGAACCTGAGGTAAACTCTGGACCGCACGAGGCTCCGACCAACAGATCTCTGTTAGCTGAGTTTGATGGAGAGAAACATGGGGTGAGAATCAAGTACGCAGAAGAAATGAGGCAGTATGAAGATGAAACTTGCTTTGACCTTGTAAAGCTGACATATTTACAGTGGCCTTGTCCATTTAAAGATTCGTTTTGCACTGATCTCGCTTTGTCCTCCAACAAGAATGGTTTTTTGGAGTGGGTTGGGATATAAATGCATAGCTGACTGATTATGTGCCATCTTTTTTGATTTTGTTTATATTTTTCTGAAGAAAGACAAACATAATGATGAAGGCAAAATGTTATAATAATATATAAGTCATGGATGAACATGTATTCTTTAAATACAATAAGTATTACTCACATTTGGGTAGAATTCAACCATTTAGGAAATGGAGTTGAAATTGAATTATATAGGGCCTTAAAATGAACACACCAAATAAAAAGTTTATTAAGAACCCGAATTATAAAATCATATTGCGATAACTTTAATACTTCATAAGTTACAGGGACACAGATTTTGGAAAAATAATATTTCTGGCTCTCGGGCAGGGCAGGTTTGATATATATCCAGTTGTTTTGATAGAAGGAAAGAAGATACGTTTCTAGTTTCAACATTGATTTGGTTTTCAATCATTCCTCTTTAAGAGAAAAAGCTGACCCACATTTGGTTTTGACCACTGAAAATGTGTACAATTTACTCACTGAAATCCCCAAATATCTGGAAATGAAACATAGAGGGCCTTAAGATGAAGATACCAACAGAAAGCCAAATTCTAAAAGGAAATAACAATATCTGTAATACATCTTCTGTAATACAGCCATGCAACCACTGTCACTATTGGAATATAATCCAACAAAGATTTCTAAATATTAAATGTGAAAAATATGCAGTGACTTGATTTTAATGGATAAGATTGTGAAAAGTGGATGTTATTGTAAATATCTGAATCAATCCAGATATGAAAGTGTTTGCAATCATTTGACATGAGGGTGAAAATAATAAGGTTTACTTTGATGTAGGGCTGAGCGATATGGCCTAAAAAAATATCCCTGAGTTTTTCAGAAAAAAAAATCTGATTTACGATTTAAAACGACCCCCCACACACACACACACACACACACTTAAAATCAATCTGCAGATGACACAGAAATTGTTCAAGAAAATTGTACCTTTATTTTGTTTTGATTTTCTCTTCTGGGATGTGATCTGGATTTCCCTCTTGGAGATAAAGTGCAGTCAGAAACAACAAGACAAAAGACAAGATGGCAGGCCCTGCTGTTGTAAGCAGTGAAAATGTAACATAACATAAAACATTAAACTATGTGACCCTTTTTGATAAGTTTTCTTAACATCTTGCTATTCAGTAGATAAAGTGCAAACAAAACATTCATCAGAATTAAATATGAGTGACTGTAGGTTGTTTTTTGGTGGGTGTGCTTGTGTTGTCATGGTCTTGTTCATTATTCAAGTATTGGACTATTATAGTGCCTAAAATACAACTGAATAAAATAAACTTCTACTAAATTGTAACTGAGATATCTGTGAATTAGATCAAGCAATGCTGAGATAATATGACAACTTGTTTATTAATATGACAGGTATTTTAATAAAGGGGCTCAATATAGCTTTATTGCTCAGTCAGCTTGGTTCTGGTTCTCAAACACCCCCAAAAGCTTGTTCTCCGTCATTGCATACTTATTGATGAGACATGCGGATAAAAAATATATATATATATTTAAAAAAAGGATGGAAGTCAACAGCACTTAAATGCCAGAATGTAAAATTTTATTTTATGCATTTAAATGGCTTCATTTTCATTTGTACTTTACAAACAAAATGCATGTTGTCTATTATAAGTGCACTGCGTTCATATTTACTTGTGCATACAAAAAAGAAAACACATCAGCTTGAGCCTTATATTGTGATCTCGAATTGCACTAATCACCTTGTTGGTCATTTTAATGACTTACCTGACAAAAGAACTACATTGTATGCTCATAGTTTCTTGTGCGCATTATTTATAATAGAGCAATAGAGCGTGCGCCTTTATATTGCGTAAAGTTGAAGTGTGCACCGTGAGCATGGTAAAACAGCTGTCACATACAGGAAAGTTTGTTTTACTGACATATAGCCATACAACATCTCATCAGACAGTCATTCTACTGAAGCTCATTTGGCACATGTTCCTTTCCACGCTCGTTTGACTCGCGCCTGGCGCTGAAGCGAAGTTGAAGTGCGCGTCTGAAAAGTATCCCGTTTGATGTGGTCATAAAGAGATACGGTTGGTCCGTGTCTTAATAAATGCATTTCTTGTCAAGAAAAAAGGGGACAAAAACTGCAGTGTTGAGTGGTGTGGCCAAGCTTAGGTCTGCTAATATGGCAAACGCGCATGAGCCCATTCAGAACCACGGGAGCCCAGAGGGGAGCATCGGCGGATGTTAAAAAGAAAACCGATTTTCATTCAAACAAGTCGACGTAAACTACACATTCGAGTTAATCGATAAAATTGATTTATCGCCCAGTCCTACCTTGATGTTTATTTGACCCTCTAATTTCTGGGAAACACAATTTGGTTCCAAATTCACCCTCAGTATGTGATGCTTTCTCAATTTTCTTTAAAATCCTTCTAAAATCCTTTTATTACAGCCTTTATTATTACTCACATTTGGTTTTCAACCAGTGGTAAAATGGATCGAATTCAACAATTTGGACATGGAGCTGCATTGAGATCCCGTATCCATGGGATTGAAACATATAGGGCCGTAAAATGAACACACCAAATAAAGTTTATTAAGAATTATAAAATCATTGCCTTTATTATATTAACCAACACTAAAATGCTGCATTAAGGCAAGATTTTAAAATCTACAGCTGTGCCTAATTAGGTCATATTTGACATTATTTATTTTCCTTCCCTGGCGATGTCAGTTGAAAAGGATTTCATTGAAAGTCATTTCAGAGGCAGTGCGTGTTTTACCATTTTGATGAAAGATTATCAAGCATTTCTTGTTGATTAATAAATCGTGACAATAAGACTTGGAATGCATCTTATCTTTAGAAAGTAAACCGACTCAAATTCATCTAGACTTTAATTTCACTTCTTGTCCCCCATAATGCCGTCACTTGGGGCTAGGCTTGTTACCTGTCTGGTGTTGTTGAGGTCTTGCAGTTCTTTTATTCCCTCCCACAGTCCAGAACCAGTGCCAACAGGGAGCCCAATAAACAGAAAGGCCTCTGCCAAGGTCTGTTTTGGAGTGGTCTAGCCCCGATTTCCATCTGCCTCCAATTATACCGAGGTCCCCTGATCCTGCACACCTGTGAGATATTACGAACAGCATGTCTGAAGGAATACCTCCCTGAGGTTAGCAAAGCAGCCAGCATATCCAGCTTTGATACCCGTTGAAGGAGAAAGGGTTGAATAGTTCAGTTTGGGAGAGGCAGACCGAGCTAATTTTCTGAACAGAACATTTAGTTTTGTTGCTCGCTGGGTTTCTTTCACAGCTGTCTGTTGTTATTGCTCTGAAACGATCAAATTAGGGCAATGCTTTACGTAGGTTTCTAGCATCTAGTGAATTACCATCAGAACAGCTATGACTGCCAAAATTGTTTACCTATGTTTAATGTTGCATCGAATGAAGCAGAGCAGCGCCAAAGACTTTCCCGTTGGTTTGTTGAACTCGTGCCATCCTCTTGAACTTTCGATGCTAGAACTACCACAGCCTATTAAGATGTTTTAGGAGCGTAGCACTAACCCCCGGAGCGCGGGTTCTGGGAAGAATTATCTTGAACAGTCTCCACTGCTATTACAAGAATAGTACTTTTCTTTGAGCTTGTTTATCTTAATATACATTCCAGTGGTTCAGAAATGTAATCTTTGTCTTTCCTTTGCTACCATGCCATCTTTTAAAGGGGTCATCGGATGAAAAATTCACTTTACAAGTTGTTTGAACATAAATGTGTGTTGGAAGTGTGTGTGCACATCCATCCTATAATGATAAAAATCTACCCAGTGTTTTGTTTTTTAAATCCCTATTTTTAAATCCTCTTTCTCAAATCAGGCTGTTCTGAGATTCCTGTCAGAATGACGTAGTTCTGCACAGACCTCTCTCACGATAGTTAACTTAACTTAGACCCGCCCCCTGAGTGATCTGTAAACCGTCCGCCATTGTGTCGACTCCGGTGCAGGGAAGTCAAGATGTCTCAGATTAAGTGATTGAGGTGTTTTGTTGTTAAATGTAATCATGAACATAGCAGTCATCATTTACTCCCGACATCTGAGCCGCTGAAGACGCAGAGGATTAACGTCACTTTCGTTTTGAAGGGAATGCGCCCGATCCCCGATCTGCCTAAATGCGTTCGCACGAATCATTCGTGATCCAGCTTCATCTACAGAAGAAGTGAGTATAATGGGTCTTTGCAAATCACCTTTCCTAATAACGTACTAGTTAACCAGTTCTCGCGGCTAAAGTAAACCGTACTGCTTGTCACCCCACGGAAGAGAGGGGCGGGGTCAGTAGAGCTTATTAGCATTTAAAGCAACATGGCTTAGAATGGCTTGTTACAAACAGAGCTAAAAACAGGTTAAAAGGGTGTTTGTGTACACTACCAGTGAGAAATTTTAACCAAATTATGTTATAGACTTTTCATTAAGACCCTAAAGAATCATATCAACTTGTGGAAAATGGGCATCCGATGACCCCTTTAAATGTGCTGCTATAAAGTCAAGCTACCTTTCACATAGGCGTCATGCAACTCTTTGACCTCCAGATGAAAGTGTCCCGGAAGGTGATTCTACTAAATGCATTTAATTTTTTTATTTTATGATATGATGATTGTTATATTCTTTCTTTGTTTTGTACAGCTTGAGGACAAGGCCCACCATTTTCCGCAATAACATCTAAAGGCCTCCCTAATGAAAAATACATATAATAACTACATTACTACATTTATTTCATGCTAAGTATAATAAAAATATATATTTACATATGTATGACCTTAATAAAATACCCTGCAGTTGTACTTCTAGTGTAGTAAACTGATATTTGAAGTCCGTTAAATTGAACAAATTTAATTGTGCGGAAGTAGTGTTGAGGTCCAACTAAAGATATACTGAAGTATATTTGATTGAGTTAAATACAACTGTTGCAAGTATACTTTAGGTACACTTTAATATCTTGCTTTTAAATACCAATATTATTCAAAGATCAAACAATCCTCATCTATAGACATTAAAACACATTTTAGGCTTAATATTAAGAAATGTGCATTGTGCATGAGTAGTACTCCAAATAAAGTTTAATTATTTACATTTAGTCATTTAGCAACAAATGAGGACAACAGAAGCAATCAAAACGAGACCCCCCCCCCCTCACATGATTGTGAAGTGCTTTGGGTGTACTGCTATACACAATAAAGCGCTATATAAATGCATCATACATTCATTCAAAACCAACAAAAGAGCAATAATATGTCATTATAATTTGTATTTCAGTAGCTTAAATCTTGAATATGTTATGCAATACAAAAATAATAATAATAATAAAATGAACTATATGAAATAATGCATTTTAAATATAAAACAATGAAACATGTTTTACACAAGAGATAATATATATACATATAGGTGAGAATGAAAAATGGAACAAATAATAAAATAACAGTGTATTAATTGCAATGAGATAAAATGTAGTAATCAAGTTTTTCAGATAATAAATATTAATAAAAACATCCAGGTGTTAAGAGAATGTCTTCAAAGTAGACACAGCGTTGTCTACATCTAACATTGTAGGTTTTTAGTTAGATTGAGTTATTCAGCTAATTTGAAATCTTGTTTTGTCTTATATATATAATTTTAAGTCCCCCATGAAAGTCTGCCGAGGCACCTCGGTGTTCTTGACTGTCACAAGATCTTATTTCCTGTTGAAACAGGAAGTTTGATAACAAATCAAGAACCAGCTCCAAATGTGATGTATGATTTTAATTTGATGGGATCTTTTAAATTTGGATAGCAGTCAAATATTCTGTCATGGAAAATGTTACATGTCAGCAAAACCACGAACTAGGTCTCATGGTCCTTGTTTTAATCATAATTTAGTTCCAGACAGTCACAGTGGAAATGCATCTGATGCTTTTTTTCTTGTGTTCTTTAGGTTTACTTTGATTGTGGGGCCAGGGTGGATGCTGTGGATGTGCAGGGCCTCATTCTGTCCCCTGGATTCCCGTATAACTATTCATCTGGAACTCACTGTGTGTGGCAGTTCTTTGTACCTGTTGGTCACCAGCTAATTATGGAGATGTTTGATTTTGATGTCTTTGAGAGTCACGACAGTCCCACCGATGTGGACGAGTTACCAAACGATGGTGGCGCGCTGGAATCGAAAAGCCTCGGAGGTCCAAAAGAACCACAGTCCACACACCGAGAGGACGTCAAGCAAGTGGTGATCCAAGAACAGTCCACCAAAATGGAGATGACCAAAGTTTCTAATTCTGCCAAAATGCTTTCCGATTCCCCCTCGTCTCCACAAGCGTCTCTTCCAGTCGGAAACAGAAATTCAGTTTCCTCTCAGGCATCAATATGTTATGTCAATACATTGAACTTGAACTATGAACTACGGCCACAGAAACGGGTGACGCAGTGAGCCCTGAGACCCAGCCACCTTTGATTGATGCCTGTCCCCACGATGTTCTCTACATATCAGATCTCATCACCTTCTCCTCCCGCTTCTGCGGCTCTAGACGGCCTTCTAGCAGCCAGTTAGTGTTTGGATCTGATGATGACATGGTGGAGGTCATTATTGAGTTGATTACCACAACACACTGGGGCCGTGGTTTCGCTCTGCTTTTCCATTATCAGAATCAAAGTCAGGCAGCCACAAGCGAACATCAGAGATCTCTGTTGACCTCGGATAGCAGGACTGGTGCACTGCTCGGGGCTGTAAGTGGAGCGGTTGTATTTGCTGTGGCCCTTGCTGGCGTCCTCTGTGTGATTTTCAGGTAAGGAAGTTTCTTCTACAGATTAGGTTTTACAGTATATTTCCAGGTAGTTGAAAATGGACTTCAAAGTAGACACATGCGTTGTCTACATATCTGATTGTAGGTTGCTAGATTGAACCAGTGGTGGCCATTTGAATATCTAATGTCTGCATTTTATATATATTAATATCTTAAGGCCTCCATGAAAGTCTGAGGCATAGATTGTTCTTGTCTGTCACAAGATCTAGATTTCCTGTTGAAACAGGAAGTTTGATTACAAATCAAGAATGGCTCCAAATGTGATGTATGATTTTCAATTTGATGGGATCTTTTAAATAATGACTAGCAGTCAAATATTCTGTTGAGAAAATGTTACTGTCAGCAAAACCATGAACTAGGGACTCATGGTCTTGTTTTAATGCATCACAAATTTAGTTCCAGAAAGTCACAGTGGAAATGCATCTGATGCTTTTTTGGTGTTCTTTATAAACTTTGATTGTGATGTATGCTGTGGATGTTCATTCTGTCCCCTGGATTCAGTATAACTATTCATCTGAACTCACTGTGTGTGGCAGTTCTTGTACTGTTGGTCACCAGCTAATTATGGAGATGTTTGATTTTGATTTTCCTGAAGTCACGACAGTCCCATCCGATGTGCATGTTACCAAAACGATGGTGGTGGTAATCACAGCCTCGAGGTCCATAAGAACCACAGTCCACACAGAGGGTGACACGTGGTGATCTCAAGAACAGTCCACAAAATGGAGATGACCAAAGTTTCTAATTCAGCCAAAATGCTTTCGATTCCCTCATTCTGAGTCTCTTCCAGTCAACAGAAACAGTCTCTCAGGCATCAAAGAGGCAGCCTACTTTATCTCTTCAAGCCCGTGACCACAGAAACGGAGTTTAAGTGAGCCCTGAGACCCAGAACCTTTGTCTTGATGCCTGTCAACGATGTTCTCTACATATCAGATCTCATCACCTTCTCCTAGGTTAACATCATATTCTAGCAGCCAGTTAGTTGTTTACTGACATACATGGTGAAAAGCCATATATTGAGTTGATTAATGAACCAGGTGAGCGTGGTTTCCTCTCCGATTTCCATTACCAGAATCAAAGTCAGGCAGCCACAATCTGTCCATCAGAGATCGCTGTTGACCTCGGATAGCAGGACTGGTGTGCTGCCGCTGTAAGTGCGGTTGTATGTACCCTTGCTGGTCCTCTGTGTGATTTTCAGGTAAGGAAGTTTCTTCTACAGTTGGACAGATTTATTTGTAGTTGATCTGGACTTCCAGAAAATGCCTTGCAAACATATCTGATTTAAGAGTTGCTAGGTGAACCAGTGGTGGCCATGTGAATATCTAATGTCTGCATTTTATATATATATATATATACTGTACACTACTGTTCAGTAAGACTTAAGATATTATTACTTCTGTTGGTAGGCATTAAATTGATCAAAAGTGACATTAAAGACATTTTATGTTACAAAAGGTTTTTATTTCAAATAAATGCTGTTCTGTTGAACTTTCCAATTTTTTAAGAATTCTTATAAAATGTATCAGTTTCCATAAAAATATTAATCAACTGTTTTGTAATGGCAAATGTTTTCTCAAGCTTGAAATCAGCATGATTTCTGAGCGATCATGTGACACTAAGGACTGAGGTAATGATGCTGAAAATTCAGCTTTGCCATCAGAGGAATAAACTTCATCTTACAATATATTCAGTTATTATTTGTAATAATTATTGTACAATATTACTGTTTTCACTGTAGTTTTGATCAAATAAATACAGCCTTGTTTGTGTTTACGGTTTCTTCAAAAACATTTAAAAAATAAATCTTATTGAGCCCAAACTTTTGAATGGTAATGTATAATTTATTTTTACTGTGCATTGTGAAATTATATTTAAGATATAATAATGTGACATTTGTAATATAAATGTCACCCTGACATTTAGGTCTTTGTGCTCAGCATGTCATACCCTCGCTCACAGTCCATAACCTGCTATCAGTATCACAATGATTCACTTTCGAGTTAGTATGTGCATACACAGCACCATGTCCGTGACAATGTAAGTCAGACGAGCTGGTGTTGACTCAGCTGGAGGTATTTTGCTTAAATCAAGTCTTTCTTCTCCAAACACTTTGATGTTAAAACACTTTTCATACCTGAGCATGCACCTGGCATTAAACTAAATGCACAAAAGTGAGGTGCAGTTACACAATACAGAGAAAAGAAAGCGGAAGAAATAGAAGAAGCCGAGAGAAAGGGTAGAATAGAGAAAACGAGAGACCATTGTTGTTAAAACACAAGCACGACGTTTCAAAGAATCCATCATGTAAGATTCATTCTCTGTTGGTCCCAGTGGGAATAAACTGTGTCACTTTTGACACTCGCAGAACTGATTTCTGAAGCCTAGAGTTACTGAGCGGAAGGGATTTTCTCCCTAATGCCTTTCATTGGTTCTGTGCACACACGTAACCGGGCCATTTCAGCTTTTTGTTGTTTTTATTACGAATTTCATCAGCAAGTGAAATGATGTTTTCTTGTCCTTCCTAGAAGTCTTGCAATTACATTCAAGTTTACAGCATGAATCAGACAGATTAAATATCCAGATCACCCTTCAACACGCTATACAAAATATACTGAGCACATGGTTATTTGAGTGTGTGTGTCCTACCAGAGTCTATAGCAGATCATATTGAGCTGAGAGAAGTAAACACTTATTTAATGGATCACCTAATAACCAATAACAGTAATTAAAAGCCAACGAGATGATGTTATGTGTTCTGTTGTTTTCCCAGAACGAAACTATGTGTGAAAGGAACCAATGCTTCCTCTTCCATCAGCTCAGAGGTAAACAGTCATCATATGTTCTTCTTTCAGATGAAAGATGAGGAGTTTGTACTTCATCCAGGGTCCAAATGTTTCCTCACACTTGGCAAAGTCGAGTGAATTAATTAAATGTACCATCCATATATGCATATTGGTATGAAACTGCAATAATTGAAATGTATTTTGTATATAAAATATTGTATAAATTATTTTAAGCTTTAAATTCTAAAAATAATTCCTTGCATGTGTGTGTGTGTGTGTGTGTGTGTGGATAAGCAGACTTGATCTCTCACAGATAATGTGAATGTCATTTGGTGCTTCGGCGAGTGATTATTTTGGCAGAAATAATGTGAGGTATTGTGTTGTAGGTTCCAGAAGGACTGCTAAATTCAGCGGTGAATGTGAGTGAACTGCAGGTGGTTTCTCCCAATCACTTGGAGCAGCAGACGGGAACAGAGAACGACAACAACAACCGTTCCCTCGACCGCAGTCTGTCCCATACAGGTGCTCTTTATCGTCCCACTGCCTCATTCTGTTTTCCCTTCCACATCGCTCGCTCAATCCATGAATCTCTCTCTCTCTCTCTCTCTCTCTCTCTCTCTCTCTCTCTCTCTCTCTCTCTCCTCTCTCTCTCTCCCTCTCTCTCTCTCTCTCTCTCTCTCTCTCCTCCTCTCTCTCTCTCTCTCTCTCTCTCTCCTCTCTCTCTCTCTCTCTCTCTCTCTCTCTCTCTCTCTCTCTCTCTCTCTCTCTCTCTCTCTCTCTCTCTCTCCTCTCTCTCTCTCTCTCTCTCTCTCTCTCTCTCTCTCTCTCTCTCTCTCTCTCTCTCTCTCTCTCTCTCTCTCTCTCTCTCTCTCTCTCCCTCTCTCTCTCTCTCTCTCTCTCTCTCTCATGTCTTTATCTCTCTCTCTCTCTCTCCTCTCTCTCTCTCTCTCTCTCTCTCTCTCTCTCCCCCAGATGTATTGTTTTCTTCATTGACGTGTCAGATGAAGGTCACTGGGTTGTTTTGGTGAAGCTGTGGAGTTCATTTGTCCTCTTTCTGAACCTATACATTGAGATGAATTAGTCTTTTCTAGGAACAGACAAAGGCTAAATTACTGTAATTCAAGAACAGCATTACAAGACTACCAGAGCTCCATTATGGTGTAGATTGCAGAAAAAAATAATTCCTCCTGTGTTCAAAGCACATGGAAGTAATTCTAAAATGATATAATTGTTAAAAGACGTTTTTGATCTTAAATGAAACATGTTTCAATGTAAAGAATGTAAATAATAATCCATTTAAAAACAGACGTGAGGCAATAAAATGCCATTTGTTTTAGATGTCTCTACTGAAACAACAGAAGGTGTTTTATATGTGAAATAATAATAATTATGTGAGGTTTCTCAGTAAATAGGGACGCAAATGGTGCAGTTTCTGTAGAAACTATGCATACAAAATCAGGAAAAATAAATAAATCACAGACGGAACGTTTGATTTCTGTTTAGTGTGGAATGATTATTGTTTTTTATTGCAGTATCATTTGTCCTATTGATGATAAATAACTATTCCTCCCGATCCTAAATATCTGGATCCAGTCTTTAAACCTGTATTTGTTGATGACTGATGTGACTTGCTGTTAAAGTTCACCAGTAACATTTTCAAATGAAATTTTGTAAACTGATTTCTTCTTCGTCTTCTTCAAAACAAATATATGAAGTCACAATATCATAATGAGAAGTCAAGACTTTAATGCAGTAAGGGGCACTTAAGAGAGACATTGGCTTTACACTAAGCTCTAAATCTCAAATAGCCACCTTTTTTTATTTAGCTTAGTCCAAATGTACCAGCTAGAGAATGTAAATGCTTGCATTTAACCTTCAAATAAGAACCAGGTCACTGAGCTGAGGTTTTTAATGAAACCATGACAAAGTAAGTTTTAATTAAAAAGTCAAATTTGTGTATGCATGTGAACCTGAAGTATTTAAAGTATAAACATGTCATGCCATATGTTCTGCTTTGTGCTCTGAAGGGTCTTCAGTAAACGGAGCATGTGACGTGTCAGAGAAGGCCGCTCTAGAGCAGTTCTCCAGGGGTCTGACTGAATTAGAGCTTGGCACAGATGAGGTTTTTGTCATCGCCTCTTCACCCAACTCAGCCCAGCTGCCCTTCTCTCCACACACTGTGAGTACATCGCCACATCCAGAAATGAGAAACTTCCATATGTTTTGTACACTACCATTCAATATGTTTGGGTTAAAAACAATACTATTGTGAAATATTATTAACATTGGTAAAAACAGTTTTAATATATTTTAAAATTAAATTAATTCCTGTGGCAAGCTGAATTTTCCAAAGTCATAACTCCAGTCTTCAGTGTCACATGATCCTTCAGGAATCGAATACACTGATTTGGTTATTTAAAAAAAATATATATATATATTCTTAACAAGAGAACATCTTTTGAATGTATGTAAATCCAAACTTTTACATTTATTTTGAATGTACTTTTGTAATATTTGTTCTCATTAAGCCACAAAATATTAAACCCAGTAGCTTTAATTTGAATGAAAAAAGCTCACTTTTGAAGCTGAATCTTTCATAAAATATAAGGTATTAAAAATTGGATTCAAGCCTTTTTTATATTTTAACATAATTTTTATATTTTATTAAGATCCTGTTGTTCACATTTCTTATTTATGTATGTCTTTTATTTATTTATTTTTCATTCTCATCTTCATTTCTCTATTTAAATTTATATTTTTTTATGTAATACAGTAACCAGTGATGACAAATGATTTTGTCCTGATGTGCAAAAAAAAAGGTTCTCAAAGTGGGAGGGAAACTGATTTCACACATCCGCTGAAATCACTAAATAAAGTACGATTAAGTGATTTAAAGTGAAGTTTGTTTTGAATAAATGCATTGAATCCAGATCATTTAATTTTTTCAGATGCCACCTGGTTTGATAGTTTGTCTAATGCAATGTGTTCAATACGTGTGAGGGTCACTCTGCTATCTTTAAATGTTATTATTGATATAAATATGGTGCTTGTATTGCTCTCCTGGTTCTATAAGAGATGCTCTGTTTACTTTTGCTCAGTATTTTGAAGTGTTCTTGAGGATGCAGCTTGAATAGCTGGTGCAGTGTAGTGCGCTGATGGAGGCCAAGCTTCATGGTGTGTGGTGATGTTCTGGATGAAGGGCAGAGAAGGCTGCTGGGACGCGGAGGGGAGCTGGCCCGCTAATAGCTCTGACTAATGAATGCTATCTGCCTGTAGCCAATTTCCCAGCTCAGCTCTGTGTGCTTCTGTGCAAGTGTGTGGTCCATGCTGCTTTGGCTCTGAAATGTGGCATGAAAATCTGCCAAGCTGTGCCATCCGAGGAGGTTTGAGCCTGCATCTCTGGTGTCCGGCTGCGTTCCTGCTAGCTGTTTGGCACGGCAGTTTCTTTATCATTTTTTGTTTTTGCCTTCACCCCACAACCGGACAATTTGGTATTGTTTTGGTTAAAAATATGAATCCGTGCCAGAACAGCTCAAGATTAAATCCGGCATAATACTCGTCTAGACATGGAGATCATGTGTGAGGACTGTCAAACTCCTACTGATGAGAAAAGCCCTTCTGATACTCACCCACACGCAACAGCTGACTGACACATTTGGAGGTCTTTGCCTGCCGTGGACCCCAGTCTCTCAAACAGCAGCAGCTGGTCTCTCTGAATATAGCTTCCCTGACTTCAGCAGGTTCAAGCTGCACTGAAAGCTTGAAATCCAAGCCACATTCTCACATCCATTACACTGATGCAAGTTGAACATTTCATTTCTGGCACCTTTGAGCAGTGTTTGGCCATTTATGAAGCTCAAATGATTTAGTTTCTGAATGAGTCCGGAGGGGAACTTTATAAGCCGCTTTCCTGCTGAATTAATTGTATTATCAAGCTAATAACTGTGGTATTATAGATTATGTTGTGCAATGTTAATCATTCCTGTTTTCTCAGATATTTGGAATATCCCCCCTTTTTGTTTTGAGATTTCCTTTTTGTTGTATTTTATGTTTGTTTGTTTTTTCTTGTTATAAAAATTTGATAAAGAAATACAGTAAAATCAGTAATATTGTTACAACTTAAGTTCTATTTTATTGATTTTTGTTTTAGTAATTTATTTGTGTTGGCAAAATGGAATTCTCCAAAAACATTAATAGTATTTATTTGAAATGGAAATGTTTTCGTCTTTATTGTCATGTTTCAATTGAATGCATCCCTGCCAAACACAAAAACAACATTTATATACATTTAGATGTATTCATTTAGCAGACGCTTATCCAAAGTGACATAGAGGAATACAACAAACAATTCATCATAAAGAGGTAAATAAAAACAGGAAGTGTTTATAATACAGTTTCAGACATTGTTCAGATTCAAGCTAGACAGCGGGATTAAAGTAAGAGAAAGCAAACCTGTTGTTGTTGGTTTTGTTTGTTTGTTGGATGCTGTCATTATGAGTTTTTCATCCGTCGCCTGGTAATTGTCAGGAATCCAGCGTTCTGGTTGTGGTTCTGATGGGAAGATCATTGCTCTGTTCAGGAATGGTGAACGACAGAGGGTTTTTAGTGTTTGTCAGTTGTACAGGATCTGCTTCTCCTAAATGAGTTCTGTTCTGTCTTTTATAGCAACGAGAGCGTTTCCTGAGGCACAGTGACACGGGACCCAGCCGTCCCTTCGACTGGCCGACTCCAGACCCAGCGCTGTCTTCTGTGACACCGAGCAGCCAGGCCGGATCGACCAACAGCACACGACCACGAGCATGGAGTGTCCGGACCTTCCAGGATCTCCTTCCTCCTCTTCCTCAACTCCATAAGAAATGGTGCAGCTGGAACTCTTCCAGCCCATTCACCAAGCTAGTGGACAGTGTGAGTATTGATTCAGACGGCATTTGAGGAATTCATAGGAATTTAAAGACCATGTGCTTTTTATGCAACTGAAAAAATAATAATAATAATAACCAAAGAGAGAGATTGACAACCTATCATTTGGATAGTTTATGCTCCTAATGATGTCCATGGTCTTCTTCATCATAACATTCATCATATTTTTCCTTAGGTCTCTTTAATTAATTTAAGTACACAAGCGTGGCAAAAAAAAGTGCCAAAGTTTTTTTTTTCATATACAGTTTACTCACTCTCACACACACACACACACACACACACACACACACACACACACACACACACACACACACACACACACACAGTGGTGGCCAAAATGATAAATCATCAGTATTTTCAGCAGCTAAAAATGGTTTTAAGTCAGTTATTTCTATCTTTTGCTCAGTATCAGTTTGCATTTCCAAACATTCCTAACATTTTGCCATTCATTGTAATAAGAAACCTTCCTGCAAAACTCCCTGAAACTATGCACAAGTGCACCGAGGGCAAAAACTGATTTAAACACAAAGGATGGTCAATGATTTAATGTAGTTCATAGAAGTTAATTGATAAAGAAAATCTATTTATGACGTCATATTTGACAGCATCCTCATTTTAACAGCATTGTTACACAAGTGCCTATAACTTTTAACAGTGCTGTAGCTTTGCAGAGGTTTCTTGAAGCATCTTGGAGACGTTGCCACAGTTCTTCTGGATTTAGTCTCAGTTTGTTCTGTTTCTTCATGTTATTCCAGACAGACTGATGATGATGATCAGATCTCTGTGTGGAGCAAACAATAATCTCACTGGTTATTACAATTAATGGCAAAATGAATGTTTGGAAATGTAAACTGATATTTCTGATAAACCTGATAGCTGGTGAAAATACTAGCGTTCTAATAATTTTGGCCATCACTCTATATGAGATACATATTTAACTGAACTTTAAACCATATTATTTTTATTTTTGGATTCTTTAATGAATAATGTTTATTTCAATTAGACATTTACAAAATATTTGTCACTTTTGATCAATTATATATGTCCTTGTTGAATAAAAGTTAATATGTAAAAATAAAATAAATAAACATTCTGTATATACTATATATTGCAATATTATTTTTATTTGAATAAATATATATAAGTATATAGCAACAACCTGTCTTTACTCAAAGTCTATTGAAACTCCGCACTAAAAAAAGTTTCACATATTCAAAAAAATTGAATATCATGAAAAAGTAATTTTTTTCTTGTAATTTATTTCAAAAAGTGAAACTTTCATATATTTTAGATTCATTACATGTAAAGTAAAACACTTCAAATGTTTTTTTTATTTTGATGATTAGAGCTTACAGGTAATGAATGTCAAAAATCAATATCTCAAAATATTAGAGTTTCCATAAATGACCATCCATACAGTATAAATTCTGGGTATCTCTTGTTCTTTGAAAGCACAATAATGGGGAACACTGCTGACTTGGCAATGGTCCAGAAGACGATCATTGACACCCTCCACAAAGAGAGTAAGTCACAGAGGGGCATTACAGAAAGGGGGGGGCTGTTCAAGGAGTGCTGTATCAAAGCATATTAAATGCAAAGTTGACTGGGAGGAAGAAATTGGGTGGGAAAAGGTGCACAAGCAACAGGGATGACCGCAAGCTTGAGAATACTGTCAAGTAAAGCCGATTCAAACACTTGGGAGAGCTTCACAGTCAGTGATGATTTGGGCCGCCATGTCATCTGCTGGTGTTGGTCCACTGTGCTTTCTGAAGTCCACAGTCAACACAGACATCTACCAGGAACATTTTGAGCACTTCAAGCTTCCTTCTGCTGACAAGCTTTATGGAAATGCTGATTTCATTTTCCAGCAGGACTTGGCACCTGCCCACACTGCCAAAGGTACCAAAAGCTGGTTCAGTGACCATGGTGTTACTGTGCTTGATTGGCCAGCAAACTCACCTGACCTGAACCTCATAGAGAATCTAGATGAGAGACACCAGACCCAACAATGCAGATGACCTGAAGCCCATCGAGAATCTAGATGAGAGACACCAGACCCAACAATGCAGATGACCTGAAGGCCGCTATCAAAGCAACCTGGGCTTCATTACACCCGAGCAGTGCCACGGGCCGATCACATCCATGCCACGCCGCATTGATGCAGTAATTCATGCAAAAGGAGGCTCAACCAAGTATTGAGTGTATAGAAATGAACATACTTTTCAGAAGCCTGACATTTCTGTTTAAAATATAATGTTTTTATTGATCTTATATAATATTCTAATTTTCTGAGTGACTGAATTTGGGGTTTTCATTATCTGTAAGCCATAATCATCAAAATGTCAAGAAACAAAGGCTAGAAATATTTAACTCTGTGAAATGAAGCTATATAATATATGGGTCTCACTTTCTGAAATGTGACACAAAATATGTACATTAATTTTTTTTAGATGTACCTGTATTGCAAAACTGTTCTTTTGGATATTGTAGTGAAAAACTACCATTGTAGAGTTGATTTGTTTGTTTTTGACTGTGCACTCAGGGACACCCAAGCACAGCTACAGACTCTGGAAGGGGAAAGGTCCTATCTGATGCTCCTCTTCACAGTCCTGTCACCAGCTGCCAGTCCGACTCCTTCACGAGTAACGCCTCTTACCCCCTGACTCAATCCGCCCAGCGCCAGCGACGCCTCAACTCCACCAGCAACCTCAGACGCTCACGGTTCAACGCTCCCTGCTTCGGCCTGCTCTCTGGCACATCCGAGTCCTCCAAAGCACAAACCAATGGAATTACATCCCCAAACACGCTCTCAGACACCAGCCAGCTGCAGGTCAAAGGTCAAAGGTCAAGCATTGAGGATGACCACGTCACTGTACCAGTGTTTGCCATCTCAGAAGAGGAAGACCGACAGCCTCTAGTCTCAGCAGAGCATCCCGAGAAGCCTTTGTGGATGAACGGGCAGATGTTTGAAGGCACAAAGATGCCGCTGCTATCAAAAAGCCAAGCTCCTAGCATCCAACCGAGCTCTTTAGCGAGAGGAGGCCGTGGTGATGTGTTGGAGACGCAGGATCCTTCAGGTCTCTCTTGTTAACAGTGACTCCAGAAACACAGTCTACCAGTGCCGTGAAGTTTGAGTATGATGGTCATGTGACCAATTCAGCCAATATATGATCTCAACGGGACTGAAAACTCAGCCTATGAGCTGCTGTTCCAATAATTCCAATTATGAATATTGGCATGAACGAAAAATTACAGCACTTATTGTTCTTTTGTGTTCTTGTATCTGCACATTTAATTTGCCAAGTATAAAGCCACCACCTAACAGTATATTTTATCATCTGCAAATGTATGTATGTTTAACGTTTAACCAAGAGCACGTAATGTTTCTACTCACTACTGAGAGTTAGAGTTGTAGACTGCTGCATTGTTTCGTTCATTATGTATCTGCTCTATGAATAATACAGCTTGCTCTAATCCCTTTGCAACCCGTAGAAGACCAATTAGCTGGTCCGGTAGAAAGCTGCTTGACGTCCACATGTTGTTTTTTGGTAATTCACTATGGGTCCAATACACTTTGTACTGTTAAAAAAGTAGTAAATATATGAATGGAAATGGCATATATTGTTATTTCTCAAGGGGCATAACCACTGAAAATGTCATTTTGACTCGTTTAAACGTTGTTGTAAGAGTAATCAAGTTACTGTTTTCCACCTATATAACTGACTGTGCCTTGTGGCCATCATCTATGCTGCTAAATATGCACTGATGCAATACCTGAAGTTGTGTATACAATCATATTTTATAACGTTTGCAATTTCATAACTGTTTTCTTTATATGGTGTTTTCCTGAATGCAGTAATGTCAACTGTACTGATTTGATGGATTATAAAGGGAACTGATCACCGTACAGACATTTAAAATGCAGTAACTAACATTTAATGCAAATAAAACACTGTATAGTGATGTTGTGTGCTGCTGTATTATCTTGTACAACCATTTCAGTATATCCATAGACAGAACAGTCCAAATCTTTTATTAGTGCAGTAAATTAAACAAGTCTCAGATTTATTTCTAGGCGTTACAAACATGAGGCACAGCAAGCGTTAATTCAGCTATAGACCGTTAACAGTGCTATTACAGGGACTTCCCAACAGTTACTCAAAAACCTGATGAGCAGAAAACATTTTCTTCTTCATTTGAAGCCCCAACTTAAACTTTGATGAGGTAGAATTAAACACCCCCTTTCTGAAAAGAAAACATCCAACCCAAGCAAGTAAATATTTGCTGAGTACATTTCCCTTTCAGTAAATGCAAAGCATCTCGAACCCTTCCTGCAGATTTTAAGAGCTCCTAGAAAGAGACCCGCGTCGGAGCTCATAACACATTCATCTAACCTGAAAGCAGCTTCTAGGTTTATACAAGAGCCTTGTGTGGTTTATCAGTCTATTAGACATACAAAATGTTTAGGTAGATATTTGAATATAAAATAAACCCTTTTCCACAGATTTTGCATACCAGTTAATTTACAATCAGATACAATTTGGGGAAAGCTGCTTTAGAAAAAGCATCTACACAATGCATCAATGGAAAAACTAAATAGAAGAGGTGGCAGTAAGCATTAATTTACAACAAGCATGAACCCTATTAGAAACATTCCCATACAAACATCCAACGTAACGGCAGGGGGAGTTATCCTGTAAAACCACAACTTAACATTTACTAATGAACTGTAGCAAATCCAGCGAATGAGGTCGTTTGTCAGGTGCCATTAGGTCAGTGTGTGAGGTTTTAGAGTGCCGAGTCCTTCTGGTGAGGGATGTAGAGGATTGCCCTCTAATCTGAGCCTCTGAAGAATGCTGTGACGAACAACAGACCGCATGCATGCACAAGGCACAAATATTCCCAACTATACTTTATGTACATGTTTATGTCAAATGTTCCTGCAACATTTTGATTTACGAAACATCACAGTGAACTAAGATGTACATACTTTCAGGTATCTAAAAAAAAAAGTTACAAATCTTTTTTTTATGCTCAATTTTTTTTATAAAAAAGTGTGAAGGGTAAAATGTTCTTAACTTTAAGAACTTTCATGTGGCTTCGATGTTTAATGGCACATTTTAAACACTGACTGTGGTAACTTTCCTGGATCACATTGGCTGATTAAACTTTCATTAATTAACAAAAGAAGCTAATTGGAAGAACTATGGCTAAAACCAATGTGGTTTACCAAGATAAACAAGAATCAGCCGAGTGTTAAAATATACACCAACTGAAATACAACTTCTTGGGGAAAACGGGAATAAGAAAACAATATTTTACTAGCCCAAAAATACAGCTCTAGCCTAGTCAGAAAATATTAAAATATTTACACAGCTATTATATGGCCCTACCATCTACCTATAATATCACCAATCCTGAAATAAAACTAAAATATCTTCATTACATAGGACAACGCTAGGAAAAGCATCATCCACTCTCTAGCTAAAAACTGGCCTTGTTTGCATATGAATATTCCATAATCAGAACGGAGATGTGCGAAAGCATCGAAGCCTTTATTATAAATCAGATTCGACTTGATTATCCCCTGCAGTGCGATATAAAATGACCTTTACAAAATGCACTGGTCCCTACTCGTCCCTTTTTATAACATGCATTCTCAGTAGCATTTACATGTCTGGAGCAGGTAATGATAATAGTGAAAGAACATTAAAAATGGAAGTATGTGTGACATATGCAAAGAAAGAGCACTCATAGTTGACACTTAGGTTAGTTTTATATTGTATAAGGTTCAAGCTAAAGAGCTTTTTGCATGAAAAGGCCAATGTTTTACTATTATAAGCAGAGATGCAGCATGAAAGCATGTCAATAACAGTGAGAGAAGAGTGCATACTGAAAGTGTGATGGAAAACTAGTGTCTGCTTCTACACACAGTGCAGATCCAGATCAGATGATCCATGCGCGGACACCATACCTCAAGCGTGATTGATTGATTGATTGACTTTGCATATGTAAGGAGTACAGAGGTATACGAGTTCCCCAGAACCACCGCTGTCAAATCAAGCCTCCAGCTTTAGTTCTTAAAACGCGTCTGCTCACACACGTGGTTGAATTTCCTGAAAGAGGAGAAAATAAAATGACATTAAGATTCACTGTTATCATGGCATGCCGCCTGAATGAATGAGCAGGATTATGAGTGAAGTAAATTCAAGATCTTTTTAAGACCAAGTAAAGAAACGAACGGAATAGAAAAATACATCAATACGGTCTCTAAATGTAAGTGTCTTGTGTAAGAAACACTTCAAAGTTCAAAAATACAACTTCAACTTAATGTCAACTTGTTCAAATTGAATTATACAAATGTCCAAATATTCTTAAAATCAAGACATTTACTTTGTGAAGCAAAATGACAAAAATATATCTTGTTTTATCAGAAATAGATCAAATAAAGTGAAGGAAAAAACAACAATTCAAAGGGAAAACAAGTTTTCATCTGCTGACATATTTGTTCTTGTTTTAAGTATTAATGCACTTAATTGTGTTACGTTTCTCAGAAAACAAGATTTTATATGTTTGTATCTTTAATTAAGGATGTTTGGATATTTGTATTAGAAATCAAAAGAAAAATACTGAAGAAAATAAAATATTTTTTGAAGTGTAGATGAAATGTAATGGCAAAACTTTCTGAATTTAAAGCTTTCTGATCTGGTTTAAGACCTTTTTGGGCTTTAATCTGTGGATGAGTGATTTAAGACTTTATAAGACCCAGACTAACAGAAACAAACAGACCCATGTTGTTGTCCTGCAGACTGAATATACTGTACACTACATACATGCTCATCAGCTGCCCTCTACTGGACACAAGTATGACGCGCTTCTCAGGATGCACATAAAACAGTACCTACACATAATCACTAAAGCAAGACATTAGATTTGAAGTTGTGACTATCAGGATGGATATCAAAATGTAAAAATGAATTTCCAGATTTGACATGTTGCTGACTTACAAAGCGTGGTGTGCTTTCACTTGAGTCCGACAGTTGCGTCCCCAGTAACAGTTAGGTCTGGCAGTCACAGAATCTGTGTGGAAGAAAAAAGTTTGATATATTTGGCATGATGTCGACCTACAGCAGAGGGGAATGAAACCTTCTGTGATGATAATATGACTGCAGCTTACCTGGCAGATCTGATGGAGGAATATGTTCTCTGTATTTATACGCCAGCTCTCTAAAAGTGTGAAGTCCACAGCAGTAGCAGACGAGAGAGTGGGCAGTGATTCTGTAATCTGAAACATGCACATATGAACAAGAGATTTCATTTACTGTTATTTCATTAACATTACGTGTCTTGATCACAGGGATGTGACAGCGAAATTATGAATCAGCTGGTATACATCATATATTTAGATAATACAATTTGCAACCACATGTTAGAAAATGGTGCTTCCAATTAATTTACTTTCAGAGAAAAAGATCTTAAAGATAAACTACTGCCTTTTGATTTATCTATTTTAATTTTAGATAAATGATGTATGAATTTATTATGTCTTCATAGGTATTTTCTTTAATAATTTTGAGTGAGTGATTTTAGTAATGTTACTTCAACATTCTACATGGAAATGAAGTAACATATATATATATATATATATATATATACACACATGGGTGTTTGGCTTAGTGTCGTGTTAGAATCATTTTTATACTCATACCTTTTGTTGTTAATATTTTGAAATGTTTTTAGCTTTATTTTTTTGTTTTCATTTAAATGTTATTGTATGCATTTGTCATTTTATTTCATTTCTCCATTTTCTTAAATGTGTATATATAGTATTTATAGAGTTTTAATTTATAGTTGTAGTTACTTTTTCTTATTCGTAAGTCGCTTTGGATAAAAGCGTCTGCTAAATGACTAAAAAGTAAAGATCTCCGTGATGTGAAAATGACCATCTCTCTTCCATAGAAATGAGCATAACGTATCCCCCAAAATCTGTATGAATATTGTGATTTTCTTCCCTTATATCAAGCTGTGCCTGATCCTCAATATGACAAAGTGCCGTTACCAGAGAGCTGGTACAGGCCCTGCTGAACAGCCTGAAGCGCTTCCTGCAGCATGTGCCTCCAGCTCATTCCTCGAGAAGACAAATAATTCTGCAGCAGAGAAAACCGCTTAGAGAGCATGTGTCCGAGAGAGAACGGGGCAAATGCATTTAGAGTTTCGGTTAAGATACGAAAAACGCCCATGGAAATACAGTATTCTTATGTATCAGGAAAAACAACACTGTCTACATATTTACAGCCTATGCCAGACAGTGTGATTCTCTTGCTCAATTTATCATCAATCATGCAGAAATATGACAAGTAATAGCACAGTTCTCTTATCCACATAATTTGAGGTTTAATGCATGTCTGTAGCACAAGTTTATTGATTAAAGTTAGGGATTTGTTCAAATTTAAAATTCCACACAGAGTTAATGGAAATTATTAAAAATAGTTTACATAAATGAAATAAAGCTGAAGTTAAAAAATAGGGAAAGATAACTTAAACAAAGGGAAAACAATGAGAAATGTTGCCTCGGCAACTAACTGAAATATATTACACTGAAATACTAAAATTAAAAATTAAAAAATTAAGCTAAATAGACTTTAAAACAAATTTATAATAACAAAATGACAAAATATATTACAAAATTATTAAAATCTACATGAAAATAAAAGATAAGACATACTTATATGTCTAAAAGACACTAATAAATAAATAAATAAAGTAATATTAAAATAACACAGACCCCACAGTATCAGAAAACAAAGCGTACACACCTGAAGGACTTCAGACTCATATTGATTGCCATTAAAAACTCCATCCAGACATTTATCGTTAAGGTTAAGTTCTGTGAGGAGAAATAATGTTATTCTAAAATGAAATATGATCAAATTTCACATAGAAATGTTAACCGCTCAGAAACCTACCGCTGAAGCGCGCGAGGCAGCCGTGACAGCCGATCCGCTGGCAGCCCCAGTACACATGACAGAACGCTTTCTGGCACACCATACCTGCTCAAAGGAACAGACAATCATCAGGGGACTCCCGGAGGCTGGAGAACACTGCCGGACAGGTGTCAGGATCACTCACAGTGCTGCGGAGACACCTGAGGAGGAAGGTGCTCAAAGCGGCGGTCGGGCATGGGCTGCAGGCAGCAGGAGCAGATGAGGTGACTGCCCTGAGGAGGACATCTGAACTCCTGAGGAGCTGCAGGAACACGGGTTTATGAACATCAAGAATCGCATGGATGTGTCAGCGTATGGTCTAGACCAGAGGTGGAAAGTATTTGAGTGAATGGAATTCATTACTGTATCCTTTCGGATCCTTTGTAGTTTTACGGAGTATCAAAGATAACAGTAACTTTTACTCTACTCCACTACATTTATGAACGAGTATCTGTACTCTTTAATCGAATACATTTGTCATGAGTTTAGCAGTTACACATTACAGTTGTATGATCGCACCCAGAGCTTTTTCTGCAGCTGTTTTTTTCTGCTAACGACGTGATATCGCCAACTACAGCGCACTGAAAGACTATATCTTGTGCGCTTTGCCCTTTCTCACCCAAACTTGTCAACAAGGCTACTTTATTGGTGCTTTTCCACTGCATGGTACAGTTCAGTACAGCTCGTTTGGGGGGTTTTCCACTGGGTACAGTACTGGGTACAGGTTCCAAGCGAACCGTACCGTTACTAAAACATGACGTGTAAACTCTGCTGAATTATGTGAACACGAGTTTGTGAATCACAGGTGTTTTATACATGACATGAGGACATGACTGCAGCTGGCAATGAGGCCGAAACAGCACAGCTTTGACTTTTACTTAACATTATTTGATTTATCCGTTATACTGAAGAGACACATTCTTTGTTCCCTTTGGCTTTTGGTTTGCTTGTTCTAGTTTCTTCAATAAAGACCTGCACATAGATCCTTGCCTCTGCCTGTTTTCCCAAGCCTCTCCACAACATTAGAGTTTTTCACTGGCATGTCTCTTTGACTAGTGCATCTATTTATTAGAAGTAAAATACTTAAGTACTTTCAAATCAGATACTCTTAAGAGTTTTACACAAGTTGTTTTAGAATTGGTGACCTGTAGTGGAGTAATTTTCACTCTACTTTTACTCATGTACAGATTTCAGGTACTCTTCACACCTCTTGGTCTGACTGAAGTGTGAGCATGAGTAACCTGGTGAGGTGTCAGAGGATGTGGAGGGGCCGTCTCCGGGCCCTTTAGCCGGCCCTTCGGTTTGAGCGGGCTCACAGATCCACAGCGCAGAGCTGAGCTCCTTCCGATAACCTGGACACTGCCGACACATCATATAGGGCTGACTGAGAACAAACATGTTAGATCAGGGTGTGTTTCAGTACTCACTTGACAGAACCTACTATTATAAGATCCAAGAGAATCACACTTTTAGCTAACATTCAATAAGAAAGAAAACACTATAATAATTTAGGTAACTGGATCTTCATTTCTTAAACTCCTACTTCAAGAAAAATAAAATACATGCGATATATAGAGTGGTGGCTAAAATGAGTAGAACACAAGTATTTTCAGCAACTAAAAATGGTTTTAAGTCAGTTATTTCTATCTTTTGCTGGAGTGTGTCAGTCAGAAATATCAGTTTACATTTCCAAACATTCATTTTACCATTAATTGTAATAACCAGTGAGATTATTGTTTGCTCCACACAGAGATCTGATCTGATCATCATCAGTCTGTCTGGAATAACATGAAGAAACAGAACAAACTGAGACTAAATCCAGAAGAACTGTGGCAACGTCTCCAAGATGCTTCAAGAAACCTCTGCAAAGCTACAGTACTGTTAAAAGTTATAGGCACTTGTGTAACAATGCTGTTAAATGAGGATGCTGTCAAATATGATGTCATAAATAGATTTTATTTATCAATAAACCTCTATGAACTACATTAAATCAACATTCGGTGTGACCACGCTTTGCATTAATGCAGCTTTTGCCCTCGGTGCACTTGTGTATAGTTTTTCAGGGAGCTTTACATCTTGGAGACGTGGCCACAGTTCTTCTGGATTTAGTCTCAGTTTGTTCTGTTTCTTCATGTTATTCCAGACAGACTGATGATGATGATCTCTGTGTGGCGCAAACAATAATCTCACTGTATTACAATTAATGGCAAAATGAATGTTTGGAAATGTAAACTGATATTTCTGACTGACACACTCCAGCAAAAGATAGAAATAACTGACTTAAAACCATTTATTTATCTGCTTAAAATACTAGTGTACTAATAATTTTGGCCACCATTGTATGACGGCACTTCCTTTTAACAAAGACACTTGGATAACGGTTGCTGACCTCATGTCAGATACGTCGCTGTCGTTGTCTGAGAGTTCGAACAGATAGTCTGAACTGCCCTCCTCGTCCGAGAAGGAGCGCTCGACCTTTGGCTGCAGCATGTCCTGCGTGATCTTGTTTCGGGCATCCATGCTGCGCAATTCCTCTTCACTCCGACACTTCTCTATGAACAATTCAAACAAAACAGACAATCAAAAATGTGTTCAAAAGATAGGGATTAGTACGTTTTCTGAAAAAAAGCATGTCCTGGTTTCCACAAAAATAATTAGCAGTAACTATTTTGAGCAGTGACAATAACAAGAAACGTTTCTTGAGCAAAACAAATCAGGATCAGAACGAAGGGTCAGGTGACACTGAAGACTGCAGAATAATGTCTGCTAAAAGTTCAGCTTTGGCATCAAAGGAATACATACAATGTTTTATATATATTAAAATAGGAAATGGTTATTTTAAATTGTAATAATAATTCTCAATAACACTGTTCTTACTGTATTTTGATCAAATAAATGCAGCCTTTGTGAGACTTCTTTTTCATAAAACCCCTCACCAACCTCACGTTTGAACAATAGTGCACCTGACCATCTGATTTGTAGTATTAGTTACTTATAGATTACAAGTGCCACTCATTGAAATCTTGTGCTTAGGCATATCTTTGCTAAGCTACATCTCTGTAAATTCTTGGACACTTTGATTTGTGTCTCTTTATCTATGTATTTGCTTAATTAAAATCAGTTAAAGAGACAGTTTCCTCTCATGTTAGTTGGCTCAGTGTGAACAGGCCTTCATACGAAGCGTTACAGTACCTGGGTGCTGCAGAAGGTAAGCCTCCACCAGGTTGTTGAGGATGTGGTTTTTACGGATCCTCTCCACAGGACATCGGCAGGTGGGGCAGAGGGAGGAACGCTCCATCCAGCCAGAATAACAGGCAGAGCAAAACGTATGCATGCAGGGCTGAAGACTACCAAACACAATCAACTATTGAAAATACAGCCTCCACAAACCTTTTTCAAATCCTTCTTGAAGGGATAGTTCACACAGAAATGATAATCATTAACTTCATCTTTGGGTGAACCATCTCTTTAAATGATTTATAATTAATCAAACTAAAAGGGATTAATGCTCTGGTTCATTCGGTGTAAGTGTTGATGTGTGCACGTTGGACTGACCTGACACAGTCATGCAGCAAGTCCTGGCAGACGATGCATGTGAGGGATTCTTCCATTTTGTCTATAGTGGCTCCCTCGGTTTTCTCTTTCGCTGCTGCTCCTCTGAGAGAGACCTGAGGAGCTGCTGCAGAAACAGAGTCGCTGTGAGAAGATCCACACACATCTGCAGGACAGAGAGACACAGACGTAGAGGTTTCATCTGGAGGGTTTATACTGTAGAACAGGTCTGAAACATGTTAAAACCAGATACCATTCGAAAGATTTCATTGTTTTAAATATATATATTATTTTTACTAACCAAAGACGCATCAAAAGTGAAAATAAAGACGCATTTCTAAATGTAAAAAAAGAAAACATTTCTATTTTAAATGAATTCTGTTATATTCAACATTCTATTCAAAGAATCACTGTTTCCACAAAAACTTTAAGCAGCAATTGTTCAACATTCATAATAATAAGAAATGTTACTTAAGCACCAGATCAGCATATTACAATGATTAGAATGATCATGTGACATTGAAGACTGGAGTAATGACTACAGAAAATTCAGATTTGCCATCAGCTGAATTAATTACATTTGAAGACATTAAAAATATAAAACAGTTATTTTAAACCGTAATAATGACTAGTTTTTGATTAAATTAATGTAGTCTTGGTGAGTATGAGAGAAAACGTTTTGAACGGTAATGTAGATGGCAATCTTAAACCACAAAAGCCTAAAAAAACACTTTTAAAACACTTTCAGAGTAATCTGAAAAAGTTGTGACTATTATAATGCTGGAATACAGATGCTCAGATCACTCAAAATAGACAGAAATCATACATTATTTACAACACGTCAATTCACCTTTGTCAATTTTTCTTCTTTTCCTCTGCATTTCCCCCTCCGGCTCCGTCTGTTGCCCTCCCTCGGTCCAGCAGGTCCACTTCAGGCGAGAGTGATTCATGACCGGCTCCCCGGGACTGCTCGCTGGTGCAGTCATCTCTGATTCTCCTTTACAAACAACCGAAGAACTCGCTGGCTTCTTCTTCACAGACACATCTGCTGAATGGTGCATGCAGGAATATACATTTCTTAGTGTTTGTATGCATTTTTTGAGTGTGTCAACGGTCAACACTGTAAAGCCTTGCACATGTAAAAAATGATAAGATAATGATAACTATATCATCATCCACAATATCTCATGATAACATTCTGTTTATTATAAGTGCACACTGCTCTTTGAAGCAGGATAGATTCTGTTCATCAGTTAGAAACAAATGGTTCTGATTCCAAGCATATTGTTCCTCTGTGCTATTATCATTACAGTATTGAACTCAGCTATTTTGAATTCTTTCAGAATTATTTCTAAAACCATATCTTTATGTTTATCATCCTTGGTCCGAATGGGCCTTAAATCTGAAAAACTCAATGAACAGATGAACAGCAGCACAGAAATCCAATGCATTTACACTTATATACTAGTCATTTTCTTATCAAAGCTACTTGCATGAAAGAGCGCGTGCAGTAATTACCAGAGCAGGTAGATAAGGGCATGTTGTAGAAGTGGAAGGAAGAGCCGGAGGTGGATGGCTGAGGATCCTCATGTCCAGACTGAGGTAGCGGCTTCACAATAACAGGCTCTACTGGCACTGGGTCACTCTCGGTTTCTGTCAGATCTGAATCTTCTTCTCTTCCAGCATCTATGGAGATCCCAAACAGACAACTATAACTTTCAGAAACGGTCCAAAATGGCATGAGGATGAAATCAAGTCAACATGAAATCAAAATCCTCACTATTCCCTTTCTCGTGTTATTGTGAGCAATTCACCAGTGCAAATTCTTTCAAAGGAGAAAAACATGTCTTCCATCATTTCTATTCAAAAGGTAGTAACATGATCTTTCACTGAAGAAAACTTTATTTTCTGCTGACCTCACTTAGGCAAGCAACAGTGAAACTGACTGTGTCTAACAGGAGTATTGGAACAGCTGTATGAAACGTCATATTCAAAAATTACCTTCAGTGTCCTGCGAGGCACTTTCCTGTGGCCCGATGGACTGATAGACATAAGCAATGTCTGCAAAACCGAAAAGAGATGATAGCCGTGGCCAATCAGTGTCATCTGTTTGGATGCAACTATACTATATAAACGTGAAAACGTACTTTGCTCCGGCTCATTCTTCCTGTACACAAAGTGAATGACATCACCATTCTGCAGTAAGTGTGTCTGTTTCTTCACCACTTTAGACATGTTGATCACCGTTCCATTGGTGCTGACGGAAAAAACAGATCACCATCAAACAAAAATGATAGTAATTATGAATTTCATGGAGTGCCATTCAGAGGTTAAATGACTCCATTTGTGAATTTTATTCTCAGAAAAAAATCAACAAAACAAGAGGAAATGTTTATGAGAAGTTATAAGTAAACGTCACAATTTGAAATGCCTCATGTCCACTTAATTGCCCATTTATGAACTTATGTTTTTTTTTAATTGGCTGATCCAGTTAGAACTAATGGACCCAAGTATCGACCATTTCTTTCATGTTAATGAATACAGACTAAATAAAGTGCCTAGTTAAAACATAGCAAAGAGAAAGTTGTACAAGAAAAGATAACAAGAAGGAAGGGAGGGAAGCTTGCCGTTTCCATCACGCTGATTAAGTATTGTGTAAAACACAGCATATCGACTGTCTAGCAGATATTCACTTCATTAGATGAATGGAAAGTATAGCACCATTGGTGAGCTAGCGCACATTCAAATACACGAGACATACAGTCACTACAGACACACATCAGATACTGGATCTCCATCCACTGACTATTAGCCAAATTACAGTTCATTATTCACCAAAGATTAAATGTCACGAGGGAATTGGATGTATATTTTGCGCAGGGCCAAGCATGTCATTAATTTAATTAACTTACTAATGTAATTACAAGTCACTCAGTTTAATTAGCAAAACTTAATAGAACTAAAAAGAATTAACACCAACTGCTTCTGCTTAAGTTTTTTGCTTGGGAAAAATGATAGATCAGTCTTTGAAAATAATATTACCTCTTTATGGCAGTAATCAATGCATGGTGAAATCTTTAAATATAAGAACTTAAAATATATGCGTCAAAGAGAAGACGTCATTTTGGTGCTCACATCAAATTAAATTTACAAAATTGTAAAAATATATTTTTACATATTAGATATTTATATTTTTTATATGAATAAACATTTAATTGTATATGACATATGTATACACTAATATAATAGAGACCTAGCTTTTACTAATACTATATATACACTAATAAACTATGTATGCAAAAAGAGGGAAAGTGCATGCAAAGAGGAAAAGAACATGATATAGGCATGACATTATTCGGTCCATTACAGCTTATGTCTGACTAGAAGGACCTGACGATGTCAAACAGGCGGTCCTACCTCGTGTCCTCCAGCCACACCTTTCCTGAGTTCTGATCTTGAGTGATTGTGCAATGATTTCCTGAGACCAGTTTATTAGCCGGGAATGAGAGGTCACAATCTAGACAGAAAATATGTCTGAAGTTATGATATCAACACAAGTCAACAATAAATCACAATGGACTATTCTTGTTCGTATGGTGTACAATCCACCCATCACTGTGTTATCCCAAAGAAAGAAGGTGGGTCTTTATAATCTTTCAACAAAGAGAATTGTTCCACTTCTGAAGCGTTTCGGCTGATGTTCCCTTTAAAACTTTAGGCCAGTGATCCACAAATCTGGCTCACGAGATCCACTTTCCTGCAGAGCTGTGATTTTCTAATGATCCTGAAGACATTTATTAGCATGCTCCTGTGTGTTTGATCAGGGTTAGAGCCAGATTTGAGTATCCCTGCTTTAGGCCCTGTCCCAAACGCCAGCCTCAGCCTTTACATAAATCTGCAAAAAATGCTTTAGAAAAATCCCTGCTTTAGCAGTGTAAAAATGAGAAAAGCATGAAGAAAATCAAATAACATTTTAGGACTTTTAATATTAATAGTGAAATTTCCTCACTACTGCAGGGGCCTGTATCATGATTGTAGATGAACAAATTCAGAGTTATAGGATACGTTTTGAGTTGACAAAACTAAACCGCTCCAATCTGGCTTTGTTGGGATCATCAACTTTCTCTGTCAACTCAGGCTTGATCCGGAGTTAATGGAGCGCGTGCACATGAATGTGTGACATCAGCGGCGAACAGCCAATCACAACAGAGCAAGCGAGATTCAAAACTCTTTTGTTTAAGGTGAAGAGAGTAAAGAATATGAGGAATTTAAACGCATTTCCACTGAAGTACGTGTCCATGAAAGAGGACAAATAAAGGAAATGATCTTGTTCTATCAGTGCAGTCATGAGTGAAACTTGTGAAGTTACTTTATATAGATGATAATATATAGTGATAGAGACTCGAACATGTAAGGTCACATGTAGCCATTTTTAAAGTGTTATCTATCGATTCTACCACTTATTTATATTACATATGATCGGTATATGTTAATATTCATTTAAAATAAATGCTTTATAATAACTGTTAAACTAAAAGTGCTTGTGTGTAATTGAGTAATAATAATATAAATCATATTATAATTGTATAAATCATATACTGAACAAAATTATAAACGCTACACTTTTGTTTTTGCCCCCATTTTTCATGAGCTGAACTCAAAGATTGAAGACTTTTTCTATGTACACAAAAGGCCTAATTCTCTCAAATATTGTTCACAAATCTGTCTAAATCTGTGTTAGTGAGCACTTCTGATAATCATCCACCTCAGGTGTGGCACAGGTAGGTGTGTTTGATCAGGGTTGGAGCTAAACTCTGCAGGAAAGAGGATCTCGCAAGCCAGATTAGAGCATCACTGCACTACTGTAATCATTATTATTATAAATAATAAACATAGTAGTACTTAATCATTACAGTAGTGCATGCTTCTAGCAACCAAAAGTCATGGAAGTGATTCTCAGGGAATGCATGAAATGATAAACATATATTTTATTTTGCAATATAAGCTGCTTCATCTACAAGAGTGTAGAAAAATGTGAATGGCAAAAGGGACACTCTACAATTTTATTTAATATCCTGCTTCCCTTTAACCCTTATGTGCTGTTGGGGACGTTTTCGTCCACTAAGGGGTGCTGTTGAGTGTTAATTTGGCCACAACTTTTTTTGTGTTTCAGCAAATGGAATGATTTTTGGTGACAAATCTTATTTTAACACATATTTTAGGAAAATGCTTTGATTTTTTTTCAAAACTCAACAATGCACCGTGGACAAATTCACTACCCTTACGTTATGTTCGGGATGAAAACAGCCACTAAATTAGACTGCTATAAAATGTATCGGATAAATATTTTTTCCATTTTTTTGCATAAATCTATTAATCAACCTCAGTCCTGTTCAAAACTACAATTTTTTTTTTTTAAATCCAGGATTTTTACTCCTTAATTGCCAAGTTCATAAATGATGTCACTGATTTTGAAAAAAAAAAACACAAAATTACTTATTTTCAATATAAAAAGTGATTGTGGACTGGAATTTTTTTTACTTTTATCACAGTCTTGGGCATGTCAAAGATTAGGAAAAACATTGGCTTTGATGCATTTTTAGTTTTTGAGCAGGATCAGATTTACATTTTTTCTCCCTCATTTACTGTTCGTGGCTGTTTTTGCCCCATTGACTTCCATTATAACTACATTTTTTGATTGCAAAGCCATGACACCATATAATCATGCATTTTTGATTGTTGGTGGTTTTCCCTGTTGGGAAGAGATAAAACTTGTCATTTTTACTGTTGATCATGAAGTAGCACAATTAACCCTTTAGATAGACCTGTGCAAAAAAAAGCTTAGTTTTTAGCTTTTATATGGAGTCATATGGAGTATAACAGCATAGTATAGTGTGTTTGTGTGTGTGTGTGAGAGAGAGAGAGCGTGTGAGAGACCTTTGTGCACTTACCTTGATCGTCTGAGAAAATCTAAATATGCACCTCAGCTCTCAGAACTACATGGAGTAAACAAAAACAAAGTAAGTGTATTTATGCACCTGCTGCCTTTTGATGGTGAGAAGTGCAGACTAAATAAAACAAGATAAGTGGATTTAAACCCTTGCATACCATCCTGCTGGTCATTTGATGGTGAGAAGAGCAGCAAGCAACATGAGAAAGGACTTGACTTGTACCAAAGTTTTAGAAATTATTATGCAGCCTGACCCCTCCAGCGAGCTGCAGTATGTATTGTCACAAACCACAGATTACAACCGCTGCAAGGGAAGTGTCGAAAATCTACACAAGGTATGTGCCATTACTGCACTAGTGAGAGAGATTCAGTCTCCTGCAGCTGTCCCTCTAGACACAAATCCACAGAAACCAGCAGGCACCAGCAGCTCAGGAGTGAAAAGGGGAACATGCAAGTGGTGCAGAGGACAAAAAAGAACACTCAGCTCTTGCATCTGTTGTGGTGGACACACTTGCAAAGAGCACCAAGTGATATGCTGCAAGTCCTGCTGGAAAGACTGAACACACACACACACACACACACACACACACACACACACACACAATTCTCACACTAAATACTTAGAATAATTGTTTAGTTCTCCATCCATCCTCAACTCTTGCACCATTGTTCAGTTTATTTGAAGTTGTTGTTGCATTTTGGTTCATAATAAATTATGTTCATAAATCTAATGCAGAGTAGATTGTTTACAGAAAAAAATTGAAAAGTGTATCACTGAAGGATTTTAAGGTTTTAAACTGGCTTTATACATGGCTCTTTACATCAAGAAAAGACAAGCATTTCACACATAGGCCATCTATACTTCTCACCATCAAAAGGCAGCAGGTGCATAAATACACTTACTTTGTTTTTGTTTACTCCATGTAGTTCTGAGAGCTGAGGTGCATATTTAGATTTTCTCAGACGCATCAAGGTAAGTGCACAAAGGTCACTCTCTCTCTCTCTCACACAAAAACACACACACACTCACACACACACATACTATAATATGCTGTTATACTCCATATAACTCCATATACAAGCCAGAAACGAAGCTTTTGTTTGCACAGGCCTATCTAAAGGGTTAATGGTGCTACCTGGTGATCAACTGTAAAAATTACAAATTTGACCTCTTCCCAACAGGGAAAACCACCAACAATCAAAAATGCATGATTATATGGTGTCATGGCTTTGCAATCAAAAAATGTCGTTATAATGGAAGTCAATGGGGCAAAAACAGCCACGAACAGTAAATGAGGGAGAAAAAATGTAAATCTGATGCTGCTCAAAAACTAACAATGCATCAAAGACAATGTTTTTCCTAATCTTTGACATGCCCAAGACTGTGATAAAAGTAAAAAAAATTCCAGTCCACAATCACTTTTTATATTGAAAATAAGTAATTTTGTGTGTTTTTTTCCCAAAATCAGTGACATCACTTATGAACTTGGCAATTAAAGAGTAAAAATCCTGGATTTTTTTAATTTTTTTTTTAGTTTTGATCAGGACTGAGGTTGATTAACAGATTTATGCAAAAAAAATGGTAAAAAAATATTTATCAGATAAATTTTTACAGCAGTTAATTTAGTGGCTGTTTTCATCCCGAACATAACGAAAGGGTAGTGAATTTGAACAATGCACAAGGGTTAAAACATGACATTACTGAAGGAAAATGTTCATGTCAACTTTAATAAAGCACGTTCCTCTTTTCATCAAGCACCTTTTCTCTTCCTGACCTGGCCCATTACTTTCTCGCCTTGACACATTAGGAGTGCAAGTATTAAATGAAGTACAGTGATGTGAAGTTAAAAATGACACTAGTCTATTATAGTAATGAAGTGTATCAGTTCTGTTAATGACCAGTGTCCAATGTTACTGTGAAGCACACAGAACCAAACAGACACTTGGATTAATATTAATTAAAGCGGGATAAAGACGGTCTTCAAACCAGACAGAGTCAAAGGGATTCAACCTTTCCCTGCACACCACCACAACACAAAAAAACTACTTAATATTCCAAGAGCATGTCTTCAATAGACGCCTTTGTCATTATTGGGGTGGGGGGGTCGTTTGCTGAACTAAAGAGAGTATTGTGAAAGAAATGGGCTCCCTCAATACATGCAGACACTGCTTCAGACTGATTATCCTCGAGGGTTAAAAAAAAGTTATAACTATTAATGTCAAGAAGTAAAACCAGACAGTCATAGAAGAGTCTGTAAAGAGGTTACGGGGAAAAAACAAGTAAATGAAGAAGCCCTTTTAAAATTAAACTATTATTTCACCAAACAAGACCGAGCAACCAACATGAACGATGTTCAGCGCACCTTTTTTTCTCCCCACGGTGCATTCTCTATTTATGAGTAATATCTCTGAATCGGGAGATGCGTCGACTTCCAGCAGTTTTCCCCAGGCCTGTCCGCTGCCCTGATGCGCCATCTTCTCCTCGTCCTTATCTTACCTGCCAAGACAGATCACGTCAGCGTGAGGCGAAGAACACAATCATTCCATTGAGGCGAATGCATTTACTCACAATGTTGATTATAGTTCAACAGAGTTGAGAAATGTAGTGTGAAACACTAAAGACAGGATATTTTGTCAAATAAGCTGTAGACCAGGTAGTGTTTGTAACCCAAGATGAGTTATAACCATCAGTTTAAGGAGTTAGAAATGAGCTACAGGGGTGAAATAATACTTTACATGAACACCAATCTCAAGTGACATAAATTAGACTTTGTGCAAAACATTCAGCACATTTCTTCTGTCAGAAATGTGTTGTGTTAAATGACAGAACTGGTATTATCTGAAAAAGCAGATGTTTATAAGCTTTACTAATATCACAACTGACCAGAGGGACTGTATCATGTAATGTATTTCTACTTTCTATACAGGTTTCCAGGTTTATAAGCGGTTTTAAATTACATGTTTATAATTACATATGGGTGGGGTGGTAAATTTGACTATCATTATATATTCATAGTGAAGAGGGGTGTAACAAAACTCTTTTTACTTGAAATTAATTTGATAAAGTTTAGATAAGAAAGTTTGAGACGGAGTGCAGGGCGTTACAGACGCTTCACGTAACATTAAGTTAACGTTACTTCATAAACATTAATGTAACGACCATAACGCAGAAGTCAGTGTGCTAACCAGCTAACGTTAACTCAAGCCGCCAAAGAGTTCTGGGTAAAGCTCAAATCACTAACGATAGAGTAAATTAAATGATATGTAAAGTCTTTTATTTCTCGAAGTGACTGTTTTCAAGTCGAGTGTTGTTCTGGGAAGCTAAATAACAGCGTGAAACACCGCAATGTTTACGTGACGCGAAGGACTGCTAACTCTGAGGCGCTAGCACACAGTCACATCCCAAACACTTAAAAACAACTCAATTCATCTGCAAACTCTACCTCTAATGTATGGAAAGTACTAACCTAGCCAACGTCGGAAAGTATCCGGAGCATTCGCGCATGTTGACTTGAATTCTCTGTGTGCTTTCGTTTTTATTTTCTTGAGCACTTCCTGGCCAGCAGTGGCATTTCAGGCATCAGCTGATGGAGGAGGGTAGAGAGAAGAGAGAGAGAGAGAGAGAGAGAGACAGACAGAGAGAGAGAGAGAGAGCAGAGAGAGAACAGATCTACAACGAGAGATTAGAGAGAGAGGCAGAGAGAGATGAGAAGACAGAGGCTACAGAGAGAATCTAGAGAGAGAAGAGAGAGAGATAGAGAGAGAGAGAGCGAGAGATCTACTAGAATGAAGAGAGAGAGAGAGACACGAAGGTTTGAGAGAGAGTGGGGGCTGGGGGAAGAGCAGAGAGAGAGAGAGAGAGAAAGAGAGAGCGAGAGAACATCACTGAGGAAAGAGTATGGACTGTTGTGAATGGGTGATTTTTTTTAGATCATGCATAATTCATGTCATATTTATTTAGAATTAAACATTAGTCAAGATAGTTTTAGTTGTATTATAGCACCTCATTATTCACATACTTTAAAAGACGGATGGTTTAATGCTTGAATATGCAGAAGTGCTAAAAAAAAATACATAAATAAATAGCCTAAACATGTCATTACTGTTTTTCGATTGTTTTATTCTAATGATAACAAAATAAAAAAATATTTTAAGCCAAAATCTAATTTGTTGTTTTCCTTCTTAAAAATGTCAAACACAGATTTTAATACACAAATGTACATAAATATAAAAATGTAAAAGTAAGAAATGTAGTAAAGAAACAAAGTCTGCATAGGTTGGTGATTTTCCTTCACACTTCCCACACTTCCCCTGCTCCAGTGATGTAGTCCACGTGATATACGGCGTGTACTAGCAAAGGTCAAGGAGTTCTGTACACACACTTAAAAGAGTGCGAGGATACGGAACAACATCTTAGTGACAGAACTTTCACACGTCATTTATTTATTCACCCTGTCTGTGTAGCGATCAAAGCACTGACTTTGAGAATCCCGCTGTGTTTCTGTTCTGTAAATGCATCATTCATTCATTCTGTTGATGACCGGTGCTGTTACACATCTTTCATTCGGACTGACTGGCTGAGGCCGTCCTAAAACTGTGCCACGGCTGTGCGTCGCCACGAGAGCTTATCATTTGCATGCGATTATATTTGATTATTCGGTTTCTGTACCTGGACACGTACAAACTTGAAAAACGTAAACATTGTGTAAATATCACAAATAAATATATAGAACAAAGATTAAACTATTTCAAACAGGATCCACACACCTCCACCGGGCCCCCAAACCCCAGCTACGGCCCGGGGAGCAGTGACAGATCAGACAACTGTCCCAAGCATCTTTCACACGGTCATCGGTACAGACATAACTATATAACTTCAGTAACATTAGTGTGCGGATCAATGACTCCAGGAGAACGGGAGAGATGACACAGATATGTGTGTGTCTGTGTACAGCTGTTCAACTGAATACACTGTTTATATCTCCTCGTTTCAGATGATGAGAGAGATGAGAACGCCTTGTGGACTGAAGCTCAGGTCAGGGAATTTAAAAACAGGCACTCTTAAATGTGCATTGAGAACTGCCAGCTGATAAAACCTGTCTCCAGGAACCATATTCAGATTCAGAGTTATGTGATAAACACAGTCGACAATCAGTCCAGTCTCCCCAGCTGTACACGTCATTGGCTGTCTTATAATACATTGACATGTTGATATCACATAAACAGAGGGAATGCTGTTACATGTAGATGAATACTGTACACATGAGTGAGTGGTGCTTATGGGGTGTACACCACTAACCCTGCTCACTACACGGATTGTGGTAATATATTATAGCATTATTTTATAATAGAATATTTCAGTTTAATTGAAACGTTTTCTCTTCATTTTATATCTCTACACTCTAAAAGTGCTGTGTTAAATACAAGCCAGCGTTTGGGTTACTGTCCCGAAGGTTGGGGTAAACATTTAACCCTATTGCTGATTGAAAACAACCCAATCACTGAGTCGGTCCATATTTTACCCAGCGCTGAGATGTATTTAACCCAGCATTTTTTATTTGGTGGACAATGTAGTTATTATAAGTATGTAGAACAAGCAATATAATTATTTAATTTAGCAAATAACCTTTATAATATCACACGTATATTGTCTCACACATAAGTGTTTTGTGTCGTTTTGTTTGCGAAACATCACAAATACTATCAATATAGTATAGATGGGTTTTTACACCTCTATGAAAGCGGTTGATTCTAGAATGATAGGAAACAACAGACATTGTCCCACTGCTACAACAAACACGATGCATGTGAACACTGATCTACAACGTTTACTTGACTTGATTAGAAAACACTTGCTCATCTGTAGAGATGATAAACAATGGCTACAAATGAATCTACTGCAGTTTAGATGACCTCATCAAGTATGTATATAACGAGATGAGTTATGTGCAGTCATGTATCTACTAGAATGAATGTGTTCCCATCTCCTCACAGACAGGGTCACACGAAAGGTTTGAATCGTGGGGGGCTGGGGTCTTTGAAGAGCAGAAGAGAGAGAGAAAGAAAGAGAGCGATTGCTGATAACACGCTCTGTGACTGTCAGAAACGGTCCCAGTGTGTGCAAGGTGCAAGACTCTGGTCATTTGCTTTGGCAGCAGTTCTTTGGCCAGCTTTCACTTAGCGTTTCACAGCCTCTCGTAGATTGAATAGAGTCTCAGAGGGCTCTAAAGGTGTCTGTGCCGTCTGGCTCTGATAAGCAGTCAGGCAGTTTGATGTCCGAACCTGTCTGTTCACTTTCAGTCCGTGCCGATGGAGCCCTGCGGTGTATTACACTGTCGGATGGGGAAGTTTAACCTGACAGATGCACTCAAGCAGACCACAGCTTTACTTATTAATCATTTATGAAAAGATGAACTGTTAATAAACTGACCGATCATACTTTTGCTTGCTTTCTTCTTTCTATTTCTCTCAGGTATTTATATTCACATTCATTATAATTGCTATGATTTGGTGGACAGATAATATCATTAGTATTTAATACAGTGACACCATTTTATAAACTATTACATAAACGTATATTCATGCATGAATGAAAGTTTTATGAGGTCATAAGAACTCATCTGTAAACTCCAGGACCGAGTCTGGACAGCCCTGCTCTACACAAATAACATTTCAAACATAAACTATACAAATATACATGAAATAAATCAGGATTTGTGTAGAATTTGGTTAAAGGCTTGATTTTAAGAGTTGAAATGTATTAGCAAAACAGCAAAAAAAAAAAAAACGAAATTACTAAATTAAATAATAATAATCTTGTTTTTACTATATACTATATACAGCATGCATTATTTGTATGTACATATGGTTAAACTGTATTTATCTGTATTTGAACGTCTACTGTCAGTGTTTAATGTTAACTGTATGCACCAAGGGTCTGAGAGTAACGCAATTTCAATTCTCTGTATGTATGTACTGTACATGTGGAAGAATTAAAAATAAAGCAGACTTGACTTGACTTGACTTGACAGCATGCATTAAGATTGGGATGCAGCTGTAGTTCTACAAGTCCTCCAGCAGGGGTAGCTGTTGATCTATGGCAGAAGTTCATTGACAGTTGCTTCAGGGTACAGCTCCTGAATATTTTCTATACATTTATGCATATTTACAATATTTCTTCACTAATTCTTAACATTCAATGCCATTTGTCAAGAAACAGATTAGCACATAAACCCATGCGTTCATGCTATTAAACATGATCTGTATTCACTGACAGTAGGTGCGACGGATGCAGCCAGGAGCCACAAACGTCAGGTCAAAATGATATTTTCTCATGTTTGTTATACATGGCTATTTGGCAGAAGCACTTTCTTATATTACGGCAGATATTTCCTCTGGCCTGCATCTTCGCAGGTTGTTTCTATGGAAAAACAGTTTTTGCAGAATCTCATTGGCAGTTGTTTGTATATTGGCGCGCTGGAGGGGCTTCGCGCATGCGCAGAGGGGTCGGCTTCGTGCCCTCGTCTCGTTCAGTTCATCTTCACTCTCAGCAGATCTCCCTGAATGATGAAGGGCCCCGCTGAAAGCACCAGAATGAGTTCCCAGCATGCTTCATGGCTGTTAGTGCCGGTCTGGTGTGGATTTAGCTGGTTATTTCATAGGAACACTGCCCTCGCCTGTGTTCAGACCCAAATAAAGCACAGAAGGACGAGAAACTGATAGCAGGTGAAAGAGCAGCGTTAATTAATGTGAGATTCAGTGCACATGCAGAAGAACACAACAGGAACAGGGCACATTTTCATGCATGATGGACATTTTATCTCTCGCAAACAGAGCTATGCCTGCGTGTGTCACAATATAATCCATGTTTGATTATTATAGACATTCCATATAAAAGATTCAGAGATTCTGGATGCAGAAGATAATGGAGGCGTGATTTGTGTTTATTCACTCTGCATTAAATTGATCAAATGGAAATAATGACATTTCTAATATTACAAAAATTTGTATTTCTAGTAAATGCTTTGCAACTTTGTTCTCAAATAATTGGGACTTTTTTCTGAGATTTTTTATTTTTTTTTGCAAATTGCAAGATGTAAACTCAAAGCTGAATAAATGACATTTTGACAATCAGAAATGAAATACGATAATATTTCTGATAATTGGCAATTGTGAGCAGAAAAGTCACAATCTTAATCGACAGTCTTATGAATGATTATTTTGAACATATACATACTTACTAAATTAATTTGAAAGTTAAACTTTCTTCTACAAATGAATTGAATACAAACTCAGAATAAAAAAAAGTCAGGATTGTGAGATGTAAAATATAGAATATATAAATAAATATCAAATTGGACAAAATATTGCATATGCAGCAACAACATAACAACCACAGTAGAAATAAAGGTAGAAACCTCTCAGCATTCTTAAAACAAGATAATGATTCTTAATGAGAATCATCAACATTACATTAGATAATGTGACTCGTTTTCAAAGAATCTTGAAATACATCTATTTTTATTATCCCACTGGAAAATATTCTCTTATTCCTAGCATAAACTATTTTGTTTCAAAATAAATTATATATTCATAATATATTACACATACCATCAATATGAATATTCATTATTATAAATACACAATCTTTTTTAAGGACGTTTGGATGTTTTCATTGGCAAACAAACCAAAAACACAGATTAAGAAAATATTTTTTTTGCATTGTTTGAAGTGGATATTTCCATAGGTACACATTTCCATAAAATCGCTTCTATGGAAACCTCGTTTTTGCATAAACCCATCGGCATTTGCTTATAAACTGGCCAGCGTCTCCTTTGACCTCTCCACAATAGCTCCACTGAGAGTCTCCGCACACACACCGTGTGACTAAAAGCAGCCAGCCCGAAGCAAAAGATAAGAAGCATTCCTGGGCGACACAGTAACCGTCCTGGAGAGGCTGGGCTCGATGGCAGCTCTTGTGGTTTTGATGTGTTAAATAGCCGGCTGTCAACAGAAGCCAAAGCTGATGGTTGAGACACTGTGTAATGGCGGGTTTAGGCTGATAGTCAGATGTCTACAGCCAGCGTATCTAAACGCGGCTGTTATGGGCTGGTTTTACATGCATGTGCACACTATGAGAAGACCCTTTGATGGTCTAGGGGAGGGAGATATGTAGTGTCTTCTTGTGAAATGCACTTCTATGGAAATTCTAATATTTGAAATCACGCTTTGCTGACAGGCCAGGCATTTGTGCTGTGCAAAGGCTTCTGTTAGTCGTAGCCCTGCGATCACCACAGAACCTGCCCTTAAGCTATATGACATTAGTGAACAGGGAGAGATAAGATATGGGGATTGTTATGTGTTCATGTGCTGATAGCAGATGAGTGAACAGTATAGGAGAGAGCAGAGCTTTTCGACAGGGGCCAGGCATCTGCAATCATTTAGCCGAGGCTGTGCATGCAGTGCCCCAGCAATCATACAGCTCTGAATACTGTACAAACACAGGGGCAAGTGCAGGGCAGTTGTCAGATGTTTGTTGTTAGTCATATGTCAGACGTGAAAGCACACAGATTAAGAGATTTCGCTTTTCCCCGGACAACTAAAAGCACACGTTTGCATCACAGGACAAGGCCATATGCTCCTCCGTAGAACCGCACAAGTATCAGAAGTGTGGTCAAATAATGTGGAGAACCTGCAATACCACGGTGCTAGGCTAAATCTGGCCCAAGTGTAAATCTATCTTTTTTATTAATGAAAATCTGAACAATTTACATTATAAATTGAATACTTACAATATACACTACCATTCAAAAGTTTGGGGTCACTAAAAAATTATAAATAAAAAAAACAGTATTTTTCGTTTAGTACGGCTGCATTAATTTGATCAAAAGTGGCAATAATGACATTTCTAATATTACAAAAATTGTATTTCTAGTAAATGCTTAAAAAAAAAACTTTGTTCATCAAATAATATTGAATTTTTTAATCATGGATTTCACAAAAATATATTTAGTTTGAAGCATTGGCATCACAGGAATAAATGACATTTTAAAATCAGAAATGAAATGAAACGATAATATTTCACTGATAATATGCATCCTTGGTGAGCAGAAGAGACATTCAAATCTTAATCGACTCAGTCTTATGAATGATTATGTTTTGAACAGACGTTTGAGAGCACAGTTCTTAGGTTTGGACGAATAATTGAAAGTTAAACTTTCTTCTACATTGTATTTTGTTCAACTAAAACAACAAACGTTCTCGTCCTCGTTAAGAAAAAAGCATCTCCAGCACATTTCTAATCTGAAAAACAGGTGTTGCTTGGATACAAATTGGCATGGATATGGAAGATCAACAGAAAAATGAAGTAATACAAAAAACACACAAACAACATGAACTTTTGATTAAATAACTGTAAAAGTAGTTGGATGATATTGAATGTGATCTTAACCTCTTGATGTGAAGACCATGTACTGTATCTGTGAGAATCAGAATCAGTGTTTATAGCTTTCACACACTGCTTGAAGAAGAGATTGAAGATTCACTGTTGGATGTCCCAATGGAGAGCCCAAACGATCTTCAGTGCAGATCAGGGAGGCTTGTATCACCTGACGAAAGCTATCCATTAGTATGAGTTATTCATGAATCGAGCATCTACTATAATGTAATATATATTGCTTGCACAGATGTTGTATAGTCAGAATACACAGCTATTTTTCAGGCAGTCAATGGAGCAAGATGCTTTTAGCCTGTGAGCGTTACAGCATCTACCATCAGAGCCGTACTAAACGGTCGAACCTTAACCCCTCGGTGCAGACACATTTAGAAAACCCTGACATTATATTTGAAATGATAGAGAGAGCTTTTCTTCTACTCTCCTTCTGTACTGAGCACAGCATCGGTCTAGTCTGTACTGGACACAGATCGCAGGTCGTCTGAACATCACGCCAGCTTCTCTCCACCATAACCTCCATCTCTGCCAGATGAACCCAGCTGCATCAGTTCTCATTGGCTTTTACACAATGATGCCTGTGTGAGGAGCTTTCTCTGAGGCATGAAGAAAGAGGAAAAAAATCATTTCCACAATGAATGAAAGTGGAAGAATGATTTAGCTGCTGGGGCTCAGTTGGTCTGTCTGGAATTATCTCTCTCTCTCTCCTTTCCCCTTCTCCGTCTTTTCCTGACTACTTTACATCTTTACACTCACGCGTTCTCATTCTATCCCTCTGTGTCATCATGTGTCAGTGGCTTGCTTGTTTTTAGAATAAACGATTATATGTTCCTGTTCTTTCCAGAAGTACTCCGAGTCTGTGGCAGTATATTTATACTTCTATCACTTCTGGCTGGACTTCACTTCATCTGAGGTCAGTGCTTCACTGTGTTATATGGTCTGCAACGAACTTGGTCAATATACAGTAGTAGAGTTCTGGAGTAAATCTTACACTCTATATTATCATGGTACCATAGTATTACCATCTGACACATCACTAGACGTGGTGTAGATGAACGTTCATGTATATTTTGTTCTTCTTAGATTTCTGTCACTCATTAAGATGACTTCTAGCAACATGAACTTTAAAATCCATTTCTGCTGTTTTCTGCTATTTTGCTCATACTTTATTTTGGGGACCAATTCTCACTATTAATGATGTGTTGTATCAATAAACTCCTAATTTGCTGCTTATTAATAGCAAGGTAGTTGTTAAGTTTAAGTATGGCTAGGATTAAGGAATTTTAAATATGTCATACAGAATAAGGTATTAATAAATGCTTTAAAAGTATTAATAAACAGCCAATATAAGCAATATGCATGCTCGTAAGCAACTAGTTAATAGTGGGAATTGGTCCCTAAACTAAGTGTTACCCTATTTTTATACCGAGCGGGAATTCAGGTAAATGAGCCAGATATGGTTCAAGGATGACATAAAAATATATGTAAAAAAAAAAATACTTGTACTTGACACATAGCACCACATTCAGACTGCCGAGCAGCGCCTTTGACGGATTTGTTTGGAAAACCAGAAACATCTCAAATTGCTGATCTTCAACAATAACACTGATATATTTGTTAAATGCCAATTTACATTTAATAGTAGTAAATTGTATAAGAGATATGTATTTATTGGGCTATAATTTGGCACATTTTAGCTGGACAGGTAAATGTAGGCGATTTGGAAATTATAGGCTGAACTTGAGAATGTTAAAAACGTGTCCTGCTTTATTTTATACTCAGATGACTGGTCTGAGTGACCAGTATGAAAGATACGTCAAGTGTGTCATTTCTGCTCCACTATGCAGGCTGCAAAAATAATGACTGTTTTCTAATGAAAAAGCTCTGTGGAGAGAGCTGTCTGTTATCACTTAACCTGTTAGCCAGCACCCCCCATTTGGGATTTTGGGACTCACAGTTGAAAAAGACGTTCCAAACGTTTATAACAGGTGCTGACTTCAGTGTGCCACATATACTATATGTGTCTTTACAAAGAAGAGCCTTTGGGCTTTACTATTCATCATACAGAGGTGATAATGCTCAAAATATAAAAAAGATAAAAAGTTATATATAAAAAAAAAAAAATTGTATTTCATATAAAAATACATAAAATAAGTCCTGGAGCAATCCTGAAAAGTAATGGGTTGAAAGTCACGTCTTATGAGTTTATATTTCAAATCTTAAGAAGATACCATGAAAAATGACTATTTCCTGAGACTATATATAGCCCCCCCCCCACTTTGAGGATAAATATTTATTTACCAAATGTATTGAAGAGTTCTACAAACTATGAAACTATTTTAGTAATTATACATACCACTGCATGTTTTTCAATTATACAATTGTTATAGACAGAATCTTAGACATCATACAAGTGATTTATTTGACCACTAAAAAATACAATAAGAATTTGAGTAATAAAAAGAAAATAGCTTTGTATGAATGATCAATTCACAAAAGGAGACGTAAACAAAGGCAAATGCATTCATATAACAACGTTATTGCTGGACTAAAGTGCTCGATCTGATGTTGTTCAATGGATCCTTACCTCAGCAGTGGATGCGTTTGTGACTCAATATTACACGAAGCTGGTATGTACTGCTTTTGTATTATGGATGTTTTGATGTTACAGCTTACACAAATTTAGCCTTATAAGCTTTCCATCGAAAAACAGCGCTCTATCGTCGATGCTTGAGGCTTAGACCTTCAGAATGAAATATAGTTTGTCAAGATTAATTTTGTCGCCATTTAATCTATTTGTAAACAATGAAAACAAAGATAATGTTGCTTGCGCTGATTATGGAATAACCCCAATAACATCACTAATGACTGCACACTGCCTGACGCATGCTGCCATTACTCGAGGTGAGGGCCGGGACCGAGGGCAGGGCTGAGCGTGGCACACCAGATGGAGCCAGTTAGGGATGTTATGAGGATGAATTGTTTGTCAGTTGGGGAGAAGAAAGATGAAGATAGCGGGAGAAAGAAATGGCACGTCAGAAAGATGGGCACAGACGGTCAATACTGGAAGGACAGTAACGTCTGTTCGTCTTATTTGCAGGACAACCTTTGGTTTCTTTCACTTCTTTCTCGCCTTCTTGATCTATCACTCATTAGCAGGCGTCACTCCCATTAATGAGTCCCGACCGCGGGTCAATACGGCACTAGCCTCAGAGTCAATACCAGTTACCTGCAACACAAACACTCAAAAGCTGCACTTGCAGAAAATCAATATCGTGTTGCAGGCCTGTCCCATCACCACTCTCATCCTACTCTCTACAGCACAGCTGACATAAACGCTCGCGCCTGCAAAAATACAGTAAATAGCAACTGTGGAGAACGCTCAGTCGGTTTATTCAGTTTAAAATTCAGTTCGCATAGTTATATGATCTGGACCGTTCTAGTTTTTTGTTTGTTAAATATTTTGCAAAGAATCTTATCTTAAAAGCAATCCGGTTAAATCTCATCTCTTTTTTGGCATAAAAATTAACCCTATTTTCAAAGAATTTTTGTAGCAAATACTTAAATTGTAAAGTACAATTGCAGAGTGCAATGTTAATTATAAATCATGGGAATATTTGCTGTATGTAAAAAAAAAAATACTGACGTAAATGTTGAATTTATTTTTGTAAGTATATATAATTACTAAAATAAAATTATACAAATTGATAAAATATTTATTACAAAATCAATTTATTATTATTCCAATTCAATTAAAAATATATAATCTTTAATCAATAATATTAAAAATCATTGTGTAAATTTAAGACAGGATTATTGTATCGCAGTAAAAAAAGATAATTTATTTCTAAGTAGAGGGTCAAATGTGCTTCTTAATCATGAAAATAGATGGAAAAAAATACTTATGGCTATAATAGGCTTCAGTTCTTACAACCCAGACACTGTGTACACTTCATCAATACGTCAACATTCAGTGAGTCAGTCTCGATGTCTATAAGAAAAAGCAGACAGGTATGCAGATATAAGGTCCAACCTTTATTCCATACATTTTTAAACCATGAATGTTCATTTTCATTTTTTCACGCCTAAAGCTCTACTTCTTTTGTATACAAGAGTCTAAGAAAAACAACTGCACAACACCACAAGGTCGACAGAAAGAGTCTATTGCCACCCCAACCATTCCAATGTGTTTCTCAGAAGTCCAGGGTTTGTGGCTGGAGAAGTATTCACTGCTAAAGCAGTTCCTTTATGACCCGGAAGTTAATAGCTGTTTGTTTCATTTGCTCTTCATTAGACAAATTAATAACAGTTATCCAGGCTCCCACTTTAGAACTCCATTTGATAAACGTCCAATCAGAACACTCTTAATCCTCTTTGCATAGATTGCACCGCCATGACAGCACCCCCATTCGAGTCCTCCCCTCTGATTGGAAATCTCCGTCACCACGGTTTTCAACCTGGAAGTGGTTCTGTTTAATTTAATTGTTTTTAGAAACATTTAAAAAGCCTAACAAATGTACAATGCCATTTCGTTCCAAGTAATATCAACAAGATATTTACAATATCTTTAAACTTTACATAAACCAAACAAGAATATCGTAATACACATTTATCTGCATATCTCAAAAAGAAAATCAAGCAAACAAACAAAACCCTCCAAAATGTAACTTTGTACATGGCCAACGCTGAATATTTCCAGGTACCATAGAGCAAATCAGCTGAGATCATACCAATTCAGATATGTAGACATCCATATCCAGCAGCTCACTAGGATAAATACAGGGCAGGGAACGAATGAAACTTAATGCAAATACATTAAAAAAATGTCTGTACATGAGGGATAGGAAATGTACAAACACATTTCAGAATGTCTTTTCACGTGAAAAACTGAAAAGGCATCGGATTAATATATTAATATCAAATTTCTGGTTGGTAGTTCACGTTTATGTCTTATGCTATCAAGAGTTGGAGCTATCAACTCTTTTCCCCAACTCCAATCAATTAAAAAAGCCGGTTGATGTGCTTGTTCCAAGGTACAAACATTTGTACAAATCACACATCTATTTATCATTACTCTATTTTGTGTGAAAATAAGTGCATGTTGGCAGTGTCCAACTCAAATGAGGCATTCTCCTTTCTGTATGTTACCGTGCCTCCACTTCTTTGGGGTTGCGTGACGGTGAGTACTCCCGAGGGTCCTGGGTGGTGATTGGAGTAGTCCGTCTTGGCGACGCTGGTCTGGCAGCACCAGAGGGTACCAGAGGAGGAGGGGCACTTAGTGCTGCAGTTGGGGGTGTCCGGTTAAGAAGTCCGTTATGTCCTGTTGAAGGGCTAAGTCTTGGGTATGGCATCCCACCAAGGTGGGACATAAATGGTGGCATATGGGGTAAGTGTCCTTCGATGGGCGATTGGTGAAGCTGGTGGAGCCTTGCTCGATCCAGTTCCTCACGTAAATGCATCCGTTCCCTTTCCTCAGCCTGATGTCTTAGTCTCTCTTGTTCTCGCCGAACTTCCAAGAGGTGTTCATGGTGGGAGTATTCATGTGGCTCTCGATCCCGATAGGGCCGTTCTGGATCGTAGAGACCAGGGAAGCGGTGTCCGGACTCAGAACGCAGCTGGAAGTCCATGCGCCGTTGAAGGTCAAAGTTTCGGTAAGCTTCTCGTAGGGGATCCCAGGAAAATGCCGGATGAGGAAGGCGGTCTCGACCTGCTGCGAAAGGGCTGACTCCCATAAAAGGTGCCATGCGGGTGCGTTCAAGTGCATTCAGACTTCCCATTTGATGCATGGCACTCAGAGTGAGCGGCAACGAGTGTGGCATGGGGACGCCATGAAGTGAGGACGGTGTTGGAGGGTCACTACAGCGAGGAGACGGCAGACGAGGCTGATGGGATAGCGCATGGTGGTGAGCAATTGGTATGGTTTGGTGAGGTGGAGGAGGGACTTGAGGTTTAGTGGCAGCTTCGGATCCAATCACCATCACGTCCTGGTCTTCCTTACGTTCCTCCTTGATTTTCATGTCGTTCTTCACCTTCTGTAGCAGATCCCCTGAGCTGGTCTCCTTCCTATCCCTCTCACTTTCTTTCATCGGTAGAGGTTGTGGGATACCCATTTTGATTCCTCCATCATTAAGGACATTTTTTGTGTATGGAGAGGGCGATCGGTGAACGGATTTAAGAGAGTCATCCGAGGAACGTCTGTCTGTGATTTCCTTCCCTGGAGAACGGCTTTCCTTCACCTTTATGTCTCCCAAAATGCCTGCCTCTCGCTGGCGGTCCAGCAACTCTTTCTCAGGCTCACGGTTGCGGTCGGCACTACCGCTGCGGTGTCTGCCAGAGTCGGTCGAGTTCTGGCTGTTGGAGCGGATCAGGCTGCTGATCTGGTAGCTAACGGGAGCAGAAGCTGGAGAGGAGCGGTTAGAATGGCGATTACGATCTAAAGAGTCTCTGTAAGAAGAAAGAACCCATCATTAGTTGAATTAGGAGACACAAATTAGGCAAAATAAGATGCCTTGTTCCATGAAATCAGCATCACCAACCTGTCTTTATCCTTCTCTTCCTTTCCAACAGAAGAGTCCCTTTTTTCTCTTTCCCGTTCTTTTTCTTTTTCACGCTCCCGCTCTCTCTCTCTGTCATGGCTGCTTGCAGAGCTGCTTCTTTCTGCATCTGCGGATTTGGGCCACTGTGGAGGGGTCGGGAAGGAGGGTGGTGTTCGGTGCAGCCGATTCCAGGTATCATGATGAGGACTACTGAGACCAGGCAGACCTGGACCTCTTTGGGTCCAAATAAACTGTTGGCCCCTGAAATAAAAAGAAAGAATCATCAGTTGAACAGACCACTGTCCAGTTCTGTCGAGGTTCTCCATACACAAACTGAAAGGTTAAAGGTGTACAGTAGTTTCTTTTACAAATGGGGTAACGAGGCCTGCTTTTGAGGGCAGAGAACAAATGAATGACCCGGCGGGGCCAAGAGCTATGAAAAGCAAAATGTTCCAAAAGAGATTCTATTTCAATACAATCAATTTCACTAAAAGAAGTCCCGTTCAGCCAATTAAGGAAGAAGGGAGAGGAAATGAGATATGGCAAACCTTCCACCCTACTTTGCAAGCAACTAATGAATGCAAGAGCAATGCTAAACCAGTTGGGTTGCGAGTTTGAGTTGGGGTGTGAATTTGGCAAAAGACTGTCTGCGGTAATGCCTGCCTCCCCCGCTTCCCTAAACTCTCATTTGGCATTTGCTGCAAAGCTAAGTGCCTTTCTTTCATTCCCACCTCCTTTTTATTCCCTCTGCACTCTCTGTGGTCTAGAGCTAAGCTGTGCTGCACTGAGTCGAGCTAGAGGCCGGGGGCCAGGGCTTACCGAGGGCTGGGTTGCCTAATCCACCGAAGGCACTGCTTGAAAGGTTGCTGAGGCCGCCAAAGGTACTGGAGCGACTGAATGGATCTGCAAAATGCCAAACAGGGATTAGCGACGCGGGGCCAGAGGAGCCCGACCATTCCAACCGGCTTTTCTCTTACAAGCAAGCTTTGTTTTTTGCGTCACTGTTACTGCTGCTATTCTAACTCAGGGTTGTTTATTTCTCCCAGTAAGACTGTTGGAGAGTGTTCCCTGACTGCGGATTAGGCAGCAAGATGTGCTGGCCTGAAGAGCAATACCTGATTGGGGTGCGATTAGCCAGGAACATTTTCAAATGTCCGATGCAAAAAATATTAAATGACAGCAAGCAAAACAGCTCATGTGTCTCCCATCTCCTCTAGAGGTTTCTGTGATTATTCCATCTACGTACCCCTGAAAACATTAAGCTATTTGTTCATACGTACCTTGCAATCGATGAAGGAGCCCAAACAATTCATACAGTTAGTTTATAATTAAATTAAACATAAACCGACAACTTCCAGCCCACATAAGTAAAAAAACTAAATTCAGTTTTTTCTATGTGAAACATGAATTTAAACTCATGAAACCAGGAATGGATTTATGACTAATCCACACTAAGCAAGCAGTCATTTAGCACATGATTTTATCCAAAGCAACTTACAATATACTAATTTAAATGAACAATCCCCCTGGAGCAACCTTGAGTTAAGTGCTTTGCTCAAGGGCACAACAATGCTAAGTTCTTGACTGAGAAACCTTTTGATTACCAGTCCTGAGCTTTCACCACTAGGCAACACTGCACCCAATTCTGCATTTGACCCATGTTCTCTGCATTTCCTTTGGGCCCCAGCTGTTTATGAACACAAATCGGACTTAAAAGCTCACTGTGTGAAATCAGCAATCTGCTCCCAACTCAAATAACATATCTGATAGAAACTGTGGGGAACACATCTAAAGCCAGTAAAAAGGATACATAGTAAAATATAACTTTTACAATGTTTTGTTGTGCATTGTAGTTCTCTAAAAGACAGTCTAGGATTATTTTGTACAAAACTAAAACACCATGGTCACTTTACACTGCAAAGCATATTCTTAACTTTGCCTTGTTTTCTAATGTATTCATCTAAACAATAGCACATCTTGAACATAAGTGTTCACTGTTTACAAATTGTTATACACCTGCCAGTTCAACAAAAAACTGTTACATTAAATATCAAGCCTTAGTATCTGAAGTAATTTTGCTCCAATACACATTACAACATGACAAAATGACTACTTTAGAATAACTTGCCAATATAATATGTAAGACTATTTGTTTCCAAATCATTTATTAATCATTAAGTTGAGCCATTTATAATATCTGACCCTTTGGGTTAGACATTTCTGAGCCGATTGAATAATCTGATAACAATAGACTTAGAAGTGTCTCTCCAATGGGGGGGGGGGCCTTATGGTGTTTACACAACAGCAATGTACTAAAAACTGAAAAGTTAGCATTTTTGAAAAGTCACCTTTTCACAAATGTGCGTTTTTGTAGTTTACAAGGAGACGGTAATGGTATCGTTTTCAAAAACATGCACTTTGAAACCTGCTTTAAAAAGTTTGTTTTCAGGCGCACTGTAAATGAAAGGGCAGATTGTATAAAAAGTTTTCGCTTTTTAGTTGAAAACGGTGTTGTGTAAACATTATTACATTATACTTTACAAACAAAAACAAGGCTATGAGGGATAGAAGTACAGTGTTTTTTTAAATGCATCATTGTCTTTGATATTTTTTGGAGTTTGGTTTGGGAAATTTGTTGAAAGACATGCTTTTATAGCTGAATGATTATCACCAAGGAGCAGTGACTAAAACATATAGAATAGATTGTATTTGCCTTGTTTATGTTCGCATCAAATAAAAGAGTAAAACAATAATTTGAAGAAAAAAAGGAAAGAGAAGAACTATTTTAAATGGTGGTTTACTTACACTTACCTGCCAAATGGCTAGGAGGAAGGAAGCCAGGGTGGTGAGGAGACGGTCCATAAGGTGAAGCAGCTGGATGTCCCGATCCTATCGAATACAACGGGAAAAATCATCAGTCAAACTGATTGCAGACAGTTAGCCAAACCATTCAAATATTCACCAAAACAGCACAAGATATACACAGAGACAAGAGATTGTTAGATTAAATAATTTAAACAATAAAACAATAAAAAGGACAGTGATGTCTTAGATTGAGTGTTCAGGTTGCATTTGAAAGGGTCAACTGTCTGTTCAGGCTGAACTATGTGTCATTTGTAACAGTGTATCATTAATGAAGAAACCAATTACAAGCTCCTTCATGACACCACACTGCATAATTACAATCTAAAGGGCAGACACGCTCATGTTGCCCTTCAACAAAGAGCTACCAGTCAATTATATCAGGTAAAAGCATTTATATTCATGCCTGTGGCCCCAGCATTGAGCCAAGACAACATTCAAAATAACAACATGCAAATTAGTGCGCACGGAGCATGAGAGAGAAAGACACACAAATCCATTTTATTATACTGAAGCCATGCCAATAGAGATTGCAGTATAATTGACAAGATAAAACATAAATAATCTGTGAGATCCGTATCTTGATTGGATTATAAATACAGTTTATAAGTGAAAAGAAAATCTATTATATTTTAGTAGAATTTCCTAAGGCGGTCAGGGCTAGCATCAGGCTTTCACAACAGCAGGAAAGGGAATTATTTCCAGGAATGGTTGTGCAACTTCTCATCAACAACTGTTATCTTTTCATCTTAAGAATTTTCAAAGCAATATAACATGCAGTTTGTTATCCATTTTACAGGACATTCAATGAGAAAAGACCATGTAGGGCAGGATTTGATTGTATTTCCTTTGGAATAACTGAACTGTGCACACAATAACCAGGAATGGGAGTTATTATTAAAGAGGGTCAAGTTTGATTTCATGTTTTCTTCACATACCTGTTGATGAAAAGAGAGGTCTGGCCAGATCATGAGGGTAGGGGAACCCAGGGAACACACCTGGAGCTGGAGGACGGCTGAACAGATCAAGTTTTCCATTCATATCCAGTTTATGTGGGTCCAAGTGCATCTGCTTTTGTGAGATAAAGTCAATTTAAGAATACAATATAATATCATGACTGGAGTGTGTGTATACATTTTAAAAAGTACTATTTCTTTGAGTAAACTATCCTTCAATGAGGGAAAATGACTGATATGGTCGTTATTGTATGAATCATTACAAAGCATACTTGTGTATTCTTGTACTTCCTCACACTAAAGGCTACATCGTACAAAAGAAAAGAGACAAGCAGTTTGATGCACTATTTCATGGTTTCTGAGAACTTACTTTCATCTTCTGCTGATGATGGTAGATCTGCCAGGCGATTTGAACATGCACTGCACACCATTTGCCTGGCTTCTGACATGAGCACAGAGGACATTTCAAAGCATTAGCACAAAGGCGGTGGTATTTAAGGAGGAAAATGTAGGGATTTGAAAGAGAATGAAAATATGATGCTTACTCTTACTGAGGTCCTAAAAGGATCTGTTATCTGTAAGGAGCCGAGGAAGGAAACAGACAGATATGTTTGTAACAAAGTCCAGGTACATGACATGACAATCCTGATATGATTTTAATGGCCAATCTCTTAAGAAGATCTCCAGACTGGGCGGCTTACCCTTGGGTCCTTCTGAAGGAGAGTGTGCGGGACTGTTCCTGGTCGTGCTGCAACATCAATAGAGTTTGAGGCCTGGAGAGAAAATTAAGACCATTTTAGAGAAAGATAATGGAGCACAGCACAACACTACAGTCTGTTTATTTACTGTTTAACCATGCACTGGTCAGAGATATTGCACTGCATTTTTGGCTCCGTGGTGTGATGACTGAAGTCCTGCATTTTTAACTGAAGATCCTATGAAATTAAAATGGAAATTGTGTAGCTTGTATTTGTTGACTTTGATGATGTCTGCAGTATATGCTAGTGTAAAACATTTGGCAGAAGAATGTATTTATAAAACCGACTAGCAATTAGCAAATCAGGGTTTATTAATGTGACATAACTAAAGCTTATTCGTTATTTAACCAGAACATAAAAAGCCCATTGATATGCTCAACAAAAGAAAACATCAGGTCTGGAAGGACATCATGTGATTCATCATGGGTGTAGCCTAAAGCTTAAAACTTCAGTCCCAAGTTTCATGGATGCTATTGTCATTTATACTCATAAACTTCACACTTGTTGGAAACTTCAGACTGGCTCTACCTTTGACTCTTAGCTAACACAACAGTGAGAGTTATTTGAGAAGTGCCAGGTAAAAACCATTACACACCAAGTGAGTGAAAGCCATATAACACACACTGCAAAGACACACTAACTGCGCTGCTCAAGACCACAGTATAAAGTTAACACAAAAGCCTCCAGCAGGTTATTGAGCCTGAGCCTCTTTGCATAATCCATTAGTGGAGAATGTGGTAGATTTCTCTGTCTGTCTGCAGTATGAATGCAGCTGTGTGGGATTTGAGAGCACCCTGAATACTAATGCTGAAGTGATGCTGGGCTCTCACTCAGCTGCATTTCTGCAGTATACTGGACATGGAGAAGGATTTGACCCCATTCTTATTTGTTTTTGGACTTTCTTGCACTTTTATTGTGTGCAAATGTGACAGAAATTTGGGATAAAGAGAGGGGGATGGGATTGAGACATGACCCATCCCAGATTTGGCCAGATCAATCTGTTAAATGTAAAATTACCTTAAAATGCATGATTTACAGTTCAGTTTTTCACAAAAAGTTATAAAATGATAAACTTCTTATTTCAGCCTCTAAACCAGGGATGTCAAACTCAATTCCTGGAGGGCCAGAGCCCTGCAGAGTTTAGATGCAACCCTAATTAAAAACACCTTATCCAACTAATCAAATCCTTCTGGCTTAATTGAAAACCAGATAGTATGTGTGTTGGAGAAGCGTTGGAATAAAACTCTGCATTCCGTTGTCTGACAACAGAAACAGTAAAATATATAAATTAAAACGTTTTATTGAGAATTTAGCTGCATCAAAATACAGTATGTGAGCACAGAGAGGCAGAAAAATCTAATAATAAATATTAAATGTACATGTTGCATGTTCAGAAGAAGAGCTGCCTGTGTGCAAAAATGTAAACAGGATTGTGTCAGTAAATTGCTCAGTGCAAAGAAAGAGAAGTAATGGGTTTCTAATAGACACGAACAAGTTCTTTGAAAGATGTCTAGTCTTTATGCTCTATCTTAACTATGGTTTAAATAATAATAAACATACATTTGCATAAAGCATCCATATTTATCCATGCCCATGTTGATTAGAGTAATAAAAACTTGAAAAAGTATTAATTTAAGGTACATTTAGAACAAAAACAAAAGTGCCATTAATTGTGAGTTAACTCATGACCATCATGTGATTAATCGCGATTAAATATTGTAATCGATTGACAGCCCTAATTTTTATAATGCATGAGCTTCTTGTCAATCTACCGGTTCACATTTACAACTAGTGTTTAACGTGTAAAAACATGGGTTGATTTTCACATCAGTCTGAACAAAAACAGCAGACGAGCTTCTTAAAAAATGGTAATTCATTCTCTGCCAGCAGGAGGAGCTTTCGGAATGGAAGAAATATAGCGGTTTCCCAATAAGAAGAAATTGTTCATCTCAAATATGTGGCTTGTTGCCAAAGAACAGGTTTATCACTTGTGAAAACGACAGCCTGAACAGTATACCACGTTAAATTCCCCAATGACTCACATTTTATTTACTTTATTTTTGGTGTTATTTTGGTTAAAAAAAACACTTTGGTACATAACTAGTCCTGTAAGATTCAGGAGATGAAATTTAGCTTCATTCTCATACGAGTAAGATTTGAGACAAGAGGTGGGAATCTTTAGGCACTTCACGATCCGATCCTGATTCTGGGAGTCACGATCCGATTCCAAAACGATTCTTGATCTACATTTTTTCCCTAAATAATTATTCTGCTGCGCAAATACATCTTTGCATCTTAACCAAAATTGAGTTTCTATGCTTTTTGTTTATAGTTGGAATCTCGGTTTGTCAGTACTGCCATATTAAAAATAGGGGTGTGAATCTTGGTTTCAGGATTCAATTCAATTACAATTATCATTATCAACTCAATATCACGATGCGTCACATTCTCAGTTTTCAATATTTCTGCACATGGCTACATTTTCATATCAATTTTAAATTACATTTATTTGGTGCAAAATTTACTTTATTTAAATATAAGCAGGCTATTTTTTTTTTAAATAATTACTCATTTAAAATAAGTGTTCTGTAAGTATCCGAAAGTTTACAGACAATAGTTATGAGGTTTTCTTTTTTTCCTCAGCATTATTGCCGTTCGATTATTACTGATGAGATCATAGACAGTGGCAGCTTTAATAGGCTGCATTCAGACTAATGCACAGATCTATTTCCATATATCAGATGTTTTGTCCTGCTCTGAAAACAGAACTGACTGTGTGCACATCAATTTCATATAAAAGTATTCGAAAATGCAAGTGCATTTACCCACAGCCGCAAGCTTCAGGACGGACAAACAAACACAAAGCGCACGTGACAGTCTGACAGTGCACGAGTTTCGTGCATCTAATAGTACTGCATTCCAAATGGTGTAAATTAAAGCATATATAAAGTAAAACATGGCGGTGGAAGCACACACTGTCATGCAATGTGCACGTGTCCCACAGTACAAATTCTGTGCAATGAAGCCCGCCGCGTCTCTAGTGTGCATGCATGCCATATGCAAAAAAACTAGTTTAGAATCGTCAAAGAGAGAATCGCGATGCATCGGAGAAACTATTTTTTCCCACCCCAACTTGAGACCAGTATTTTTAGTCTGTTTTGCAGAACTAACAAATTGATTTGGTCAACAATTAACATGTAGAAGCTTTTACCAGGTGTTTTTTTTCTTATGTTCTTTTGTTAACACAGCTTGGAGTTTTATGGGGCATATTTTTCAAATATGTTTGAATTACTAGTCTTGACCATATCAGAGTCTGCAAGCGGGACATTTGAAAGATACATTTTCTCATTGAGATAGAATGAGAAAATGTCTCATTCTGATCAAGTCAAAACTATTCTGTCTATATTCCCACATGATGTGAGCATAGTTTTGAGGTCTAACCTTTGGCTGGAAGGCTCCTTGCAGCGAACTGAAGGGCCCTGAATGTGGAAGCAATGGAGGCATGCCTGGCATTGTTGGTGGATAGGATGGAAAGAACTGCAGAGGAAAAAAACGATGTAAATGTAAAGTTTACTAAATTCTTTGGTGTCTGTCGTCTCTTTAAGCTATAACAACTTTTTATCCTGCTTTCAAAACAACATCAAACCAAGTATGCTTAAAAAAACATGCCAAAAGTTCACAAATATGTCTCAAAAAGTGTACATAATCGGTTTCATCTTCAGTCAAAGCAAGGTTATGCAGTCAAAACATGTTGACACTTACGTTTGAATGTCTCAAGAAAGGATTGTCCAGCTTCGGGCCGTACTTGTCGAACTATAAAGAGAGAAGGAGAGAAAAAGAAAGAGTGCAAATTAAAAACATATCAACAAAATCAAAGGCATCTGTAACCAAAAACATGAGAGCTTTACTGCAGCATGCTTACACAGTCAAATAAAAAGCAGATGAAGCTCAAATAAATTACACCCTTTTAATAAAACAATTACACAGTAAAACAGCCATTCAATGTCACATGAAAGAAAACCACTGCAGCCACAGGCTTCACAGATCCAGAGTCTGGGAATACGCTCACAAAAGAGTCAAACCGGATCGCCAAACAAATGAAGGCACCTTTCACTTCCAATTAAACAGACGTGAGCCAGTTATTATGTGGCAGTGTCCTTTACAGTTAAGAAAAATATACAGAACTGTAAGTCTTTCAAGGCAAGCTCTAATTTAGAAAATTTGAGAGTGAAGTTAGCAGTGTAATTATATGATAAACAATTACAGTTAGCATGTAATGTTGTGAGATTCTGTATTTGCGGAGTCAGGACTCAAAGATGCGAGAAGGGCTGAAATGGTTCATTTTCATTCATACAAATGTGATGGGAATAAAACATATTTTCTGTGATATTCATTCCAACTTTGCATTTTTTTAAGTCACTGTAATAAAACAAATTCATTCATTAGTGTTTAAAAAAAAACATACATAAACATTTAAATATTTGTAAACATTCAACATAACCCAGCATCTTTTATCACTCAACCAAACACTGTAAATTCAGCGCTGCTTTTAAAACAAAGTAATTGCTACTGGGTTCAAGGCATTTCTTTAACAAACATTGAAATCCTTTACAAAGCCCTGTTATATAGTGTTGTTTCTACAGAGTCTTATGTCTCAGGTGATGGTTATAAAAGTGGATAAACTCTTAGGCCTCTCAGTGCTTGAACCACGGCCCACTCATGGTACAGATCAGCAGGCATAAGCTGCTTTTATCCTGCGTCGTATGAATGTGTGGTGATAATTAGCTTAAATCAAATACATGAGGTTGCCTGGCTGAGAAAATCGCTGATCTGGCTTCCCTGCGTGTTGCACTTCTGTGATCCTTCTGAGAGCCGCATGCCTGCTTTATCGTTAACACTTGCCGAGTAAATACAGCAAAGGTTTATAGTGGCCCATAAAAACAGTGCTTCATAATTCACAGCCCCTGTCAGAGCTTTATAACAAACAGCTTTGGCAAATCAAGGTTCAATATTACATCTGTAAACAATTCAATCTTTATATAAGAAAAGCTAGGAGGAAAGGAAAACAGAAAACAAGACAGACATTATATGAAGTGTTATGTCAACATGAAACGGAATCCGCTACTCACTTTACTTAGAGTAACAAAAGGTAGTTTTCCTTTATTAGGAAATTATATATATTTTTTGGAATAACATACACCAACGAATTATGCACAAAAGACCAGAAACCTGTAAAAGGAAGCAAACTGGGTTATTTCTGGTTTCATGTTGACTTTAAAAATGGCTTTTATACAGTTTTTTTATTGACCCCAGTAGACAACAAGCAGAAATGATCTTAAACCAAGCAGAAATGATTGAGAATTCAAGCATCAGTATATTTGTCAGTAGAAAACATCACACTTAAATCACATGGTGTTGAAAGAAATTCAACAACAGCTGTTCAGCAAATAAGATTTGTATCTCATAAAACATTTGGTGAAGGTGTGGAGGTGTGTTTGTGATTCAGCACCAGAGATAAGATGCATAACCAACATTTTCATCGCAATTTCAGTTTCTGATGACGAAACCGTTCTATAACCCGCACAAGAATCCGACAGCAAGCTGCAAAACATATGGCATGCTTTACGCTAGATTTCAATCTTTGGAGATGGTAATCTTTGATTCAAAAATGCTTGACTTTTCATCTAGCACTCTTGACATAATATCTTTCGGATTGGTTGACAGTGGCGATAGTATGTAGATAAGACCTTCTTGTTCCTGTCTGAATACGTTTCAGAGATCTGAATGCATTTCATATGGCTAGCTGACTTTGAGGAGCTGAATTTATCTGATTACAGGCTGCCAAAGTTCGCCTCTAATAGCCGCTTTGCACACGGAAGCAATTACGCTTTATCAAAACAACCCGTTGATGTCATGACTTTCATCTGCGCTGAGGTCATTATGTTTCGACCGCAAGCTTTGAATGTGTCACACAGAATGAGTTCTGTCTGTACCTCAGTCACGCCATAAGACCCAGTCTGCCTCCTGTTGCTCTCAAACAGCCCCCAGCACTCAGAAACATCTCCATTCTGCTCATATGAAAGCAATAAAACATCTCTGGCTCGCACTATACAAGCGCAATGAGTACGGCATGTCAACATGGCAGCAAAAAGGGGTTTTATTAGGGGATATTTGTGGTTGTCATGGGACAATAGTTTATCTTGTTAGGATGATGGTGTCGGTTATGTCACTGAGATCGTGCTGTAAAACTGTTTCAACCCTATGGCCTCTGTTTAAGATCTGGCCTGGTTTAAGATAAGCCTTAAGTCTCTGTAGTGGGTTGTCTATTATATAACAGTTCGTTCTGGTGCTCTAGAATCACCACCCTGCATCATATTTGCTGAATTAAAAACATTGCTTGTCTCTTACTAGTTTGGGGATCATGCTTCCAAGAATAGTGCCTGTTCTGCTCTAGCACATCACGCTTTCTCACAAAATATGAAGTGTTTTTTTGTGACATTTTAGATTTTGACAGCCATTTGTTTATTTATTTATTTAGTCATTTAGCAGACGCTTTTATCCAAAGCGACTTACAAATGAGGACATTATAGAAGCACTAAGGTGTATTTGTAAGGTGAAGTCTTGTATTATCCCTTAATCACCAAAAAAACTGCCACAAAGACATGATTTCTGTTTTCCTCTGAACCAGGATACAACTGTTTGTTCAATTCTCAGCTGATTTTTGCCTAATATGTTATGCCTAATATTTTGTGCCTGATTTCAAGATTAGAATTATGGCCAGTGATGGAAAAAAGCAAATGTAACTGGCATGCACATGTACAGGATTAAGTTTATCGTATATGCAGATTTGTACACATGTATATGTATATATATGTATGTATGGATATAGTTAATAACTGCAGAAATAATTGTAATTTGTATGTTTATTTTTGTTTGTATAAGAAAATTTGGAGGAACTCCTGACTTGACTCTAAGCTTATATGTACTCTACATACTTCCCCAAAAAAAAAAAAAAACCAAATGTAACTAGAAATTTTTGTTTATGTAAAGTGCTTTGCCATTAAAGGGAGTATATGAACATATTTTGGAGTATATGAACATATTTTAAGTTAAATGATACAATCTGAATACTTTTTACCCAAAAAATTGCCATTTGACTGTGCATTAAAGCTTTTAAAAATCTGTATATAATGGATTTTTGTTTATATTTTTGAACTCAGCATCATCGAAGTATGTAATATTAGGCCTTTTGTGCATTTTTTTTAAAGATGCAGGGCTGTAATATGTGACTGAATGAGCACCATTTCGCTTCATAGTTTGTATTTATGTGGTTCCAAAGAGGAACCGCCAGTCTGTGCTTTTCTTGGAACTATTTCTGTCAACTGAGATAAAGGTAGATGAAATAACTGGCCGTATTGTGTCTAAAATATACGTCACTCATGCTGTTTGTCTGAATATCAGCATAACTGTGATGTGGCTGTGCTTACAGTGGTGAGAAAAAGTTTTTGCCCCCTTCCTGTTTTTGTTTAATTTTTGCATATTTGTCACACTTGAATGATTCAGATCGAACATATTTTAATATTACACAAAGATAACCCGAGTAAATACAAAATGCAGTTTTTACTTAATGATTTCATTTATTAAGGGAAAAACGCTGTCCGAACATGCCTGGCCCTACGTGAAAAAGTAATTGCACCCTAAATCTAATAACTGTTTGTGTGCCACCCTTTGCAGCAATTACTGCAATCAAGCGTTTGTGAAAACTGGCAATGAGTCTTTCACATCGGAGGAACGTGGAGGAATTTTGGCCCAATCTTCTTTGCAGAATTGTTTTAATTCAGCCACATTGGAGGATTTTCGAGCATGAATGGACTGTTTAAGGTCATGTCACAGCATCTCAATTGGATTTAAGTCCGGAGTTTGACTTGGCCACTCCAAAACCTTCATTTTGTTTGTCTTGATCCATTCAGAGATGGACTTTCTGGTGTGTTTTGTATCATTGTCCTGCTGCATAACCCAAGTGTGCTTGAGGTCACAAACTGATGGCCCGACATTCTCCTTCAGGGTTTTCAGACGGAGTGCAGAATTCATGGTCCCATCAATTTTGGTAAGTTGTCCAGGTCCTGAAGCTGCTAAGCAGCCCCAGAACACACTACCACCACCATTATTGACTATTTGTTTTATGTTCTTTTTATGAAGTGCTTTGTTGGTTTTATGCCTGATGTGGGGCAGTCGTGGCCAAGTGGGGCAGTCGTGGCCTAATGGATAGAGCGTTGGACTTGAAACCCGAAGTAACCCAAGGTTGTGGGTTTGAATCCCGACTCTGGCAGGAAGTGTCCACGACTGAGATGAGACCCTTGAACAAGGCACTGAACCCCAAACTGCTCCCCGGGTGCTGCAATGTCGGCTGCCCACTGCTCCACTTGGATGGGTTAAATGCAGAGAACACATTTCACTCCTCATTATACTCTGTATAATTGTGTATGTGACAAATAAAGCTCATCTGAGCTTAATTTCTTTGTATGTAACGGGACACGCACCTTCCAAAAAGTTCAACTTTTGTCTCATTAGTCAACAGAATATTTGCCCCAAATTATTGGGGACAATCAAGATATTTTTTGGCAAATGTGAGACGAGCCTTTGGGTTCTTTTTGGTCAGCAGTGGCTTTTATCTTGGGAACTCTCCCATGGATGCCGTTTTGCCCAGTCTCTTTCTTATTGTTGAATCATGAACACTGAACTTAATTGAGGCAAGTGAGGCCTGCAGTTATTTAGATGTTGTTCTGGGTTCTTTTATGACCTCCTGGATGAGTCGTCATTGCGCTCTTGGAGTAATTTTGGTAGGCCGGCCACTCCTGGGAAGGTTCACCACTGTTACAAGTTTTCTCCATTTGTGGATAATGGCTCATGGAGTCCCAAAGCCTTAGCAATTGCTGTATAACCCTTTCCAGACAGATACATGTCAACTATTTTGTTTCTCATCTGTTCTTGAATTTCTTTAGCTCGCGGCATGATGTGTTGCTCTTTAAGCATGCATTACTTTGTCAGACAGGCTCTATTTAAGTGCTTTCTTGATTCAACAGGTCTGGCAGTAATCAGGCCTGGGTTTGGATAGTGAAAATTAATAATGTAATTAATTACAGTTCTTTCATGATTTAACAGGAGGGGTAATACATTTTTCACATAGGGCCAGGTAGGTTTGGACAGCTTTTTCCCTTAATAAATGAAATCAGAGTTATGAAATCATCATTTAAAAACTGCATTTTGTATTTACTTGCATTATCTTTGTGTAATATTACAATTTGTTTGATGATCGGAATCTTTTAAGTGTGAAAAATATGCAACAAATAAAAAAAAAACAGGAAGGGGCAAAAACCTTTTCACAGCACTGTATATTGAGTACGACGACGCGACTGCGGGTGTCATTTCCTGGAAAAAGAGGACGGGTGCATGGGACAAGGGGCTTATTTTGAATAGGTCGGAGTATTTTAAGGGGGAATTGGGAGGTAGGAAGGGAGTAAAATCTATCTGTTTTTACTTATCCTCACATTTCTGGCTGGGGTACGCACCATGGGAGGTGCAGTGGGCGGCCCAATGATGGCTGGCGGGGGCAGACTGGCAGGGAAGGGCGTGAAGGTGTGCTGATGCGTGTGTTGGTGCTGGTGCATATGCTGATGTTGGTGAAACTCGGCCCGGAGGAGCGACACAGGGGCCAACGGCTGCCCTGTGGCCCCCGGTGCCGCCCTCCGACCTCGCTCCGAGCTCTGAACCAGGAAGCGGTTGTTCAGCTCCTGCCGCAGAAGATCATGCTCTGCAAGAAAGGAGAGCGAAGGGGGAAAAGGCGGGAAAGGGGGGAGATGGGGAAGACATGGGAGGGAAAAGAAAAAAAAAGGCACGGGCGGCCAGTGAGTTTTCACAACAGCGGTAGGAAGAAGCGAAAGAGGGTAGTCACCTGGCTTTCTCTGTTTCTCCAATTCAAGGTGTGAGGGTTTTCTACGTGAGGACTCATTGGTGGAGGTAAGAGAGTTGCCTGTGACAATGTGCCAATCAGAATCCCCGAATGAGGCTGGCAATACATGATTGGTTGGTTGAAAGATATCAACAGACTGGTATCTAAAGACAAGAGAGAACCAAGAGTCACCTCAGCAGAAAACACACACACACTTGACCCGACAAACAAACTCTAATACGGCCTTAAAGGGATCGGTCACCCCAAAATGAAAATTACCCTCATTTTGTTCCAAACCTGAATGACTTGCTTTCTTCTTCTGGTACACAATAAAAAATAATTTCAACAGACTGCAACACACTCTATTGCATGGATAAATACTAATAGTAAAAGAAGAAACAAATGCATACAGGTTTGCATACAAACATTTTCATTTTTGGGCAAACTCTCCCTTTAAGACCCTTCTTCAAATTTAAGAAACTCGTTTGATGCTTAAAAAAAAGACATTAATAAAAGTACTTTTAGTTTAGAGTCTAAATGAATGAACATTATGTTTCTAATGATCAAAAACAGTACTTTTGGTACTACTGTAATGACTCGAGCCATGTGCATTTTAAAGTGCATAAAGTGCATTTTAGCTGCATGTGTAAATCTGCTATTTATTCTTTACTTGCTTAGCTTTAGATCAGCACGTAGCTCTAAAATGCCTGGAACTGGAACAAAAAATACACTTACCGCATAAAGAAAGGCTGAGATGAAGAGGATTCATCTCACATTTTGCATTTAGTGTAAATTGTATCAAAATCTTATATAACAGTCAAAGTTAAAATAACAGCCAATAAAACAGAAGTTTACTGCTGAAGTGCCTTTCCGAGACACAGGATCCAGATATTAGAAATGAACAGTATAGCTGACATCCTTTTTTTTTATTACAGGCATCATATACAGTAGAAAAATGGGCCAACTTGATATAAGTCACATATTTCATATGCTGACCTCTGATGCGTGCCCCATTTCTCCTCGCCAATGCTGTTGTTACTGAATACTTTATCCATAAAGCTGTCTTTAAAATTGGTTATTTGTCAACAGAGCAATTTTTTTGTTTTACAGCAAGTAATTTAAAGCACAGGAACTGTAGGAACGGACAAACCCTGCATTTGTGGGAATCAAATTTGTTTTTAAGACTAGCACTACACTGAATATGCTACTAAATATGCTAATTTGAAACAGTGTATATAATCCCGTACTCTCTCATTTTTATCATACACTCATTTCTTAGGTCTAAGTAAAAAATGTATACCCTTAGTGCATGTATTCACTAGAGCAGTGGTTCTCAACCTTTTCTTTCCACCGGGCCACACAATGGCCCAAGTGCAAGTCTCATGGGCCGCACGCGTGTCATTTACATATTACGTCATCAATACAAACCAACCAGATTTATAATATTATTTATAGCCTAAATATTATATCATCTAACCAATTACATTTATTGAAATAAAGAAATATATTCTACTCGCCATTAATAAAACACCTGATGCTGACCTATTTTGTGAAATTCTGATGGAAATGAGTAACAGCACAATGAAGTTGCGATTGTAAGTTACAGTCTGTAAGACGCGGACTGAAGTGTTACTTGACACGTGACATTGCAGAAAGTGTGTGTTCACAAATGTAGCCTATGTTGATCCAAATATGGAAAGCATTTTCGGATTTAATAATCTGAGTTTCTCTCCAGAGATGTTTTGCCACATTTCTGTAATTAAGGATGATTGTTGCGTGGTAGCTTATGGGTGTTTCTTTTTGCCTGAACATCTTCAGTGTGAGTGGGGGGGCAAACCGAAAGTCAACGCCGAATGTCCAGCACTCTTCACCGCTGATGCTGAGACTATTCTGGTTTGGCATTTTCCACATTTCGTTTTCTCCCTTAACAAACTTATCCATTCTGATGCTTAATTTGACAGAACTAAATGGCTGCTGATGACTATTTGAGTTTAATTCTGCCAAAGTGCGCACTTGTAAGTGTTCGTTAAATGCGAAACATTAATTATGTGAGTACACAGGTCTGCTCATGTATTAAAATAATATATGAAAAACTAAATTATTTGACATAAAAAACATTATATCTTATATTTGTTTAGTAGATTTTTTTTAATTAATGTAAAAACTAAAATGAATTGTAAAACTGAAAGTTATTTTTATTATGTTCAGCATGGTGGGCCGCATTTGGATTCGGGTTGTGAACCACTGCTCTAGAGAAAGCTGCAAAGGAGCATTTGAGGGACAAAAACTGGGTAAAAACTGGACCCTCCATTCTTATTGGTCAAGCAAAGTTAATTTTGAAGTTAAATGGATAGTTCACCCAAAAATTAAAATTGTGTCATCATTTACTCACCCAGTATTTCCAAACCTGTATGAACGTCTTTGTTCTGCCGAACACAAAGGAAGATATTTTGAAGAAAGTTTGTAATCAGGCTGTTTTAGGGCACCATTGACTTCCATAGTAAGAAAAAAAATACTATGGAAGTCAATGGTGTCCCCAGAACTGCTTTGTTTCCCACATTCTACAGAATATCTTCCTTTGGGTTCTGTAGGGGTGTGAACCTACACTGATCTTACAGTTCGGTTCGATTACGATTATCATGTCATCGATTCGGTTCAATTCGATATCACGATGCATCACTGTGAATTGACGATGCACTGCATCCTCAATTTTTCAATTTTACTTCACATGTATACAATTTTTAACTGTGACTGAACTGTGACATGAACTGTGTTCCAATTGACATGCTCCCTACACAGGGTCCATTGCTCCCTACTCCCTGAGCAGGGAAATCCGTTGAAGTTTACTTCACCTCGGAGCATTCATTCATGGTTTGCGCTGCACAACGTCTTAAATCACAGACGAGTGTGACATCATATACCTCTGATATATACAATTTTAATTCACGTCTTGCACACTTATATGCACTTTGAATGGAATACGTTCGCTTCGAACTGGAATCATGGCGGAATATCCTGTGATGTCCACTTCGCAGGGCACTTACGTTCGAATAGAACAAACATCTGAAGCGATAAGAGTAACATACAAAATGTGTGTGTGTGTGTGTGTGTGTGTGTGTGTGGGGGGCTGGAATTGAAAACCGCTGATTTACACACAGCGTGTCTTCTTCCAGGTCGTGCTTACCAGGTTGTTCATAAAAGCCAGATGTCTGCTTTTGAAGTAGTTGGAGCATTTTTTAATTATACGCGCACTTGCTTCTCGCCTGAATGAAAAGCTTCAGTGCATTATAACCGGTTATGGTCTATTACTGAACTGATACCGAATCGTCCTCGTCTGTATAGTGATGCACCGTAGAAACTATTAATTCCGACACCCCTAGTGTTCAGCAGAACAAAGACATTCATACAGGTTTGGAACTACTTGAGGGTGAGTAAATGACGACAGAATGTTCATTTTTGGGTGAACTATCCCTTTAAGATTTTTACATCTTTCACACTTTCAATTTGCAGTGCATACTCTCGCCTGTAAGCAACCTTATGCAAGTTATATATTTATTTTAACACATTTTTGATATTGCAGAACTGAAGAAACCTATTGTCCAAAATATTCTCAAATTTGACTAACTATGCCATAAACAGTTTAAATCTCAATGAAGGGGTTCTCACCTTGATAAGGTGGTCCGGCAGGGTGTCCTGGCACCACCAGGCTGTTGGTCGGTAAGGTGGGTGGAGGAGGCAGTGTAGCAGGGGTGGCGAACATGGCCGGATGGCTGGAGAGGTGAGAGGGCGAGTGAAGGGAGTAGTGGGAGGAGGGCAGACCGGCTATGGAGAGAGGAAGAGGAGGAGCAGGAGACGGGAGGCCGCGGAGGTGATGAGGGGAGTGAGGCAGGTGGTGTTTTGGAGGAAGCGTGGAAGGGTTGTTGCTGTGATTAGAAAGGAAAAACAGTATATGAGAAACAATATTTATATTAGGGGAGCTTATGAACTTATAGCTGTCAATTTTCAGGTTTTTGTTGAGAGAGAAACAATATTTAATCATGTAAATATAATAAATAAAACATTTGTAAATACAATGCTGGCCAAAATTATTAGAACACTTGTATTTTCAGCAGCTAAAAAAAATATTTTAAGTCAGTTATTTCTATCTTTTGCTGGAGTGTGTCAGTAGGAAATATCAGTTTACATTTCCAAACATTCATTTTGCCATTAATTGTAATAACCAGTGAGATTATTGTTTGCTCCACACAGAGATCTGATCATCATCATCAGTCTGTCTGGAATAACATGAAGAAACAGAACAAACTGAGACTAAATCCAGAAGAACTGTGGCAACGTCTCCAAGATGCTTCAAGAAACCTCTGCAAAGCTACAGCACTGTTAAAAGTTATAGGCACTTGTGTAACAATACTGTAAAATGAGGATGCTGTCAAATATGACGTCATAAATAGATTTTCTTTATCAATAAACCTCTATGAACTACATTAAATCAACATTCGGTGTGACCACGCTTTGGATTAATGCAGCTTTTGCCCTCGGTGCACTTGTGTATAGTTTTTCAGGGAGCTTTACATCTTGGAGACGTTGCCACAGTTCTTCTGGATTTAGTCTCAGTTTGTTTTGTTTCTTCATGTTATTCCAGACAGACTGATGAAGATCAGATCAGATCTCTGTGTGAGCACAATAATCTCACTGGATTACTACAATTAATGGCAAAATGAATGTTTGGAAATGTAAACTGATATTTCCGACTGACACACTCCAGCAAAAGATAGAAATAACTGACTTAAAACTATTTTTTGTTGGTAAAAATACTAGTGTTTTAATAAATATGGTCACCCCTGTGTGTATACACACATAGATATATATACACAGGTGCATCTCAATAGATTAGAATGTCTTGGAAAAGTTCATTTATTTCAGTAATTAAACTCAAATTGTGAAACTCGTGTATTAAATAAATGTAATGCACACAGACTGAAGTAGTTTAAGTCTTTGGTTCTTTTAATTGTGATGTTTTTGGCTCACATTTAACAAAAACCCACCAATTGGGTTAAGTTTTGTAAAAAAAGTTACAAACCTGATTTCGTGAAGACTGCTGTACAGTGAAGGATAATGATGATGACTGATGACTGGCTGGCTGTGGTGCGATGGGGGCGGGACTCTGTGCTCCAGTGAATATGATTGGTTCCTCAGGAGGGAAGGGGTGGGGTTAGGGGGCACAGATTCCTTCTTGATAGCGAGAGGGTTCGTGGAGATTGGGTGTGGTCTAGGTACGGGGGCTGCCGCCGCAGCAGGGGCAGGAGACCCCGTAGGGGGCGATGCTGGAGTCGGACTTGAGATCGGCGGGACAAACGAAATGTCGTTACTCTGTTCCTGGCTACGCTGCAGTCCAGACACTTTAGTCGAGCTGGAAGTTTTGGACCCAAGATTCTCATTCGTTGGAGTAACTAGAAAGAGAGAGACAAAGAGAGTTTCAAATCTGTTTCTGTATTTAATGCAGATGTCAAACGCAGTTTAGATGCTTTTATTGATATACAGTAGCTGGAGGACCTCAGGTGTTTAGAAATAAATCATGCAATTCTTCAATTGTAAAGGACAGTTCACACCACAGGATAGTGAAAGTGCCTTGGGTTTATTTTGCTCAGGTGCATGGGAGCATCTCAAATCAAATGCACAAGCAGTTTGGCGCAGCTGTCGACATGTAACCTATAGCGTGGGATTGGTTTGCCAATCCGTCCATTAGTTTGCAGCAGGATGAACAGAAACCAGCTGCGATGCCTTCTTCACCCACTGTGCATAACGCTGGCATACGCCAAGACCCCAAACACATCCACATGTCTGACTGTCTTCCTCTCAGAACCTCATCTTTCTTATCTCCCCTTTATCGTTTCATCCCAGGTTTCTTTTCTTTCCGTGTTTCTTTCTCTCTCCATGGGTTTTATGAAGTGTTTAATCAGGTCATTTTCATGCTTGACTATAATCAGATGATCCAATTTTCTGCAAGCAATCCAGTCAGAATGAATAAATCAGAGCTAATTAAAGTTAAATGCCGTTCCCATTCATAGATTTACAGAGCACACAGTCTGCCATGAAATAATTATGTTTCAATTGTGCTGTGAAAAGGGATCATGCACCCTTTATACTGGCCTTTCAGAGTCCCACCCTCACTCTCTCTCTTTCTCACAAGATATTTCCAGGGATTTGGGTAACACTGCCAGAGTCTTTGTACAGAGGAACTTCTGCGTTTTCTTAGTTAATCGGAGCACAGTGCAAGAAAAAAACGTTTAGACTCAGCATTTTACAGACTATAGTCATACAACATGTAAATGCAAAGTAAAATAATCAAGGGTTAAGAAAAGGATGGTGCATCATAAAATCAATCTATAAATTAGATCTATAATCTAGGCACTCCCCTTCCAAACGCCACACGCACACACACACACACACATAAACACTGACCTGCACTACAAAACATTTATCCACCCAAGTGCAATACTCTTTACTAAGTGCAATACTTTTTACTTATTATAGGCGTAATATTATGGATCACCTCCTTTGTACTACTTCTTTTTGCTTTTAAACCGGGACCTGAGTCCTAATTTCGTACCATAACATGGAAATGTGAGCTGGTATGACAATAACGTTTCTTGAATCTAAATATCCAATATCCACACACACACACCCACAATAACTCATGTACATCTTATCATACAATTATAATATTGATATCACCAGTTGGTCAATCTGCTCTCTAGGCATCAACAAACCTATTTTAGCAGACCACTGTGTGTAACCAAAAATCCTAAGGGACAGAAAAGATTGAGAATCTACCAAGGAAAAGTCCATACTGATCAATCATTTATTGCATATCGTCTTAAGATAAAACACTGTATTGTCAGCATACACCTGTTTCACCAATCACAAATGACCATTTGATTGCCACCAGTGCTAGAAAAGAACACAGAAGGGAAAGATGGAGAAAAGTAGAGAGTCATTTTAGACAATATCTTCCACAGGCCACTAATTAGCACATTTAATGCAGTCCTCATTCCTATCAGCTTAGTGCAACCTCAAACAAAGACTTTGAAAGCCTGCAGTACACATACTCTCTCCCAGGCCATTAAAACCTCAGACCGGAGCTCCTAATGGAATATCTGCGCTGTATTAACATAGCACTTAATCATTAATGGACACCAATAATTGAGGAATAAAAATGCTAGCTTGAGTTCTTGACATATTTCTCCCCTGCCGAATGTGAAGCACCTCCTAAATGAGCCCAAACAGAACGTGTTCTTACAAAGAAAACTGTCCTTTTAAGCACGTAGGTGGTGGAGCTTGTCTGCCTTTGCAGCTCTGGGTTGGATTTTGAAGGTTTTCTGGGAACAGCAGTGGTTAGGATTTGTAGGGCAGAGCCTCGTGCAAGATTAGCGTGAAATGAGAACTTCTACCCAATTGTTCACAAAGGTCTAAACGGATGCACTCACAGATAACCCCGTCTTGCTTGCCTTTTCCTACAAAGCACAGAGAAGAAATACGTCGCCCGTCGGTGACGTTGCCTTGGAAACCGGTCTCCGAGGCACGTTTGTGCGGTGAAAGCGGACAGTGGTAGTCAGGTTCCTCAGCTAGCGCTCCGTGGCACTTTAGGCACAATTGGTGCGCGCTCTTAATGATGATTCTAATGGGCCGTAATGGCAGCCAGCAGGCAGGACAAGACATACAAGCATAGCTTCTTTCTCATTAAAAAAGGGTCCTGTGAATGTATCGGCTCATCTGGATGCCTGCTGTAAGTAACGAAGGGACTTCTTCCCAGTCTGGAATGTGGGCGTAATCATTTCACACAAAATGTGACACAATGTCATTCGAAATGAGCGCCGGGCAGCCGGTGTGATGTCACGCTGCTGCCAGTGGCGGTGCTTGTCTTAGCTCGGGCGAGGTTGTCACCGGCGAAATTCTTGTCAATTTTTGGTTGCGGTAAATTGTTAACGTGTCAGCCTCACTGTAAGACACGTCAGAATACGGATAGGGCAAGTTGCCACATTAAAGATTTACGCCTTTCAATTTTCTCAAAACATTCCATATTGTGACTGTTGGCCCTGCATTTCTGCCTTAGGAATCTTTTAATGAGAAGACAGTGCCAAATAAACTCGTGACTCCTTTAACTTTCATTTCTGACAACTGACAGGTCTCAAGGCAAAAATATTTCTCGGAGACAAACAAGACCTCATTATCCAACACCGAGGTCAGTGATAGATTTACTGTGCCCGCTTACAACAAAACCTCACAACACACCAACTTCAGGGTAAATGGAGTAGATTTGTACTGCTTACCCACTCAAACATTGCCACTGTTACTTTAGGGTCTTAGATTGCTGCTTGGTGTTCAAAGTAGTTTTAGTGTATTGCTATAAGGGCTGCCCCCTAATAGTCGACCACAATTGTATTAGTCGCAGAAAAAAAAAACTAAAAAACAAACAGATCATTAACGGTTAGTCTATGGTAATACAGCACTCAGGCAGCGACATTAATCATCGACCTCAAATATGGCTTATCATCTGAAATATGTAAGTATTAGCAACTTTACATGGCCACTCAATCTAAAGTTGACCTAGAGAAATGTGTGCTCGTGTCTGAAGAGAAGCGCGCTCACTGCAGGACAGATGGAGGAGCCAGTGCGGTCACTCCTAAAATACTGCTCATTTTTGGTCACACAGATAAGAGTAATACATCTTTCACATATGTAAAGACTACGTTAATTTGTTTGCACACAGTAAAATGTGCTTTAGTGAAATAATGAAAGCAAACAGGATTCGCAAAACAAACAAGCAAAAACCAATTATTATTAATAAGACATTATTATTATTATTATTATTATTAAGCATGTGCTCTTGTGTTACTATTTAACACAAATGGTGCAGCAAACTAAACACTATTTATTATTGTCATTATTATTAAGATGATACTACTAACAAAAGTATTATTATCACCATCATCATAAATATGAATTATATTCATAATATTAATTATTTTTTATAATGCATGTGAGCTATTACAGCACAAATGGTGCAGCAAAAAAAAATATTATTTTATTATAAAGAAGAAGAATGGAAGAGAAAGAGGAAAAGAAAGAGGAAGAAGATAATAATGCTAAGTAGAGTTGGTAACATTTTGAATAATTTTACAAGGACTACAATTCTTGCCATGCCATTGTATGCCTTCCAGTGCTCTCAAGCTCTCAAGCTTCGAACAGAACAGCATTTTCAATCTGTAACATAGAACAGGCAACAAAAGAGCCCCTTAAGATTGATTGAAATCACAGCAGAGCTATTAGACACACAGACAAGAGCGCCCTCAGGAACACCCACAGATTTGTAGAGGTCAAAGGTCGCATTCTGAGGAGGGAGTGACACTCCCTTGGGAGGTGTTGGCATCCCTGTTCACCAGATGACACTTCAGCAGACTATTGATCTAACCTGCTGCTTCTCTCATGGTACAATCCCTCAAGAGACTCTGGCCTCAACACGTGCCTACTGCGGTAGAAACCACTAGCAGTGACGGCAGGGTGTGCATACTTCATGACGGATGACCCCAGCATCGCCCCACAGCTGTTCCACTAAGATATCCTTGACCTCTGACCTCATTTCAGGCTCAGACAGCCGTATTGGAACATCTGGAGAGCTGCCGTACTATAGCCGTTACACACACACACACACACACACACACACACACACACAAAGAAGGTGTAGACAGATGGCTGTAGCTTCCAGAGAATATTCTTTCCAGCATTCTGAAAAAGTGTCTCATATTATAAGTGACTTTTCTAATCTACTTATGATCGACAGTCGAGTAAATAATAGCAAGGAAATGAATTTGAACTAAATCATCAGCACATGATATACAGGCATGCACATTGAGTAAAAACTTCCTTTGAAATTTTGTTCATGACTATCTTAAGCACATATTTCACCAGTTCATACTTTGACAGTATGACATTGCAGGTAAGTAATGGCACAAAATCATAAAAGTGTGTCTTGCAGGGCTCGGCATCATTTAGAATGGGATTTGACAACATCTTTTCAATTTAAGTTTTGGAATTTGAATTCAGTAAAAAAATTAAATAATAATACATATAAACTCTCTAAAAATATGCCTCAATGTGCTGTTTTGAAGGAATTTTCTATAATGATTTTTCAAATATTTAACCAGAAAAGCAAAGTTTGTAAAAACAAAATCTTGGCTTGACAAAGCCTTGTTTGAAAATGCTAAACTTTGTTTTAAAGCTTTAAGAGAGAGATGGATTGATATAACGATAGATACAACGATAGAAGTATGGGTCGATCAACATAGAAATAGACAGACAGACAGTTTCCATTGCAGTGCAAGGAAATGTTGTTAATATTAGCACAAAGCATTCACGCATGCATACTTCTAAAATACAAAGCATCATCATCAACACACTATTTTCAACATAACGCTCGACACACACTAATCCTAATGTTGCACACTATGAATTGCGACGCAGCCGTGTATATTTCCAGACTATTAAGCCCCCTCACCCCCCTTACAACAATATTCTCAACCGTCTCCTGTTGAACATGCAAATGGGAGATTATGGATTTACGTCTTAGTCCGTCTCTATTTTAAATGTAATAAAAACAGCTCATATGCAAACAGGGTCTTAAGATAAGGCAGCAGTGGATGCAAATTCTTTCAAATGACCAGGGGCCATTGATGCTTATTGCAAATACTCACACACCACACTGCCTTCTGCCGAGAGAACTCAAGCCTAACAATACACATTGTGAGTTCATTTCCCTCGCAAACCCTGTGGTGTATCTCTCCATCAACACTGTGCGCCAAAAATAAACATTAATACCCATGCACAAAAACAGAAATAAAAACCTCAAGTAACAAACTAAAAGCCGCCTCCAGCTGATGAAGTCAACAAACAGAATAAGACACAGGAATGTATCTCCTGAACAGGTGCTGCATGGAGAGCTGTCATCTTTCTCTCCTCTTTACCAGTCAAATCCACTGGGATCTGTATTTCATTGTGCCAACAAAGAACAGAGAAAGCCAAAACATCTACATCACAACTGGGTGGGTTCTTCTAGCTGATGAAAGAGATTTTGGCTTCAGATATGTTGATAATACGCCTGAATATTGTCTCGGAGCGGTCAAAATGTGATGAATTAATTTATAGTGAAAAACACCATCTAGAGATGTACAATATATTGGTGACCATATATATTTACATTATTAGTGTTTTCTTTTGAGATAATATTTTAGTAGTATGGCTTCTATTGTATTGACCTGATTATAAGACGACCCCCCTATTTCAAGATGTACCTTTTGGAAAAAGACATTGAAAACCAAATCTTGTGTTTTACTGAGAAAAACAAACAAACGTTTTTTCGTAAATTATTTTCATATTGCATATTTTTCCTATTTTAATTTTTGTTTTGAACAAAATACAGGTAAAATGTACCAACAATCACATTTAAAAATATACACTTTTTGATATACCATAAAAATAACAGGTAGCTCATCTGAGTGATATTACATTGAGGCTATCCATCTCACAGTGGGCATGTTATTAACAGTAGAAGTGAAATCTTATTGCAGTCTTCAAATCTGGGTACTGTCTTACGTATTAAAACCACTTTCAGAAGAAGTTTGCTCCCATCAGACAGTCAAGACTCATGCCACTGAAAGCTTTTCTTTTGTTTTCACTCGCGATCTTTACAACACACATTACATATTTCATGGCACACTCATTTTACCTGTTTTTGACGCCACCTATTGTTGTGGGTGTATTATTGACATCGAAGTCTAGACCCTGAATATAAGACGACCGCGTTTTTTCACATGGATTTCCATGAAAAAACTTAATCATATATCGGGTCAATACGGTACATTAAAATATATTTGTGCCTAATTTCACATGGTAATACACATGATAAATTATTTAATAAATTATCAAATATGTATGTATATCTATATTTTTATAATGTAAATATATAATTATTTCCACAAAAATAATGTATCAATATTTCCAAAACATATAAAGCAATAAAAACAATATTAATAACCAACTACCAATATTAATTGAGCATCAAATCAGCATATTTCTGAAAGATCATGTGACACTGAAGACTGAAGTAATTTCAACTGAAAATTCTACTTTGCCATAACAGAAATAAATTACACTTTACACTTTAAAATGTTACAATACAAATATATATATATATATATATATATATATACACATATATATATATATATATATATACACACATATATGGTGTTTGTAATATATTTTTCAAATAATATTTCAAATAAAGACAGCCTTGGTGAGCATAATCAAAAAAATTAATCAAAATTAGACCAGTAGACATTAAATGTAAAAAAAGAATATGCATGTAGGTCACACTCTCTTACAGTGCTGTACACCTGATGGCATATGTTTTGCTTTACGTCACTGTGCAGTATTATATGCAGTTACCATTTCACAGTACTGTTGTATAAGCTTCCCTACAGATGCATAAACATACCGTATTTCTCTAAGAGAAGTTTAGCTGAAGCTCCTGTAAACCCATCCCTGTTGAGAAAACAGACAAGCGAAAACAGCCTGTGCGTTTCAAGACAATGTAAGGGCCAATGACAGCTGGTGCGAAGACATCGGTCCTCTATTTCCATCTCTGTTCGGGACAGGGCAAGGTGGCACCAGAGCACTCCGGGTGTTAAGCTGCAACATGTTGGCTGGCGAAGCCCACACAGAAAATCTGTGAGCACCTACTGTTCATTTCAGAGATCTGGAAGATTTCCGTGCCCTCCATGAACCACTGCTTGCCCATGCTGGGAACAGACTCACACTGTGCCCATATGGCTCAGACGGCATATGCCATCCTGTTTCATGCCATGCGTGATTACTGACGGACAGAATGAAGACAGGCGGGGGTGGATGCGTTTAAGGTTATTAGCTCAAAATTAGACGCAATGACTTGAGGAACAAACATGATGTCAGATTAACTTTTATTCGCAATGACTTTCACAGCTACGAAAAATGGCTTCATTGAGTTCACAGAAACTATTTAATGTTAAAGACATTGTTCACCCAAAAATGTTGTTCTAAACCTGTATAAATACTAAATGAGAAACTCTGAAGACTGCTGGTCACTCTTTTCAATGCAATTGAAGTTAATGTAACTTTAAGCTTCAAAAAGTATCATAAAGGTAGTCTACATCTGAAGCAACAAACTGAAATGTTATACAAAAATCAACCACTCTAGCTCGCTCATGAGAAAACTAGCAATGTCTGATTTGTGAGCAAATCATTTTGAGTCAAACCTTTTCAATTAATTGATTCAGTCTAAATGATTCATTTATTATTCAAATTGTATTAAGTCACTGCAGGGGAAGACTATCAATGAATAACACCACAAACTCAATTTTGCATCCATTTGCATCCAAGTGTCATGTTCATTAAAACTAAAACAAGAGCATGTTTTCACATTTTCTCCTTTGTGCTCTAATGAAAAAAGGGTCAGTCATACTGGTTTAGATCAACAAGAAGGTGAGCAAATAACAGCAGCACTGCTTTCTGGATGAAAAAGTTATATTCCTTTAACAGTATGCAGTACTTCTGCAACATTGGGTTTTAAGACAGCGATGGAAAATACAAGCTCTTCACTAATCTATCTGCACCTCTGATGTGGGCTGGGCATTTCCAAGCGTCCCAGATTGTTTGTGTGGTACCACGTTGTGCCCAAACGGCTCATCATTTCATTAATTAGCTTGAGCTGCACGGTTGGCAAACGCGGCAGGCACGGAGGCAGCTGTCTGGATTGATTAGAGAAGAGGACCCAGCGCTGCAATTATCTAGATGACTGCAGACAATGGCTGTCTGCTCTAATAAAGATTCGTCTTACGGCTCAGCAGGGTGTTGAATCAGCGGAGACTCAGTCGTTTGCAGGCCAATATAACAGACAAATCTCGATTCCTTGGCCTTTGACATTTGGAGTAAAAGCCGAAATATGAGAAACACCCATAAATGGTCATACAGTCAGTCCACGTTTTGGGTTCTTATTAGATTAATCTCAAAGAAGGGTTTGGATTGGTTATATTTTAGATAGCGAATTTCAGCCATTTTGAGCCAATAATAATAATACAAATGTACAAACAAGACAATATGGCACCAGTATTTTGAGCATCCCTACTCAGTACCATGGTATAACTCAAAGCGACATTCCTTTCAGGAAGAGCACAAGAACTGATGACTAGAAGAACAGCCGTCATTATAGAGCTTTCTGGAATGGCAGCCCATTCTCTCTCAGGTTCTCCGGCTCTGGTTTCTTTCCAGCCGACTCTCAGCCTCGCTTCACGGGGCAGCGCCAGGCTCAGCATGGGCAATAATTCCACCTCAGCATGTCAGCTTTATTTAGCGGCATAATGCCCTTACAATCCCAACAATACCTTTTTGTTACCCTGCAGGAGAGCATCCTCTATTAGCACTGCCAGCTGCTTTTCTCCTGATTTACAGTCCGCAGAGAAAAGCAGGAGGTGAAACAGGAGAAAAGCGAATGAAAAGGTAAAAAAAAAAAACAGGCCAAACAACATGGGCGAAAGCCATTTGGGGTAGCGAGCATTTCGCCATGGTAGAGCACAAATAAAGGTGTTCTATAACAATGCTATCAGGCATGAACCTGCTTCAGACCCGTATGACATTAGGAGCATATAATATCATCTTTCAGCGAGTAACTGATTACTTTTCAGTGGAAGAGGAAACGGATGAATGGGAATCATTCAACGGCCCAAGAAGCATAACATGGGTCTGAAAGAGCTCTTGTGCTTTCTTGCCCCCCTCTTTATGTACCTGGAACTGGCTTTCCTATCACGTTTAACTCGCAGGAACAATCCCAGTTTGACAGGCCTTCTTCTACCGTCACACCTGACTTCTTGTTTTGACGTCGTGGCCATAGTGGCAAGGTGGTGTAAAGGCATACTGTCAATATTTTCATTCGGATAATGTTCCCTCAAGTGCTTTTTCACTTAACCGTTTCCAGTAAAAGAAGAGCATTGGATGGAAACCGATTTGCTTGGTTAGTGTACACGCCTGCACGCACGCACGCCTCACAAGAAGGTGCACATGTGGACGACCGCATGCATGTTTTTCAAATGTCTTATGATTTTTCTTTCTTCCCTAATGACTCGTCTTGTGACTTTATTATGAAATAATTCAGCCATCTCAAGGCGAAGAATATCTCGACATCTTCATGCCAAATTAAACTGGATAATCGGCTTTAAGCAGAGCTGATTGTATCTTTCATAGTGTGACTTTATGGAAAAAACGTATTAAGAAAGAACATGACATGAACACGGGTCAAGTAACAGTCAGACCAATGGTTTGATCAGACCCAGGCATGGATAAAAGACGTCTTTGTTTAGAGATCTCATTGTACGGATTGTTTACCTCCATTCCTGGAATATTTCCACATAAAAGAATTGCTCTCTTCCACAGAAATCCTTCACAGATGCTTGAAGAGCATTACGTCCCATTGAAGACCATACAGGGCATGTTTCACTGTGTTGTTTTTATGAATGCCTTCACAAATTGTAATGCCTGAAAACCCCACTGGATGAAATTGAGATTGCATCACAGGTGGAAAGATTGTACAATATTCTGCAGAAAGCACTGGAAAAACTCTTTCCATTTTACTGAAGGGGGAAATGAACCCAAACAACACATTCACTGTCACTCTACAATCTTGTCATTCAATCTATGTCCTTTTTTCAGGTAGGCTGGGGACTAGCATCTGCCAAAAAAGCTTCTGTATTTTACAGGCCAAAAAACCGACCCTGAAACACCAGTTTTATGAAAGGAGGAGGTCTAGGGTCCCTTTCTGAAATGCATCACTTCTGTATGACACTGTTTTAAGAGGCCACATCTGAGTGTTTACAAAAGCCAAGCATGTCCTTTCATGTAGACATGGGCTAAATTACAGCTCTGAGACTCTCTTGTGCGACGACTCAGGTGGGTTTGACGCTGGGATAAAGACATGGGATAAGGTTGCAGGGAAATATCAGGTTAACAAACGCACTACTTTTAGGAGCATTCAATCACCCAAGAACGACACTAAACAATGAGGGTGAGGTATGCAATGAGTGTCAGTTTAGTTTCTTAACAGAAGCACTGCAGACAGACATATTGAGGTAAAATAAATATATACAGTGGTCTTCAACAAATTAGGGTCAAATATCTTGCAGACATTTGTAAGAGTTTAATATGTATAACAGCATGACAAGTACAGTCTGATTCACAAATACATTTGTTCTTTTAATAAATCAGAAAAAGTCATTGTTTCTGAATCTGAAAAATCTGTCACAGCTGTTGAAAATTTTTATTGGATGTTTACGTAATAACATACACATTCAGAAAAGTTTTACATAGATTAGTACGACATGATGAACATATTGTACTTCAGCCATGCTTGTTTGCATCACATTAAAAAGGCATCTACTCTGACCAGGGTTTATGATGTATGAGCCTGAGCTTAACCCATCTGTATAGACTTAAGCAGTACAGGGAAGTAATAAAGGCAGTCTGAAGGGGCAAGGAAGGTTTTGGAGGTGTGCCAGTAAAACTAATGTAGACAGGCCCTCTGTCTTGACCTCCAGCACCGCTCAGGCGGACCCGCTCAAACATGCATGTCTCCTCTAATTTCCTGTTACAGCTCTTTCACACACACACACACACGCACGCACGCACGCACGCACGCACGCACGCATGCACGCACGCACACCTGTGGGTTTTATTTTCTTTACAAAGTAAAAATGCATTTAATTTCGGACCATGAGTGTAATTTATTTTTAATAACCAAACAAAACAGAGCACTTTTAAAGGTTAACGCATGAAAAAAAATACATGCATCTAGAATCCAGCTTCTTGCATTCATGGGGCACACAAAGCACATAATAAACGGTTGTCAACTAAAAATGGAGTAAATCAGCAAACGCGGTTTCTTAATGTTTTGGCAGAATCTATGAGCTATAGCTTTTCAAAGATTGCTGTCCATGACTATACTAGATGCAACCTTTTAAGTAGAGGTCCATCTACGTTTCCTACAGAAGTGTTCAAGTGCAAATAAGCCAGCTAAAAGCCTCCCAGAAGAGAAGCATTTTAAAGCTGGTTTGAAAGGGAGACCCAGGTGGTTCATTCTTGCTGAAGAACCTTTGGGCCATACTAATGTTCTCACTGCTCCTGGTTCAAATTCAGGCTGTTAGTAAAAGAAAATCCATAGCCTCGGGTGGATAATAAAGCACCTCAGCTGCGCATGTAGACGTAGACCAAAACTGTGCTTTGTGACATGCTTTCAATTTACTTGCAATCATACCTCTAGAGAAGACATCCAAAACCATAATCCTACACCCTCTTCAGTGCTACAGGGGTTCAGACCTGAGCTGAAACTATTCATCTTAGATATATTAGATTCATGTGGAAAAAAATTATTTAGGGTGTTCAATCCAACAAACAACATGCATTGAGTTCATGTAAACATCAGGGTTATGCAGGATTTAGAACTGAACTGAGCCTTTTAAAATCCAACTCATTTCCTGGATTGAGTTTTTTTATATATATATGTGCAATTGCAATTCAAAACAATGTAAAAAAATCTAATGTAATTACGTATTTAAAATATAAATTAAAATGAGCTGAAATTTAAAGAATGCCAAAAAATGTAAGTTCATGTTGTATATATATATATTATATTTAATAATAAAAACAACAACAAACACTATTGATAATAACTAATTTGAACCCAGGTGGAAGAACACCACATTTCCCAGAATGCATTACATTTATTGAATTATTTCATTTCTTTCTTCTGTTACTCCAATTTAAATTCCCATTACCAGTTTAACTCAAAAAGCTGGTTATATATATATAAATAAAATGATGTATTAAAATGTCATGTGTTTAGAACTATAAGAAAACTATAATTTGGGTTAGTATTCTCAGAAAAGTATAAATATAATGGGGCAGAAACGATGTTTGGAAACTATGTTCAAATTACATATAAAGAATACAGGAAAATATGTTGGTGGTGCTGCTAGTGGTTCTGAATTTCAACTCCACCTTTAAGATAACATCACAAAACTCACGAGTACTCCAACGGTCGTATCACACAAAGGCAGGACTTGTTCTGTACCTGCTCATCTTTTCCACATCTATTGCCACCGTGGCCCTCCATGCCCCCTCACACCTAGAAGAGGCAGCTAGGTCTACCTCTAAATGGCTCTTCATAGCTGAGATCCACTCCTGGGACGCTCTTATCCGGTCTCTCCCAAGCGAGGCAACACATCAGAGGGGTTCAGCGTCCCACTCTTCAGCGCGGTGCTAGAATAACAGCCACTCTGGGTCTGAATGGGGCCACTGGAGAGGAAGGCTGTTGAGAGGCCTATCCCGTGCTCGGCGCAAGGGGGAACAGATGCCTGTTTGATTAATAGAAGACCACACAGACTGGGATTTATAAAATGTTTCTTTCCTTCTCTTTTGAGCGCAGAGAGCCTCACGTGGAGCGGTATTTGCGCCTTAGCATAGCTCGAAACAATTAATGACCATCTGAACGAACAATACGAACGTCTCTCGCTGAAGTGCATCCCTCTGCGGTTTTCTACCATGTGCTGATTTCAGGGCTAATTAGCTTAACCTCACAAACAGTCTCTTTGAGCTGCAAGACTTCAGCGTGATAATTGCAGATGGAATAACCAAGTTACCTAAACGTACAGAGGCATGTGTTTGTACTTGCACCGAAGACATATAGCATTGATAAAAAACTTGAATAATACTTCTTGCATGACATAACACAAAGCAAGTCCTTTGAACTACAACAAGCATGGCAGCGCTTTTGCATTGTTCCTGGTCATGGAATTCTGTTCATTTAACCTCCTTCCTGCGCTCGGCCACAGAATTCCAGGCTTTTTAAGATCCTTCTGAACCGGTTCCCAAAATGTCGAATCCATTACAAGCGTGTTTGCAATATCCATCCAGTCTAGCAATTCGTCTCTGCCAGTGACTGAACTTTATCCAAGCTTCATGTTTGGCCACAAGCAACAACCATCTGGCTTTGCGAGCGAGGATAACAACGTCCTCTGCAAATAGCATTGGCTTCAAACACAGGACACAATGAAACAAAACGCTAAAAATCTCATCCTGGCATCTCCTTCAAACAGGCGATAAAGAGCTAAGCGTACATATTTGATATTCACTGCCTATCCTGATAAAAAACATACTCTCTCTCACTTAAATAAACGCAGCTGCCCTGCAGCTAGACTGATGGTTATCCCAGCCCTAGCAGGAATGATCACACTGGGGATAGTTAAACGAGCTCCAGCAATCAGCTCTTGAAAGAAACCGACCATTAGCCGGCCCACGAGTGCTAAAATTACCCTGCGCAAATGCAGGCAGACTCCTGAGAAGGCCTGACCTCAACTTTACAAGCTGCTCTCCTCGCCGTAGGGCTCCTAGATCATCTCAAGAGCGCTGTTCCATCACCGTCTGGTCCCAGGGCGGCCGTGGCACAGGGTAAGGATGGTTTTAACAGGCTTAGCCCAGAGAGAGCTTGCTGAGAGGTGAAAGATGCTTACTTGAAGCCTGCCCAACTGTGGAACAATGGCTTCTCTTGTGGTGGTTGAAGCAGGGACGGCTGCTCCTCGGCTTTCTACACAAGCACCAAATGTTATCATTCAATGACTGAGGTCTTGCAAATCTTTTGAAAGCATGTCCAATTAAGATCCAGGTTAAGATTTGTGTATATTATGACGCTACTTTCATAAGCACATTTTCCCTAAAAAGTCTAATTACCATAATGCAGCTGGATGTTTTACCAGTTATTCTCAATGAGGATTCTCATTATTGTAATTAAACGATTTAATGATCTAAATAAGCATAAGTTAAAAGTAGTACAACAAATACTATGATGAGCATAAAATTATGATTACTTTTTTTTATTATACTCAATTTTTGATCAAAATTATAGCAATACAGTGTATAGTTTTAGAATAAATTATATATATATATATGTAGAATAATTCAGCTTTGTTGAGCATAAGAGACTTCTTTCAAAAACTATTTAAAAATCTTATAAAATAAATTATTCCAAACTTTTAGTCACACTTTATTTTAAGTTCAAATTCTCACTATTAACAAACCATTAAATACAACATTTATTATTTATTTGTATTAAGGTAGTTGTTAAGTTTGGTTATTAGGGATGTAGAATATGGTCTGCAGAATACATGCTTTATAAGTACTAATAAACAGACACTATGTTTATAATAATAGGTATGCTAATAAGCAACTACATAATAGTATGAATTAGTCCCTATACTAAAGTGTTAACATTCTATTTTGCATTAAAACATATGTATGGGGTACTTGACTGTTACAAAAATATATTTTTAGTGCTAGAATGATTTTTGTGGTGTGAAATATGGTCCGCGCTTATTTTTTGCATACTATTAAATCCTTTAGACACTGTTCACTTTCTGAAAAGCTCTCAGCCAAGGTAGTTATTTTGGCATTTGAAAGGTTATGTCTCAATTATGGTTTAGAATCTCTCCAAATGAAAGTAACAATAATATCAATACCCCATGCACAGTCAGCTTAAATGCACAGCAACTGATCTAGCATTTCAGAAAATGGCCAGACGTCAACAAAATCAATACGCTATGTGCAGTCGTTTGACCAAATTGAAACGAAATGAAAATGGAAACGAACACGTCGAGATGTAATATTATTTTCAGAAATGTGTTAAGAAAAACAACTGCCCGTTTAGATAATAGTCACGGCCATAGTAGTATAGCATGGCTCTAGTGCCCATTCATATAAATAGAACATGACAACAGAATCATAATTTAAATCATCATAAATATTGAAAGGATATTAAAATAATGTATGGAGCAGGTTGGTCGACAGGGTATGTTTTTCTGTTTGCACAGAGGAAGAGGAAGATAGCTTTAGTAATTGCTTTTTCTACCCCCGAAGCAGCTTCCTGCCTTTTATCAAAAAGGCAATCTCTGTCAGTAATGGCTCAATTAATAATTAAACACATGTTTTATCTCCTCCACGCTCCTGCTATTTATTTTCATCTTCCTGACAGGCAGAACTACACAAACAGGGTTAGCGCTATCAATAAAGAGGAACATTCATAACACTCGCTTTCCAGAAATGAAAGAAACACACACACACACACACACACACACACACACACACACACACACACACACACACACACACGAGCCAGCTACCACGACAAATGGTCATATGTACCAAGATGGTGAGGAGGAATAATAAAAGCTGGAAATAATAAAGAGATATGAATGCTGTTCTACCGTTCGAGCTGAAGTTACAGTTCTGTTTCAGAGCCAAGTGGGACCGAACCACATTTACGAAACACTCCAACTGCAAGATAAATTTCCCTCGTCTGAAACATTCACATTGAATAAATATATAAAAAGCTTCAGAGCTTGGGCGCTTGATATTCTTACAAAGTAATTTACATACTTTACATATTGGTCAGACAGTCAGGTCTCTTCCTGTCTAACAAACAGGGCCGCAATATGGACCAGACCTTTAACTAAATGGAAATATGCGTGTAAACCAAGAGCTAAAGAGGCGGAGGAGGGAAAACAAGCATGAACAATCACCCAAACAAAGGACAAGCCTTCTGTGTTTATTAATATCAAATGACAAGCAGGGCTATCCGCACCGCAATAAGTGCTCGGACAAAACAGCTGTGGAACATTTACACGCAATAACAGCTGGACAGGCTTTGTCAAACAAACACAAATCCAATTCCACCCGTACAGGCTACAGAAACCCTCGCAATGACTGGTGGGTTTAATATTAGCTGCTAATCTTGAAATATACGGCCGCTCTCGCCGGTCCATCCCTGACCGTGACTCCACGATCTCAGTGCTTCCACGATCCGACAGCTGCAAAGCTGATTAGCTGGTCAAAAGGTCAACTTCTATTCATTATTTAATGGGCAAGAGGCCACAAACACTGCAGAGCTAAGGTTAGCAATACATCAGCATTAACCTCTGCTGAGGAGAAGAGACAACACACCCCCAATCCCTTGACCCCTACTGGCCTCCACTCATTTTTCCCTCCCTCTATTTTTCGCCCATGCAGGAGGGGAGAAAAGCGAGTGCATTTTATATTCTGAAGGGCTGAGGGGAGGGCGTGTGCGAAGGGGGGCTCCTCCGCTGAGGCGGAGCAGGGAGCAGACTTTTATTGACATGCAGCAAATAGCGGGTAGGAACAAAGGCCACTCAACGGCTATTGAATCGTGGGCCTGCAGACAGAGTGCTTGATTAGCGATTCGACATGGAGACCCTGAGCCGTGTAGCATATAATGAGTGCTTAGAGAACGACCCTGCGGCTCCCAGGGGACGGCGGTGGAAGGGAGGCAAGGCGGGGAGCGACATCCAACCTCTGCGGAATTGATTTGGCCAAACGCTATCAAGAAAAACAGAGTATAACGTGTGACGACCAGACGTGGCTCTTAATCCAGAATTACATACGTTACGATAACGGTATAGACTGTAAATATTATTTATAATGAATTAGTTGGGTCAATGTTTTCATGGGTTGGTGCGCAGGCAACGGTGGATTAACAGCAAAAAAGCGTACGACCGATGCACGTTATCAATTTGATCTTGTGCGGTTGTGGAACTGGCTGTTACCCCCCTGCTTTTTTGTTGCTTTCTCACTCTCTTTCTTTCTTTGTTCTACAGTCCTAATCCACTATGTGTGGGCCGGTAAGTTTAATGGAAACAATTTATTAAGTCAGGCTTAAAATGCCATCTGCTGTTAAGCCTTCCAAAGCCGCTAAGCTCCGAGTTTGGCCCGAAGCTGGCAGTGCTTCTTGCGTACAGTAATACGCTGTTTAAAATGAGCACAACGGGTCAAAATTAATCAGGATTAGCAAACCAGAAATCCACTTCACAAATGGCTTTCCACTACAATCTTCCTTCGCTATCCCAGCATGCCCCGGGTTTGCCTGACAGACCTCACACACAAAACGGGTGCGTCACCGCTTCACTGACGTGTAAAATGAAGAGAAAGGGACCAACCCCTCCCAACTACGCTTGGAGTCTCTAACCTTATTGTGCAGCTGGCAGATGCTGCACACTGTTCTAGGACCAACAATCACCTTATATAGATGCATTAGCTGTACTGTAGCTCGGAAACCACGAATGTAAAAGAGCTATACTTCGTACGTGATAGAATAATTGACAGACAGATAGATAAACATACAGATAATTAAAATCCTAGATAGAAAAACACATACTGCATCAACTGTTTCCACAAAAATGACAGGTAGGTGGACAGACAGACCAAACATTAGTTCAAATTATAGATAGAGAAAATGAACAAACAATGTGTCAATCATTACCATAATGATAGAAAAAACAATAGTTGGAACGATAACTACAAGAACAGCTGGAATGCTAATTACAAAAGCTGGAATGATAACTGTAATGACAGCTAGAGCGATAGATAGAATGATAGTTAGACAGAATGATGAGTTATGGGCATGAATTTGATTGGATGAGCAAGCCTCTTAAAAAGTTACAAAAATCACAGCGACCGCGGTATTTATATGAGCTCACATTAGAATAAAACTAAACAGCTGTTAAGCTGATACAAAACTTGTATGTCACCACAGTACTTGACTGAGGCCACAAAATCAATCAAATCAAGCACCGGCGTGCACAAAAGCTGTTTACAAAAACAAAGACACATGCATATTTGTGTAAGCAGCACCACATGCATGCCGAGGTATTTCCCTGTAATGCAATTCTCCAACGCGAGACGTGAGCCAAGCGAGTGATCAGTCTGCCAGAAGTTCTCCAGGGCAGACCAATTTGGGGATCAGAGCGGAGCAAGCTTTAGATTGGTCTCGGCGGACGTACTGTAATGGGACACATATGCTTTATACCCCCAAAATCTATAATAACAGCCTGGAGGAATGGGTGCATTCCATGGAACAAAGTCTGGACAACCCACATTTAACAACGACAACAGGACGACAAGTGTAATGATACTATACATTCCTTGCCAAACGATTTGGAAGCTAAAATCAGAAGAGTGATTACAACAACTGCAAAACCAAGTGAAAGGGCACTGCGCCACTAACACAAATGAAATTCGAAAATAAACTCAACTACTACTATTTTTACGGTTTCAGCTAAACACAGACGCCCTAGACCTCTTAGACTTCAGAAGTTCTGGAAATCAGAGCCAAATGTTTCCAGCTTAGACCTAAAAGACACCAAACTGGAACTACAGCAAAACTACTGGATGCATAAAGTTATGAAGACCAAACTTAAACTATCATGAAACCTATGGATATCAAAGGCTATGAAGACTGAACTTGAATAATGCAACTTATTTGACATTAACTAGCATTTTGAAAAATGCTGCCAGCATTTTTTATCAATATCTCTAAATGGCCTCCAGCTAGTTCCAGCAAACTGAAACTGTTATGGTACTAAATGGACATTAAAAGTTATGACGTTATGAAGGAACTTTCAAAGTCGGAACTGGAGCTGGATATAAAAAATTACAATTTCATATAATTTAAAATATTATTGTCAAACATCATCGGTTTCAAAGGTTTTACCTCCATACAAGATCTCTACAGACTTAGCATCAAATCGCTAGTACGATGATATTTATTCCCTGCAGTCCTAAATCACTTTATTCACATATACTTCTCTTGGTTTTATGTTCGTTTCTAATCCTAATCTTGCACTTCCTACTATTTTCAGCTTTCTCTGTATCATCTCTTTGATCCCTGGGGTGCGTGTTTGCACGACACACATTAGCAGGATTTTAAGGAAGATGCCGTTTGTCTCGCCATCAGCCGTAACACAGATTAGGGTGTCTGTAATATCAACAACAACAACAAGCTCTTCTGTTGACATCAGAAGAGCTCAAACCATGTGCTCTGATCTACTTTTAAACATATCAGCTGTTGCGCAAGTCTTTGCCAATGGTTATGTCTGGAAGTCATCCACAGACATGAAAAAAAAAGACTTTAATTTGGACCCCGACAGTAGTCTCAAGTTTTACGCTTCCTCTGAGCTCGACTTGTCTCTTCTCGCTTCCTCTTTTCTCCATTTTCAGAGAGTGGGGGGCAAAGACTCTCCAAAGGATTCATGCCGGGCATCAGAAGTGCGGCATTAAACTAGACAGCTCCTTCGCACTGTGCAACAAACAGAATTCGTTTCACAACTTAGTTCCCCTACAAAACCTGGATGTGACCCAAATAAAAAAAAACTTCTTGGGCCGACTTCCTACTGCTCTCAGCTAAACTTTTGCTACTACTGGAAACAGAAAAAAGTAGCTCAGATCCGCAATAAAAGCAAACCTCTACCAGCAGCCACTTGAAAACGAGTCAAAAATACAAGGAAACAAATAAGCATCTCAGCAAGTCTCATAGGATTTTATCAGGCTTTTAGTAGGATTACGGAGTAGGGCTGTGCAATGAATCACATGCGATTCTCATGCGCTTCGTCAGTAAAGCCGGTTCTGTGATTGGCACTAAACCGCCATCACCTGCTTTCAGAAGAGTGGCAGTTAATACACAGAGCCGTAGTTCACTGACAAGCTAGGCAATTTCGTGTTCATAATCGAACGCGATTCATCTGCGATAACGAACGCGATATTGCCTAGCTTGTCAGTGAACTACGGCTCTGTGTATTAACTGCCGCTCCATTTGAAAGCAGGTGATGGAGATTTGCCGCCAATCACAGAACCGGCTTTACTGATGAGATGTGCATGCGATTAATTGCACAGCCCTAATACAGGGCATCTGAGATCTGCTGTCTAGTATTGAGGTCTCAAGTTGTAAACCCACCCCACCCAAACCTAACAACCCCTTCTGATGAGGCTGGTGGCCCATGACTTGCTGCTAACATATGTTCTTCTACACATGTGCAACCTAACAAACACAGCATTTGAAGGGAACCTGCAAAAGATAGGCATCTCTTTGGCTCCCAAGCACAAAAACCTTCAACATTTATGAAAAACTATAAAAACAGAACAGCACCATTCCGGCAAGAGGAATGTTACTCCTGTGGAAGAGGTATGGCTTGAAAATGAGCTCCTAGTGGCCTTTGGGATAATAATGCATATTGTCAGGCTTTGGGGAAAACATATCCCATCAACTTCTGCCTGAAATGAGAACAGAGCCTACTAGAATGCAAAATAAGGAGACAAGGGTTTAGCTTTATGAGTTTTGCTGCACAACAGTATGCATTATGAAAGTATCGTGAATACTGAAAAGACCACCCTGGGCTTCGTTTTCGAAACTTTGTTTATGAATGGGGTAAAACTTACAAATCAAGCTAAAACATCCAATGCAGGAAAAATAACAATACATTGCATCAACAACATATATTCATGCTCTTACCTTTAGGTGCAGTAGGCGAAAAAAGCTTCTCTGATCCTACATCAGATGCCTGCAAAACAGAAGTGAAACACAATTAGGCCACGTTCAAAATGTCCTTTTTAAACAACTGCTCTCACCCTCCCTTTGGGGACAACAACATTGGGGGACACCGTTGTGCCAACCTAAAAATGTCTACCAACAAAGAACGAACAGAGACAGAAGAAAACGAATGACGTAAAAGCCAACAGACAAATAAAACACTGTGCAAATGTTTCAACGGAGCCAACTTAAGCAATTTTCCACATCCTTTCTCTTAATGATTTAACAAAAAAACACTGATGGATGGTGACATCACAAATCCTACCCGTAGATTAGAATAGGAAAAAAGTAATCTCCCTACAAAGAGACTTAAGTGCTATGCAGACTAAACACGAGTGTGCTTTTCCTTCCCCTCCACGTACCAGAGCATGTCGTTTCTGGCAAGCAGCGAGAAAAAGAAAACATGCCATGCTCTTACAAATACACACAGTCATTGACAGACAGGACGTGGGGCTCTTAACGAAGAGAAAGAACTCTTAAATTATTCACACACTATACACAAGTGTGGTGAAGAATGCCGGCACACACATTCCAGCTTTTTCATAGAACAGAACTATAGTCTATCAATGCAAAACACACACTGTGGATTTAATTTAACAAGAGAGAGCAGACAGTCATGTGTTTACATATCTTCTTAATCTGAGCTTCTATATCTATATTATTATCATATGCATATGCTAGAAGACAAGCAAGAAGAAAATAACATTGCTGTAGAAAAGATGAATTTGAGAATGTCACAGTCTCAATTTACATACTGTGCTGTGTGCACAGGGTTTTCTGATTATGCAAGACCACAGTTTGTCTGTTTGAATCTCCTGCAGACCAAGTTTCTAGCTCCATTAATAACTTGTTCTTTAGAATGTGTACTCAGTCTAATATGCAAAACCTCCTGTGAGTCCAGACCCACGGCGTGGCATCATTTCTGAGACCTCCGCTGACGTGAATCCTGGACTACATTAATAAAGAGCTCTATTTCAGCCTCATAACTCACTATGTCAGGGGACTAATTTTTCAGCAAGCGGGATTTTTTTACTACACAAGCTCTCTGTGTCGGAGCGCTGGAACACTTCAGCTCACACACACCCATAGGATTACATGAAAGAAAAGAAGTTCAGTAGAAACTGGGCCCGTAGCATATGTATAAGCCTCGGGTTTGGGCAAAGACTGTCGTTAACGTTCGCTCGGCGTGCGCCTTTAATGTTGAAAAGGAACTTTCAATACAATGATCCATCTATGAAAGGTATTCTTATGAGAGCTTAAAACAAGAAAAGAGCTGCCAGAGAGTACAACAAAGAGAGAAATTTATGGTGGCTGCATTTCACTGTTTGTATTTTTTGCCAGTGAGCAGCCTTTAAACTGTGTCCCTACAGGCCAGATGTCAAAGGTCACTCATAACAAATTCTTTCCACTCTTACAACGCAGGGGGGCCGAGCGGTGATTAAAGTACAGAATGATCAAAATGAGCAGGAAAGGAGAAAGAGCGAGTGAGAAAAAACAAGGCAAAGACCCAGTCTGCTGAAGGAAGCAGAGGGGCTATAACCATTTCAAAACGGAGGAAATTGAAGCCACATTGCTGGGAGCCAAACAGCGTTGGCGGGGCCGCAGGAGGCCTGACCCGAGAGGACGTGTGATACTGGATCTGGAGGCAGCGAGGCCGGCCTGGGACTCAGATACCAAAACAGCCCTCAGTTCACTTCTCCCATTGCACTCATTAACTACAGGCTATGATGCAGCCTCCTCTGGAGCACGACCCGACTCTCACAGGAGGAAAACAGAGAGATGGACGGCCAGAGGAGGAGGTAGGGAGGCAGTTAGAAAAATAAAAAGGTCACGCACATGTGTTGAGACCTGCTGCCTACAGTTGTAAAACGCCACTGGAAGAATGAACGGGAAAGGGAAGACAGGGAGGTGAGGTTGGATTCGAAGCCGTAAAGATAAACAATCACAGCAGCCAGAGAAACAAACAAACATCCAAACGTTTTATACTGCTGCTTCTAACAGGTTCTAACTGATTTTACAGGCTGGACCGAAGCACAAAACACCTTTGAGAAGTATTCTGTGGCGTGTGATGCAGCAAGTAGCCAAAAAGGTCATAAAAAAGAAGATTTCAACATGTAATTAATTATTGATTAAAAATCAAAATCAATATGCAGGTGCAAAAGGTAAAATATGGAACATTTCTGATGTTAGTGTATCAACATTTTATCTTTTGCCAAAAATAAAAACTAAATAAATATATAAAACCATGGAATTAATATGGTATTCCTAAGTACACTACTATTCAAAAGCACTGTGTTGGCAAGATTATTTAAAAAGAAGTCTCTCATGCTTACCATGTCTGCATTTATTTTCTCAAATTACAGAAATATTGTGAAATAGTATTCCAAATTAAAAAGACTTTTTTTTTCTATTTTAATGTATTTTCTTTAAGTGATTTTAGCCATCTTCGGTGTCACATGATCCTTCAGAAATCATTCCAACATACTGATTTGGTTCTCAAGAAATATTTCTGATTATGTTTAGTCTCTTTTGATTAATTTAGTGCATCACTGCTGTGTAATCACCTTTATATATGTGACCCTCTCTGAGAAAACTCAGCTAAAGTAAATTTTTGTGATTTGCTGTTTTCTACAAAAAGTCATCCTTCATATGGTAAAGAACATTCTGTGAAAATGTTACCTTTATATCTGTAATATTGACTGAGTAAGGTCATGTCAAAGATTGAAATTATAGTGAAATGAATAGTAGAAATCAAACTTTGATGCTCGTTATCTCATAACTTGATTTTGAGACTTTAGCCTGGATTTCACAGATATGGTCACATATATTTATATCTTCCCGGATCCCAAATTTCTGAACGGTAGTGTATTTGGTGTTATTACACAGTACAAATAATACCATGGTATTACCAATCACAATACCGAACATTGAAGACCAAGCTGGTCTTCAATTGAGTAGACTACTCAGGTCTACTCAATGAATATAAACAATGAAATACCGTATAAATAGAGAAATGCATCGAGAGAGAGAGAGTAATATAGAGAAGAGAGACTGATGGTTTCCTCCCCTGCTCCTCCTCCCCAGAGAGAGAGAGAGAGCTCAGTGAGGAGAGGAGAGAGAGAGAGAGAGAGAGAGAGAGAGAGAGAGAGAGAGAGAGAGAGAGAGAGAGAGAGAGAGAGAGAGAGAGAGAGAGATCAGAGAGAGAGAGAGAGAGAGAGAGAGAGAGAGAGAGAGAGAGAGAGAGAGAGGAGGTTCTCAGCCTGGCCTGAAGAGGGCTGCCACACAGTCCTCTGATTAACCCAACAACAACGAGATGACCTCTACAACAGATTTTAGCATGTGGATCATGCCTGTGTTTTATCATTGTCACACCAAACTCCTCATTTTCCCTCTCCTCCATCAGCAATCATTCCTCACCCATCATCTTCAGCCTCAGTCTCTCTCTCGCTCTCTCTCTTAATGGCAGGATGTTGTCCAGAGCTATACAGGCTTCTATTTTCTCACTGTTTATGTAACATCATGTTGAAGAGGGCCAGCAAAGGGCTGATAAACATCTCAGTCATCACCCTCTTAAAGCCCGCGAGTGCCACATCAACCTCAACGTTTTGTTTGTTTGTTGAGCTTGAAATGTGTGTGTTGATCTCGTACCTGATTGAGGATAAGATACTGTGGGTGTGTGTTATACAATATATTATGTGAACTTGTATATAATGTTGGTGAACTGTAATTGTGTGCGTCTACTGTTCAGGAGCTCATCTTTTATATACAGGAGCCTTCATTTAAGTTATAATCCATTTAATATTCAACTTTGTCTCAGATGCTTCTCCTAAAATTAAAAAAATGAAGAAACAAATGAGACAATTGCTATATGTACACCCTGCTGCACCCATGCAGTCATCAGGCATACAAGTTCCTGCTAATGAAACTCCAAATTAATTATCTTCACTGTGTTTGTCCTTCTCCCTACCTCCTCTCCCTCTCTCTCTCGCTGCTCTGCTTAATGACCTCCTACATACTCGTTTATCATGAGCGCTGCTACATCTCTCCCCTGTGCTCTCATCCTATCAGCCGCGGCGCAGACCGCCTCCAGTCAGAACAGGTGTGTGTGAGAGTGATTACAGCTCTCTGCCCTCTCCACTCCACAGGAGAGTGACACACACACACACACACTCCCACACCAGCGCATTAGACATGCATCTGCACCTAAAGCATCATTAAGATTATAATGTATTCCACTGGGTGACCGTGCAAAATGCAGGCCTACCCACAAGTCTGTGCTACTCGCCGCGACTGCCATATTCCACGTCAGCCACGATTGGGAACGATTCCTCTGTCGAACTCTCGCTTGGCAACAACATGATGAGAACCAAAGGCAGAATCACATCTCCTGCGGTTTGCATATCTAAACCGCCCGCAGTTCCTGCGATCTCGTCTTCTCTGTTCCTCTAATTCACCCCTTTCCTTGCAGTTACTTCATTTACATTTTTACCATCCTACTTGCTCGGATCTCTCTTCATTTATCTTTCTGTAGTAATCTTCCTTATCCAATGTCTTCCTTTCTTCCGTCTTTCTCGCTGTAATTTAATCTCTTTCACTCACACATTTTTCTACATTTTTTTGCAATGGCTTCCCCCTGCTTTTGAGCATTCGCAGGCTGTTAACATAGCAGCCGGCTGGGGCGAAATACAAATTAGAAAGCTATCCGGTGAGCGTAGGGCAGACTGATATCACAGGGAAGGCAAAGAGAGAGAGAGGGAAAGAGGAGAGAGAGAGCGAGAGAGAGCGAGAGAGAGAGAGAGAGAGAGAGAGAGAGAGAGAGAGCGAGAGAGAGAGAGAGAGAGAGAGAGAGAGAGAGAGAGAGAGAGAGAGAGAGAGAGAGAGAGAGGAGAGAGAGAGAGAGAGGGAGAGAGAGAGAGAGAGAGAGAGAGAGAGAGATAGAGAGGGAGAGATAGAGAGAGAGAGAGAGAGAGAGAGAGAGAGAGAGAGAGAGAGAGAGAGAGAGAGAGAGAGATAGAGAGAGAGAGAGAGAGAGAGAGAGTAAAGATGTGTCGTACAGTAACACTAAAGCCAAACAGCGAGACAGGGTCACAAATCAGCTCAGTTGTGTTTGCCTCCAGGGTCTGACACATGGCCAGGAATAAACACATTATGAGAAACAAGGTAAAAAGCAAAGACAAACAGTGTGGAAGAGCCTTCATACACATATAGTAAGCTCTGTTCCAAAACATAGTGAGCTGCTTAAATAGGGATCTAGGATATGTTCCAAAATTCAATGCAGTGCCAAAGAAGAACACATTAGACTGCAGAAAAGGCCAACATTGCTTTATGATGATATAAATGTCTGTACGGCTTAAAAGCATAAAAAAGAAAATAAATAAATTTGTAAAAATCAGAAAAATATATTTTCTCTAATTAATTTTGCTTTTTGAGACAAAAGCCAAATAATGAATAAACAATATACAAAATAGAAAAAATATAAATAATGCATAGATACTTTAAAATATACTACTTCTACAACTACTAATTATTATTATTATTAATAAAGTATTTTAAATGTCCAAAGAATGATAAATACAACCAATATGTATTATTATTTTTGCCTAAACTCAATTCTATCACAATAAAAACAATATGCATTGTGATTTACAATTATAATAGGAATACTATTATATTATCTAAATAAATATACATTATTATTAATAAATATACTTACATTCAACACTTTCAAATATCTAAAAAAAACGATTCACTCATTTTGTACAAATTGATAATTTACCCCAATATCACCACTTCAGTTTCACATGCTGGCAGTAGACAAGTTCACTAGGTTTTGGAGTTACAGACTCACACACATCCCACGCAAAAGATGCATTCAGTTACGAGAGAGAGACTGTATTTCTAAAGCGCTTTTCACAATCTCAAAGCGGCTTTACAAGGATCATGCCTTAAAACGTCCAGTTAGCAAACCATGGGCAAATCAAAGGTGGTGAAGGTACAGAATAAGGATAGTGATAGTAAGGCTAAATTAAACTCCAGTACAAATCAACTACTTGTGCTATGGCTGCTTTCTTGAGAGCAGTGTTCCCATGCTCCTGGATGACAGACATCAGCCACACAGGAACTGTCACGGGCCACAGGCTCTCACAGGCCTCCTCGTCTTTAATGTGAAAGCAGGGGAAGATAAAACGTGGCTTATCGACTAAGGAATCAGAGCCTGTTCTTTAGTAGACACACTGCAGATACAGATCTTAGTCCAGGGTTTCTTACTCTAGCCAACACGACCGAGATAAGGAGAGTAGCAGAGAAAGAGATAAACAAGCTCTCATTCTGCTTAACCGGACACTTCCATTAGATGAATGAATGAAGCATTTATATACAACAATCTGAATGAAATGTTTCACACATAGCACATATACCTACACGTTCATCGCTTGGCTCAAGGGTTGTCAAACTGGATATCACAACGTAGTGCTGGAGGGTTTTAAAAGTGAAAATCTTTTAGAATATTTTATTTTACAGGAGGCAAAATTACGTTTTTAAATATCACACTAACATATTTTTTTGTAAATTATAAAATATTTGTATTATGTAAATAAAAATGAATATTTCACCTTTATTTTAATTTATTTTGTATTTAATACTGATCAATTGTTTTGCATATAGCACATCTGCGTTTCCTGCTTAACTCAAAGATGTTCAAATAAACGAAGTGCTAGAGGTTGTATATATATATATATATAAATTATTTTTTATTATGTTAAGCTAACTCAAGATATTTATTAAATGTCACACTTATTAAATAAAAATGTATCATTATCAAACATTTTTACTAAAATAAATATTTTACAGACTCTTTGTGTAAATATTATGTTGCTATTACAATATGACTAATATTTTTCTCACACAGTATAAAAGGGTCATTCTACATAAATATATAGGTTTATATCAGTGGTTCTCCAACTTTTTTGGTCGCGCCCCCCTTTAAACCTAGAAAAACTCAAATCTGACTAGACAAGATCAAGAGAGAGTGGCATATTGAATGGACTGCACTTCAATCTCTCACAGCCTTATTACCATTCATGTCAAATTAAGTATGATGTACTCTGACTAAGGTGTTCAGTGCAGACTACCAATTAAACGCATGCGATTCTTGCGGGACGGCTTGAAGCGGTATTTAGCGTTGCCCTTGTTCACCTTGTTTTCTTCAATGAGAACAACGTCTGAGTCATTCACTACCTCGGGCAAGAATGAAGGAGAGCAAAGAAGAGTTGCTTTTTTTTGGCAGATCTGCTTCGCTACAAGGGAAACCCATCCAGGCACATTGAATAATTCATAAATAATAAAGGGTTTGTGCCTTCACCTGCAGTAGGTAGAAGAAAGACAATGATGTGAGGATTGTTCGGGTCTAGTTAGACAGGGAGCTCAGCGCTCTTACTACGTGGTAGACCTCGGCCTGCTCTTTAATTGAGAGGAAAAAGGCAAAGACAGACACCCTGTTTTCATCCAACCATGAAGCCATGTGGATCTTACTTGAATCATCTCCGTGTAAAAGCAAATACACATTCGGCCAAAACAAGCAGGCATCCTAACCTGAATCAAGGGTGCATTCAGAACCCACAAAACTCATTGCACTCGTGAACGAGAGCCGAGCAGGACACTACTGAATTTAACGGTAAAAGACTGTAAAAATGCTACAGTAAAAACCTGTTAAATGGTCAACAGTAAGTTCCCCATCTATGTAAAGTGAAAAACTGTTTTGGATATTACATGTAATGTTACGGTAGTATACTGTTTTTGGAAGTATTTTATTTTTATAATTTACAGTGAATAACTGTAAATTGACATTCCCAGAATTCCCTGCGCTACATTTCAAATGTGGTGTTTTTGTTGAAATAATTATGTTTCTTAGTTTTGTCTCATCAGTTGTGTACATTAGGGTTGTATGTTACATCTAATATTGTTAAATGAATGTTTATTGCATTATTTCAATTTCAAATGTTATCATGAGCATCTTCTAATATTTAAAAGCTGCTTGTGATGGGCTTTGGTTTATCATGTAACTCTCAACACCACCTGCTTTTGGTGGTTATCAGTGAATTACAAGGTATAAAAAAGATTAGTATATTAAAATAATATCAGTTAATGAAATTACGGTATTTAAATGTAAATTAAATCCGTAAAACCAAAATGTTGGTTAAAAAATTTCGTATTTTTATGGTAAATTTACAGCAACCACAGCTGCTGTGTTTTTACCGTAAATGTTAAAACAGATTTTTTTGTTACAAATGTTACAGTGGCCTTTGCAACCCAGATCCACGTGACCTCTGACCTTTGAGGTGCTGCGTTCACTCACACCGCCTGCGCTGGAACTGCTTGAAATCAAAGCGGCTGCAGGATCCTGTAAGCACATCAAAGCAGACAGGCACTTCCAGGATTCATGTGGGCGCAACAGAAAAGTTGTAGGTGAAAGGGAAGGAAATGAAAAGGCGAAGGCAGGGGAGGTAGAAACTGACAGCGTGCCAACGGCTAATCCCCCACAACCCCTTGCTGCACAAACAGACACGGACTGCACTATATAAAGGAAGCTCACAGTTGAGCCAGACTCCCGTTGGGATGGGACGTGCCACATTAAGTGGAATTTACTTTTAAAGGAGACACCCCGGTTCGTGTTACTGTGCGCTGTAACAATATCCCTGTGCCACGGCCTCTCTGCGGGTCAACCCGGCTCAGCTCGCGCCTTTAAACTCACCTTAGCGGCTCCGCTGTCCTTAAAATAGAAGAGAGACGGATGAGAGATACCGGGGACACAGGCACCTGTTTCATCTACTTCTCATCTATCTCAAAGGGACAGATCAGTCCAAACAAACTTCTACCGTCATTTACTGTACACACCTTCATCTCATTTCAAACCTGCGTGAGTTTCATGCTTCTGTATAAATGAAAATACTCTGAGGAATGAATCAACTGTTTTTGTCCATATAATTATAAAAGATAAGGAAATCCAAAACCCATTTACTTTCATTGTATAGGAACTATTTTCTTTTGTTTCACAGAAGAGAGTTAATGTGCATGTACATAATGTGCATAACTGAACTACAACACATTTTAGAGTAGTAAAGCTACAGTCTTCATGTGTCTGTCCAAATACTCATAACACATTGCATAATCAAATATTTGAATCATCTACATTTTCTGAGCAACTGCACATTAACATGTAAACATCCTATTGAGAATAATAATAAATAATCATTTCAGTAATATTTTACATTTATATATTATTATTGTTAATTTGCCAAAGTGCCATTGTTTCTAGCTGCATTCATGTAAAACAACATGATAAACTGGGTGAAACCTTTAGCATCAATGTTTGGTCCTACAGCGTTTCAACCCACCAACACCAACCAATATTTAATATTTATTTTGGATTTAATAAAGTATAATAATTCTAATTAATTACAATTATAAATTTCATTTAAAATGGTATTATTATTTAATTATTAAAACAATTTAATACTTTATTATAATAACTACAGTTATTTCATTACTATTATTATTAAAATAATAATTTAACAAATGTATTATTAATTAATTACATTATATAACTCAATATTAAAGAGTCCCCAGAAAATAAATGGTATAATAAATGTATTAATTAATAAACGTATTATTAATTAATTACATTATATAACTCAATACTAATTTGATCATTTATTGTTATTATTAATTAGCTATTTAAATATATGCTTTGTCTGGACTCTTTTAGCGTCCATGTTTGGTCGTACAGCGTTCTAATCCACCAACAGGATTTATCTGGAGCTCCTTATAGCCTAACTGATGTCTTCATTCACTGCTAGGAAACTTGACTAGCGGACAGAGCTCATGCGCGCTGGGCTGCAAGTTTATGGAGGGAAGTTTAGGAAGGCTCGCGGCAGCTGCCCCGGGCACGTCACATTTATCTAACGCTAACTTCGTCACATTGTGCAGGGCTTCTTTATCACCTCCTGCCCCAGATGTGCATCGCATGACGGCTCAAGGTGTATAAATAAACACCCAAGAAATGTTCTTTGACGAGCGCTAGCCACGCAAACCCAGCAAACTACACGCATACTGACAGAACGCTACACCCTGTCCGTTTATCATCAAGCCGACAACTGCGCTAACCTTGTGAGAGAGATTATGGCTCTGGGTTTCACACTTACCGTTTAAACCTAACCCCTTCACATACCAGCGACTGAGTCAACCTTGTGACAAAAGGCCGCCGGTGGTTTTCCATTACATTCAAACTCTACTCACTGCAGAACTTGCATCATCTGAAGCAATGCTAGAGGCGAAGAGAGGGGTCAATCACACTAGACATGTCTAGAAAGAGATTTATTTTATCAGACAGCTCTGTGTTTGCAACAAAAGAACATTAAAATGCAAAAGTCAATGTTTTTAGCTCCACTATGCTAAAGTCAGCTATGGTAATCTGACAGCAAATTGGGAATAACAATTACGTACTTTATAAAGCGCTGTGTACATATTTGTTCATGTTGTTGTTACAGCCTTTTGTACTCAGTAAATACCTGGTAATTAGAGGGCTGTACAACCAAGTGTAATCTACTAACACACACACACACACTGTGTAAACCAGCTGAACAACACACCAGGGCCTCCAACTGCAAAACGAACTTATTTCAACAAACACCCTTATTAGCTTTGAGACATTTTGTGAGGACTTCATTGAGCAAACACTGATATCCGCTGGAACGAACACTGCCAATTAGCACCTGTAAGCTGTAAGAATTTCTGGAAAAATGCAATAAAGGTTTCGGAAGGAGCGGGCTGGCGAAGGCGTGTGTGGGCGCGGTTGAATTACAAGAGACCCGGTGGAAGAAAATTAAAAGTTGCTTCGGATGCCAAGAAAGCAATGCGCAATATCATTCACTTCGGATTAAAATATAATGAAGCAAGTAAATGCATCTTTGTCTGACATGCTACACTTTCAATTATTCATGTGGAAAGGGAGAGAGAAGGGAAAACAACTGGCAAACAGATTCCCGAGGGTGTTCAGCCCATATACTAGGAGGCACAGGATGGCAAGGATGAATTTCTCTCTCTCTGCCTGGTAAAAGCTTTAATAGTCCTTGCGAGGCTCACAGCAACAGCTCGTGCAGCTAGGAATACATCAATATTACATTTCTGGCTGATACCAATAAGGTGAATAATTTCATGATACGGCTGATAAATGACTTGCATTACAATTCTATGCCACTCTGTGTACTGTAAATAAATTACATTTATTTTAAAGTCATTTTAAATGCAGCAAGTGAATTTCAGCATCCCAATATTAAAGTGCAGTATGAAAAATGGACATTCATTTTAAGATTTACTTAAGATTAGTGTGTGTGTATGTGTATATAAACTTTTGAACTATTATATAAACGAGATGAATAAATACATATAATGATTTAAAACCTGTCAGAAATTGTACATCTATAATTAAAACAATTAACAGCACAATGTCAAACTGGTCATTTCTTTGCATCGCTCCTCTTGGGTCCTGGCACAAGAACACCATTCGGTTAATTGATTTGTTTCATATCGGGAAAAAAGCAAGGTTAAGCAGCTAATTACAGAGGCCTGTGATTCAATAAGCACAAACTATGTCTGGTCAATAAACGAACCAGATAAGTGTTTCCATACAAACGGCATTTCCCTTTATCTACATCACTAGTGTATAAATCTCATGTTGCAAACTTCCAAGGCTTGAGAAAACCCACCTGAGCTCTAATGCGAGATACATTCCTGACAGGGAAAACCCCTTTCCTTTCATTTGTCACTGGGATTATCCTCTAAGACTCAATCGACACACACTTTCCCTGTGGATCTATGAGAAATCGGATTGGGGAGTCGTTTAGACATAGTCCTGTTTGCATATCATGTCTACGGACATAGAGGAATAACACTCAACATCCTTCCGGGATTGGCGGCAAATAGCAACGAGATAAAAGGAGGATAATCCTGGAATGGCAGAATCCCTTAACCCATCATCCCGAATCCAACTGTGAGGCATCACTGACAGAAAGACCCTTCCGCGAGCAGAGATTCAGTGGCCAAGAGCGGCTCCCCCTGACTCCAGAGTCCCCACTCTATCCTCACACTGCTTAAAAGCTTTACAGCCAGAAAGACGGGGATTTAACTAAGTGGTAAATGCAGTGAAAGGAGGGGACGGAGCGGGCCGGGGTGGGGTGGGGGGCATGTACTGTGCGTTTCCCTACTGAGCAACAACAAATGGCTTTACGATGATAAAGCCTCCTAACGTGCAAACCTCACCTCATACAAAAGAGCTGGCTCATTTGAAACTCCAATAAATGAATGGCGGTAAGAGAAGTCTTGTGATTTATGTGAGATGTTTAAAATAAGAACGGTAAAAGAGATCAAGTGCTCAACTTCGAGTTTTCATGTGCCTTTTCCATGTATTGAATAGTTCTTGGATGTACACAGAGTCAAAAACAGTGTATTCTCTGCATGAATTATACCTAAAACCATGAAAGTAAAGTAAGCTTTACTTTCATAAGTGAAAAAGAAAATCGATAAAAAACATCTTATATTAAGAGAACTATGTAAAATACCAGTGGCCGGTTACATAGAATGCAAGGACTAGTCTTACAAGTTTTCAAGACCATTTCTTAAGATACATAGAAGCTAAGTTTATGCAACAGGCCTAGAACAAGACCATCATCACACCCCCATCACTAGAAACCAGGGAAGTTGGAATTTAAACTGAATTAGGGCTGCAGCTAACGATTATTTTTTATTGTCGACTAATCTATTTTTTTTTCTCATCAGTTGATGAATTCTTTAGTTAAACTATCAATAAATAACAGTAAATTCTGCTATTAATCTTATTTTATTCAAACCTTTTCTCATAATTAATACTTTACAAAAATAAATAATAACAACCAAGCAGTAAGCAGTTGCTTACAGGTGAAACTGAAAAACTTTAATACAGTTGCTTTAGGAATCGGTCTATATAAATGTTTATTTTTACATTTGTTCATTCAGTTTCTTGAATGCTCCTGCTAAATACATCTATAATATATAAATATCTTCCATTCTTTTTTTTCTTTTTATTTGTTACCTTGAAAGGCTTTATAATAGGGAAAGTAGTTTGGCTGTACTGCTCAGACAACTTGCAAAATAGTAAAACCAACATGATGAAGAATCGTGAAATTTCTAAAAATAACCGTGATATTATATATTTTTTTCCATATCGCCCACCCCTAACACTATATAGAGACGGATGTGCCAGAACTGTAACTGATAGAATGTGCGCTGTAGCACGATACTAAGATATTTCTTCAAAAGCAGATCGTGGAGACATTTTTATCTTCCACAATTAAAAATCGCCATATCGCACACCCCTAATTTCAAGGTTGTAAATAAAAAGTTTATACCAAAAAAATACTAAACCAAGTCTATCCACGTCATGTTTCATTCAATTTCTAAGTGAAAAATGTTCCATATTTTTCAGTGCATTCTCAATTCAATTCAAGCACCCAGACCACTACAGCAAGCAGCACACACATTTTCTTAAAATCTATTTTAACTGTTAAACGCAGTACCAAAGAACAATGCAGTCACTTAGGATGTGAAACAGATCCAAAGACCAGACCATAAAAAATACCCATGTTTCTAAAATCTGTGACCAATGGCAAACTATCAGCACCTCAGGCCCCGGTCATGCTCTATTAAGAGGTGGCGTGCTCCTCATAGCAGACACATGCACCTTGAACGCTGACCGGCCACATCAACAAACCCACCCAGACCCAGGCCTTGAACCTGCCCACATGAAGGCCGTATATCACCCAGCCGGAGCTGCGCTGAGGAAATCTCACTAGATCAAACATATACCAGGAAGAGGGCAACTGACAGAAATACTCCAGGATTCACCTCTCTCTCTCTCTCTCTCTCTCTCTTTGCTCTCCCTCAGCTGACGGTGAACAGGCACCTTGTGAGTTACGACCGAAAGCTCCCTGCGGGTAATCGGAGCATAACAGAAGTTCACCCTGTGGAGTCGGACTGAACGGGGCCCAATTATATTCAGTGTACGTGGGTGTGCGGCACCTGCCAGTGCCCTTCAAACCCTCAGTACAACGCAGCAGACAAATCAATGATAAGCCCACTGGGCTCCTTTTGCTCCCGACACCTCTCCGTCTTCGTCTGCCTTCCCTTCCCATTAGAGCTGGCTGTCACTTGTTGGATTATTAGCACTGCACTCTGCACCCGGAGTACGGATAGACAGAAATGTCTACCTCGTCTCTTAAAGTCAGCACTAGCTCGCTGAAATTTAACAAGATAACCCTGCGGAGAGTAGCACAGGAAGTATGAGACGGAGCAGAATGACAAACATACGTGTGTGACATTGTGCACAATTAAATGTCACGTTTTCATTCGGAAACCAGCTATAATTTGTCTTCTCGATGTTCGGCTTATCTAATGGAACAATCAAAAATCACTCTAGTACAGGACAATAAATTCAATAAAGCTGTTGTTTCTGAAACTGAAAACTTCTTACATGTGGCTTTGAAACTCTGCACAGTGCTCTGGATATCATGTTGAAAGAACACGCACGGAAGCGTGAACCAAAACTTGACAGTTTTGACAATGTTCCACACCTCAGAGAAGTTTTGATTGGTTTACAGCGAAACAGCATAACAACAAACCCTCAAGCAACATTTACAGTACAGTTAAACAACTAATAATCATGGCGTATGTGGAGGAACACTTTCTTGACATGCACGCACTTCCCAAATCCAGATGTTGGGAATCGGTGTCCAGGAAAAACAGGATGGATAAACACAGGGAGCTGGGAAATGAAAACAGTGCACATTAAATATAATCAAGAAGAAACCGAGACATGAACAGACCACTCGAGTTCTCACATATAATTTGTTTTTTTGAGGGAGCGAGACCAGAAACTTGCCAAGACGAGCAAGATGACAGGGCACTGAAATTACACGAAGCAAGTCCAAAGCCATGCCAAGAGTCCCTTCTTCGAGCAAAAGCAGTTTGGAGGAGCTGCTAAACTCTTCAGATCGCATGAGGCTGGGAGCTGGGGATTTCCACAATCTACCTTCTCAACCCTTTAAGGCGCAGTACAATGAAATGCTATACACAGATAACAAAATACATATGATTTCCAAGGGCAGACTTATGTTGAGTTTCTCAAAACACTGTTTCAATTTCTTATTACAGTAAGTTCTAAAATTTTTATGCAAAAATATACATTTATTTTCTAGCTCTTCATCATACTGATCTGAATAACCCAATATGCAAAATACACTAAACTAATATAGCCCTGCAAAAAGTAACAAAAAGTCAAATAATTTATGCAAGCAACATTATAAATACAACAAAAATATTACAATAATTATAATATTATTTGTAAGCAATGGCATTGTTGTGTGTTATTTTTAAAGACTTACCAGATGGCGCCATTTATCTGTAATCTCAATATTTAAGAACAGATCAAGCATGAATAGAGAAAAAATCTGTCCAATGACTTTCTACGATTGTGTTTATTTTCATGCCTAAAATTCCCTGATGTTTCCTGGCGTTGAATCACTGTGAGATGCATTAAAGAACTGTAGCTTGGAGTATTAGCTAAAAAATAGACTAGTTGGCCACCAAACTGCATGAAGTAAAATTTATAGGGAGCAACACCTATTACACAAATAGCTAGCAGATTGCCGAGCCAAGCTGTACCGCACACAGAGCCTGGCGGACGTCACGTTCTGCGGAGTGCAGTTTGAGCACCTATCTAAATAGTGGTAGTCTAACTAGCCCTGCACAGGCCACTGTTTGCACAGGCGCTCTCTCAGCTCTCTGATGTTGCCACAGTGTTAAACTGCACAGCTGTTGTGCAATCTGTGGCGGTGTTAATTACCCTAATGTGAACGGCAGCTTGTCAGCCCCACACTAACAAAGAGGCCTTATGGTTTTAATGCTGGCTATCTTTCGTTCGCCCTCTCCTTCTGCTTTTTGCTTTCTCTTTGCCCTTTCGCCATCTTTAACCTTCTCTTCTTTCCATCTCTTTCGCATCTTCATTCATCTCCCATTTCTTACTCTCCTTCCCAAGCAGACCACCCGCCTTATATTCTACACATCCCAGGAAGAAGAAATAAAAACACTTCTAATGAAACCTCCCTGTGCAAATCTGCTTAGTAAGGAGAGAAAGCGGCTAAGGGACCAGATTAAACAAGGATTTAATCCAGTGCCAGTGAAAGGGCTTAAAAGGAAATATGAGAGCAGTGAATGGTAGAACGCAGATGCCCTGAAAAGAAGGGAAGGCGGTAAATCTGAAACAATTGCTTCACATCTGACTTAGCATCTGTAAAAGCCTCAGAGACCTCCAGCTAAGAGAGTGCCATTTTTCACAAAACTTCCTGGAACACTTTCATATGAAGGACTTTGTTTCACATTTACAGCACAATAGATATACAAATATTGCAAAATGCAGTTTAGTTGTTTGCTTGGGATCTAAAAGTCACAACAAATGCCAAAACCTTCATTACTGACACAATGGCACAAATATTTTAACAGGTTTCGTTAGCAAGCAGCTCCTAGGTGGCACGATGAAGTCAGCTTAATCATAATTCATAAGTTACATTACTGCTAGGTGTACTTATCCTACACTATTAATATCCTAAAGCAGGTTTGAGATAAGTAAAAGCTAAATAGTTCCTACATTCCTTAGACATTTTCCATTATACAGAACCTTTTGTCCATTGGAAAGTTCCCATTGGATATTTTTCATGGAACCACCAAAACTAATAAAATCTTTTATTTTTAAGACTGCAGCTCCTGAAACGAATTTAGACCAATATGGCAGTTCTGTCAGGTGGCATGCACTGTTACTCTTTAGTCTCTTTTCTCTATTTTTAGAGAGAAAGAACAGCTGGTAAATAGCATGCCTGGGTCGTGAGCTTCCATCATTTTCCACATCACACAAGGCACATTTAATTATGTGCTATAAAGGTGACAAAAGACACAGAAGTGCCTGACCGGAGAGCACAGCGCTGAGGAATGCAGGGAGAGGCCACATTTGGGAGAAATTAAATCTTCATTTGTTCTAGAATCAGTCTAAATCTCAATCCTCACTCGAGAATCTAGAAACTCTGTCAGGCCTGCAAACAGACCCACATTCACATAGACCCACCTACACTCCGCATATACTCCAGATGCAACGCATTGACGGTAGAGAATGAGACACCCTGCACAAAAGAGACAGGACGCCTTTGGTGCGCCATTCTTTTATTGCACAAGAAAGCAAGGCTCTATGCACCCGTACACAATGGCTAATTGGAACGGGATCACACAAGATTAAAGAGCGAGGTCTCAGAATTATTCATCCGCCTGCTTCTGTGTTTGAAGTGTAGTAGCTGTGGTTAATCTGCAAGGCTTTGACAAAACAAAAGCAGCAGCACAGCCGGCCAGTGTGACCCAAACAGAGAGGATAACTCCCTGACATCCAGCTTTAGCGTCTCCGTGGCAGACAAACACAGTGTGCCCCGTTCAGCTGCATCCGCTGTGTGCAGCCAGCTTGAAATCCAGTGAGTCACTGACCTATGACTTCAGCAATACCTGGAGGTATTCAAAAGGCCTTGGCACGTTGCTGTTGTGTGCAAGCGTGTGTGAGCGTTTGACATTTAGCTGGAAAAAAATGACAGGAGAAAGACAAAAAAAGAGGATGAGACATTAAAAAGCTTAGAGGCATTTACCAAGAGCAAAGTGATAAGACGAAGAGGAAAAGATAATAAAAAAGTGACAAATGGGCTATATTGTTATGGCACTCCATTGTCTGGTGATCTCAAAACTCAGTGCATTTTACAACTAGGAAAGACCAAATACTATAAAGTAGACTATAACCTCACAGATAAAACACCTATAACTAAAGGGGAGAAAAGCAATACTAAAAATAAATAAATAACCTTATTTTTATGCAATTATTTCTCCAATTTGAACAAGTTGGATATAAAAATATTGCAAAATGAATTGTTTGCCTGGCATGTGTTGGGACCTACTGAAGTCTGCTTAGCCAAAATGACCACAGAAATATTGCAATATCACTAGAGAAATAATAATATAATATAATAAAAGTTACAAAAATAATGGAATAAAAGAAGTACAATGTTATATCCTTATCGGAATAATACGTAATCCAAACTCAGGATAGTTTATCTTATATGATAGTTAATGTACACAGTAACACCCTTGATAACATTAACATAAAAAAATCCCTTATCAGCAATATTAATAAATCCAGTTTACGGTTATATAAATCAAGTCACTATGGAGATTAGGCACATACACACATTTCCCTTTCCTGCTCCGCGCATGACTACCTTTATCACACCTTACTCTTACAAAACTTCATTTATTTCTCCACGGACTAAGAGGACTCAAGATGTTAGCTTCGTGCCGGAAGGTCTGTCATATCAGGCTAGGCTGTGATCTGCCTCGAACTCTTATATTACAAATAGCTGGCAGATTTTTCCTCACCCTCTTATCAGGACTGCCGAGCCAGGCTCCCGCCATATCAGCTCTCCGCGCCTGATAAGTGGAAGGGTTTGAAGATACGAGTGAGGGAGCGTTTGCAAGCTAATTCCAGAGCTGCATCTGCACAAGATTAAAGATTAGCTTCTGGCAATGTGGAAAAAAATGAAGAAATATACATTTGATTTGTCGGAGAGGAAGGTGAAGGCGAATGGGCGGCCTTTTAACACTCACTACAATATTGCTTCACTTACTGCCATTTCATATCACAAATAGTCTATGCTACATGGTGTAATGAAAGTAGAAATCAGAGTATAAATCTTTCAGACAAAAAATAAACAAATCAACATTCACCCAGCGCCCTAGTTGAAGATCAACCACCTAAGTATACATATGTGCTCTTACCCAAGTGAATTCTGGGACCTCACAACCACTTGACCAAGTCTCAAAAATCCCTGACTGTTCAGAGAGAAGGAATTTGGTACAGAAGTCTATATACACTTCTGGGGGTAAAAGCTGTAAATCATAAAGCTGAGCAAACAATTTGCTGCATTAAATGTGCATTCATAAAATATTACGCAATGCAAGTAACATTTTCATATATCAATACATGAAGCACCCGCAATGTAAAATGATGTAGCGCAAGCCATACACGTGATTTGTGAAGGTGGTGACGAGTATCTTAAATGGTCTCAATGCAAATCCTTTATGCAAATCTCATTCAAAGTGCTAATGCACACTGACAACAAACCACCACAATCTCTGATCTATGCTCTACCCAGCCTGAGGCAAGCTGTTTACATCACCATATGATGTTTCACACATTAACCTAACTCGAAATACGCTAAAATTCAAGCTCTCTCGTTTGGTCTGCATGTACACATTTCATATCCAGACTGTAGCCAGCTATAACAATTGGGAAAGGTAGTTTGATATCAAAATGGCAGGCTTGGGAAGCCCAAACACCTAAGGCACAGCTTATATGCAAAGGACTTCTGGGTAACCTTGAACGGCTGATTAGGTAGAGTCTATGTAATATGAAATGAATGCAACTCAATATACAATGCCAGAGCTTTACAAATGTGAACCATATGTGTAACGAAACAGAAATAATGTCAACGTGTCAATGACATAAAAGGAGAAAAACTAAGTTATTAGAAATGTCATCTTTGTATTGTGGATTCATACATTAAACAAACGTTTTAAACGGCAATACTGCCAATAAAAAGTGCCTGTAACCAGGTAAAAACTACTCAGTGTACACGGCATAAACAGTGTTTTCAACATTTTCAAGACATTTTATTTATTTAGTTATTTTTGTAAATAGTAAATAATGTATCGATTTCATCACTTGTACAAAATAATGCATTTATTAATACAGTTACTTTATTTGACCTGCAAATGTACCTCTTCACAAAAAGATCAAACATGAGATTTTTCATCAAATCAGTGACCTTGAAACACAACTTGCCAGAGTTTAAAAGGATCAGTCATCATTTTACAATTTTCTTGTCATATGACGAAACAAAATGGCTTCCTGCTGGTTGGTAATACCACACTGACATGGATTTGGTGGACTAAAGTTTTTAAATATTAATACTTTAAACTGCACAATTGCCTATTTTATTTCTATTTATTTATTTAAAGAAATAACAATAAAATATTATGCCAAACTAAGTTTTTTTTAATTATAAAAAAACCTTAGATGGTTACACCTCCTAGACATTTTTACTTAAACCCCTACAAAATATGGCAAAAAATTTTAATTCAGAAATTAAAAACAATGTATCATGGAAAATATGTGTTCAAGTCGTTTTTGTTTTTAAATTTTGAATTTAATTATTACTAATAAAAAACAAGCATCACGTCATATGCAAAGGCAGAGTTAAAGAATGAAGTAAATAAAAAAGAATCTCAATACAAAAGCCAGACATTGACCAATGTGAAAGAAAGAAATATTTCATATGTTCAGATGCGTATACATCATCCGATGCTGAATAACACAACACAAAGCGCGTGCACACAATAACGGCATTAACACCGAACAACACAATGACTTCACGCAGAACATTGCTTGTGATTCTAATGCGTGAGGAAAAAACACCTTCAATCTCTAGAACAAAACCCGAACCAACCTTATTCCTAAGACTTCAGACACATGCGGTGGGGTTTCATTTGTGTTTCCCCCTCTTTTCTTATTAAAACAGCATTTTAAATGCGTTAATCAAAGTATTACATGCAAAATATAACAAGGTTTCAGAAGCACTCGAGACGCATTCATTGTCGCAGGCTCATACTTTATGGAAATCATCTTACCGATTCTATATTAGATTCGCTTCCATCGGAGAAAATGCTCACACCGTTTTTGCGAAAGGTGCCAAATAAAACGCAATTCCGTTACATCCAGTATATGCCTTATGAAAGCGAAGGCAGATGTCTTTCGCCGAGCTCCCGTAGATCTCGACCGACTGAAATACGAACCTGTCCCAACAATAAATCTTCAGAGGAACGTTTCTAACGACTGCGTTAGAAGCGGAGGATATTTTCAACGACAGACTGATATCTGTTCAGCTATGAGTCATACATTCCTCACTCAGGTGAACAGAATCAGGTTTTTAGTCAAGGCGACAGATATGAATCCCAAGTCGTGGAGGCTCCTATGACAGATCATTAACAATAGATTCCCAGCAGAAGTACCGCTCGATTTCACAGGCAAAACACCTCAGAACAACATTCCATGGATTCGGGCTCTTGTTAATGTCGTTGATCTCGAATAAGTGAGCGAATCCATTCGTTTTCGACGGATCTGGAAGGTTTTAAAAGTCCCCACACGAACTGAGCGCCTCCGCTGCGCGAGGCTCTCCAGGCGCGTACGGGAGCGAGTGTTCCGCGAGCGCGCGCTGAAGTGCGCTTCAAGGGGCTGCTCCGCTGGGTGTGTTAAAAAAACAAGACCAAAGCAATCGATGTATGAGAGGCGGAGTTTAGTTCATGCCAACCGCCTTCTACTTCTTTGGTTTTTCTTTTTTTGAAAGAAAGAATGAAATCTCACTTTAAATGTCATGTGGACGGCCTCAATGTAAAATGTAAATGAGCCTACCACATTTTCCCCCTAAACCTGTTTTAGTGTACAATTCCAGTGAGCAGTTTACACACACACACACACGTACACACGCACGCACGCGCACGCGCGCACACACACACAAATAGTCAGACATGTATTTTTTATTTATTGATTAAAATGTATCAACAAAATATCAAACTTGTGGTTTGGTCCAACAGATATCAATGAATAAATTCTACAAAATTACAACACATAAAACTGTTGACTTTGGAGAGAGAGAGAGAGAGAGAGAGAGAGAGAGAGAGAGAGAGAGAGAGAGAGAGAGAGAGAGAGAGAGAGAGAGAGAGAGAGAGAGAGAGAGAGAGAGAGAGAGAGAGAGAGAGAGAGAGACTGAAACCTTAACAACATACATTAATTTGAAATGTCTTTTGTATAATTAATATTTGCCTTTATATATCCCAGGGTGATTTTATTCACTTTGTTCATCAAACAGAAAAAAAAATAAGTTTGGTAGCACTTTAGTATAGGGAACAACTCTCACTGTTAACTAGTTGCTTATTGGCATGCCTTTTATTAACATACAGGCCATTTAATAGTGCTTATAAAGCACATATCATGCATGAGCATAATCCTACCCAATATCTAAACTTAACAACTACCCTAATAACTATTAATAAGCAGCCAATTAGTAGTTTATTGAGGCAAAAGTCGTAATTAATGGTTTGTTAATGGCGAATTGGACCTTAAAATAAAGTGTGACCAAAAATACTACTAGAGAAAACAAGAATTTGTGCAATTGAAATTTCCCCAGTTATTGAGATGTCACCTTTGTGACAAATTCATCTTGTCACAACCAGATGAAATGGGTCCCGACAGGTTCTGAATCTGTGTTTGAAAGGGACGAGAAGTCTGAATCTATTTCACAAGTGGGTCAATTCTGTGAGATCAAATTTTCTCTGCAGTCAAATCAAATAAATGGGCAAAAGTGCCAAAGGCCGAGAGTAAAGGACACAAAATCTAAAGAGAGCCCTTTATTAACTGTTTTCAGAGAGAAGAATTGAACATCTTGTGTGTTACTGAGGGCTTGACCTATACACTGTGCAGACAATGTAATACAGCTTGACTGAATCAAAGCAATGTTTCACCAAGGGATTTAAACTGTGCCTGGCTTTAACGAAAACCAAATGAATGGCATCTTTTAAACACTAAAACAGTGTTGCAATCTAACAAACTAATGTTCTTGTTTTGCTTTGATCAGTTGCTAAATAGTGTAGCCTGCTCCATAAAGCATGCAATGTCTGCGCTGCTTCTAGGAAGTTTTGCATGGAATGCAGAGCTTGTAATTATTTACCAGCTGATTGTGATTATAGGTCATCCCCTTTCCTACACACTTCCTATTAAAACCACCAGGCATTCAGAGAAAAACAGTACATGAGACGGAGACAAGCATACACTTATAACCAACAGAGAGACAACTGAGAGAATGATGTAAATCTGAGGTCCTCTGAATGGAACAATTGTCTTACTATATTTTATCTTTATTGGTTTATTGCTATGAGAACATAAAAATCAAATCTTGTAAATGGCTACAGACAGTAAATTAATGTAATTCAGATTTTTTTTTCAGTACCAACAAGAGCTTTGAGGCCTTTGAGTCAAGCAAAGGAGGACAATGCATGCACTCTAAAAATGCTGGGTTAAATACAACCCAGTGCTGGGTAAATACTTGACAGAACAGATGCTGGGTTGTTTTCAACCTACAATTGGGTTAAATGTTTTTACCCAACCTTCTGGGCAGTAACCCAAACGCTGGGTCTAAACAACCCAATCGCTGGGTTCACCCATAATTTACCCAGCACTGGGTTGTATTTAACCCAGCATTTTTTAGAGTGTGGATAAACACATAATCTTTGTTCTGAAACACTGAAATATCATCTCTGAAGAACTCAGCACAGAATACGTTCATGAAGATACAAATTCCTGTTACGGCACTAACCTGAGCTCTGACAAACAGAATTTTAGATTAGGACCGCAGATGTGCCACATGTCGACAGTAACAGGTTTTCACTTTGCCAAGGGAACTCTCGGAAAATCAGTCTGTAGATCCGTTTTTGCTACTAGGCACATCTGATGACAGAAGAACGATTTTATCTTTCCTCTGGCTAGCTATTATCATGGATAGGGAAGATCTACCGAATGAAGGACAGAACCGGAAATTCAAAGTCATGTAACGCTTGAAATAACCATCCGACATTGCAAGCTGGTTTGCAACAAAAGCACCATCAGGTGCACATACGTTCTACGTGATATAAAGACAAAACAGAAAGGAAGAGGAGAGACCAAGCTTGGGATAGAGAAGGGAAGAGAGAGAAGCTTCAGTTGCCTCAGGTTGCCTTTCAGCTATCTTTCCCTGTAGATTCATCTGTCAGAGCTCAACCGAGAGAGAGACAGAGTGAGAGAGAGCGCAGGCCTCATTGGGCATCTCATCCTCAGGCTTAACAATCCAATATTGGTTGTTGCCGAAGATAATTATGCCCCTCTGATGATGGACCACCTTGGGCAAGTTACAGCAATTTGCATCACCAAACATAGCAGATCAGCATAAATGAAGGAGCTTTAAAGCCATAGCTCACCAAAAATGAAAAATCTGTCATTATTTACTCACTCCGATGTCATTTCAAATCATAGACTTTCTTTCTTCTGTGGAACACAAAAGGAGAAATGTCACGTTGCTTTTTTCTTTCTCCATGAATTCATAGTGTCCACATCTGTTATGCTTTAAAAACACAAAAAAAGCACAAATCTTTATTCCAAGTCCTTGAAAGGCATACAATGGCTTTGTGTGAAGAACGTACATTTTACGTTGTTATTTATTGATATTCTTGGCCTGCAGGAGACAAGCAAGGGGGGGGATTTGACGGCATTTAAATTTGTTCATCCCATAAAAGTGACATCAGAAGACATATATAGTCATATGAACTACTTTTAAGGTGTTTTTGTCCTTACACACGTGGACAATATGATTGTCATCGTTTGAAAGATTTTGAAGAGCATTACATTTTTCCAGCATACATTTTTGAAATAACATTAGCTTTAGTAAATAATGACAGGATGATGTTCATGTACAAATAATCTGTCCTCAATCTTGACAACAACGTGACCATTTTTGTTCTCTCTCAAACACCTTTGCATCTACTTTACATGGTCTCTGTTTGTGACAGAGTCATTCAGAAGAGATAAATGAGTGGATTGGAGAATGTATGTGCATTTGGAAAGGCTTACTGGAAATGTGTTGTTAAGAAAGGAAAACCACATTATTATTAATAAGATATACGTGTCCCACACACAGAGCGTGATTTAAAATTGTGGCAATAAATCACTCAAATCAGCATCTGAAACTTCACGATACCAGATTTCTGTTCTGCAAAACCAGGAAGTGATTCATCAAAGCACTTACACAAATTGTCTTTAATCATTGTTGAGTATTTGACCACATGGCAGCAAAATTACATCTTTTGAAGTCGTGCGGTCTGTTGGCTAAAGAACGCGCACGATTATACCACACATTCCACCAGTCGTGTTTCGTAATAAATGCACATTCATTTAGAAACATAAACATTTTAGAACCACAGCCTTTCAGAACTTTGAGACTGACCAAGAATCGTTGAGATAAGACGTTTCTGTGGTGGGGACAGACTCTCACAGCAGAAGAACTCAGAAAAGCAGCCTAACATAGTTATCGTTCACATGAATATTTATAACTACTTTCTCATTTTCAGCCTATTTTTCTGCACCATTACTGCAACCATTTAAAATGGATCAGAGAGAGAAACTGGGAGCGAAAGAGAGAGTCTAGGGAGAGAAAAAAAACAGTGGCATTATTTTTCCATAATAAAATTTCCCTGCCTTAACAAGATAAAAGTAAATTGCGCACTGACTCAGAAAGTGTGAAAGGCATTCTAGAATGAATTTTTCATGTGCATTGATAATTTAATATGTTGTGGCGCCAATTTATCAGATTTCCGTGTCGTTACCACTCTTTTTTTTCTGAGGAGAATAACAAGGATATGATCTCGCTTTCTGAGAGCTTTCAGAACAATGTCACAGAAAAAAAGGTGTTCACACTGATTGGATGGAAAAAGAAAAACTCCTCAGAGAGACTTAATATAACTTGCTCTCATTTTCCTACTATTGAACGCAGGAGACGCACTAACAAGACAACGAGGCGGACTAAATTGAACAACACGTGTTCTAAATTCTTCACATTATTCATAGCGGCTGGAATCATTCCATACCGAGAACACCTAAATTGGACGCCCAGGTAAAACGCTCATGGGACTCGTGAGGCATGCAAATGTGGAAGGTAACGCTAAAGATCCGGCCTCGTCATCCCAGTTAAATTATGACACACGTGAAGACAAAAGCATCACATTGTTCTTCCGGAACGGCAACGGTTAAAGCAGTCCGGCTGCGCCTGCGGCAGAGGATGATAAAGTATTATTTATCATGAGGAACAGCTACTGGCCCAGCGAAGGGAGAGAGGGAGGCAGAGAGAGAGGTAGAGAGATTAAATATAAGGTTACCACAGCTAGGATCTAATCTATTCAGAGACAAATGCCGGGTCTCGGAAGCACATTTGTTGTGCGCCCCCGAGGTTTAACAGCCGGCATTATGGTTCCATTTCTCATCATTAGCAAGCCTACATCAATGTCCCCACTAAGGGGTCAGCTCTGGGAATAGATCCAAGGGCTGTGTCAGGCCAGGAAGAGAGTAAAAAGGGGAGGGGAACGGAGGAATAAATCTCTCTCTTTGTGCAGGCGAGCGCGTGTGCGTGGGGTACATGCTGTGTGCCATCTCTTATCGTACTACGAGAGATCCATATGGTTTTACATGCTCGTGTACATGTGTATTTGCATAAGCCACTTTGCATGCACGTTTGACACAAATAAGGGGAAGAGGCAGAGTGCATCAGGAAGAAGGAAACCGATAGAAGGACAGAAGCAGTTGAAAAAAGGCAGAAACGGGAAAGACAAAGGGACGGGAAATCGAGTCTGATGTATCTGGCTGCAGCACGTGTGTCCCCTCGCCTACCATATGCTGCTGCATTTCATGCTCGTAGATCTGAATGCAGACACAAGCATTTCTGGGTTTTTTTTCATCCAGCAGCCCTGCCTTCCTCCACCGTGTTAGATATGTTAATCCGCTGGCATTCATCTGAACTACAGCGGCTACGGAATAGTTCTCCAGACCCACGCGTCAGAGCTTCAACCCAGCCGCGGGCAGCAGATGCTCCTGCAGTCTTACCCCAGCCGCAAACTGGGCTTTCAGGCTTCCCACTGAGAGACTCCCTGCCTCCTCATAGAGCTCCAGAAGTGTATAATAAGCCCCCTTGAGGAAAAGCAAGGGATGGAAAAAGAAAGGAGATGAAGAAGTGTGGAAGGTTTAAGTGCAGGAAAACAACAGTGTGGTTACACTGGAGGCTGCATTAGCACAGGACTGATTTCCGATGAGCAATTTGAGTCTTCTCAGCCAAGCAGCGGTCACTATGTCAAAACTGTTAATCAATTATCCTCAAAACCCATGACCAGATCACCTCTTTATTCTATTGCAAAACATTTGTGAAAAAAACTAAACAAAACAACAGCTACATGGATGGACAGAGAAAGATGTTATTTTTTTACATTTATTTTTTCTTTAATTTATTAATTAGTGCTGGGTATCAAGACAAATGTCCTGAAATGATTTTAAATCACAACTGCTTTGAATTAATTCTGAATGGAAATAGATTTTCTCATTTTCTTTTTTTATCATTGTAAATTATTAACTTTTAACTTTACATTACAAAATATTAATTTTAAAAGTCCACCAGCTAGCAGATTACTTGTTATTTAATAGCACATAAGATAATCAACACAGAATATATATATTACACACAGATATTATATATTGCACACGCACACACACACACACACACACAATCACACACACACACACACACACACACACACACACACACACACACACACACACACACACACACACACACACACACACACACACACACATCTTGTTTCTGTAACCTGTGATACACTGTAGGATAACAGTGCTCAAAAATGGTAATAATGTTGACCACTTGGGTTGTATGTTAAACATGCTACTTTGCTGAAATTAAACAGACACTTTGAACTTTAACAAGTTAAAACAGAAATCAAGAATTACAAGGCGATGGAAAGGAAAAGTCAAGTTGAGGAAGAAAAAAATCCTCCAGTGAATAACAAATCAACAGCAAGCAAATGAAATGAATTGAGTTAGGAATATCACATTACTATCATCAAATTAAATTAAGACAGTAGATTTCAAATCAAATTACCGAATACAAGCCAGCTGTTTACACGGCCCTGCTCCATGAACCGTGGTCGAACTGGGAGCTGACTCGGAAAACCAGTCGACCTCGGAAACGTAACATAAACAAACCGCGGGGTCAGCTAATCAAATTCAGGTGAACCATGAATTCTGTGTTAACTGGAAAAATTGAGAAATCATGAGGAAAAATGAACACTTGAGTAACAAGCTGTCCACTCTTAGCATCTTGTAGTAGATGCAACTTTGCAGGCTGGTTGCATTAACCTTCCCCAATTCAATCAGTGATGAGCAGCAGTCATGCCAGAGATGTGAATACCCCATTCAGGTTTCAATTTTTCATACAAACCATGCACAGCTTGTCCCTCACATTCCCTTTGACGTTTGCCTGGAAGAATAGCTGCTTTATACTTATTGCATTCAGAGGTAGTGGCAATTGCATGACGCTAATAACAATAAAGCAGCGGTTGACTCCAGCAACCATGAAATTTGAGTCACTTTCTGTGCATTAACAGCAAAGTGGCAGATTAAATCACCCAGCGTATGACATACAGTCAACCGAGGCCATTACGGGAATGAAGCGCGGGGCGGATGCTTCTCATCAAGATGGTGGTACGTGAAAAAAAGAATCAAAAAGAGGGAGGCAGTTATAAACATGACAAATACTGATGGAGGCTTGCAGTAACAATGCTTTCAAGACACTTACATGGAGGACTTGCTTAGCCACTTCTGACTGGAGCATATGCCATTGGCCAGATATGTATTTCACAGATGATGCCTGATCAGCAAAACGCTTATTGCTTACTGCAAAGATGATGCATTAGTTAAGTGATAGCCAAACCTCAAAATATTGCAATACTATTTGTCAAATCACAGTCAATATCGCACACCTAAGAAAATCCCATTAGCAGATGCTAGTCATGCAGGTTAAAACAATTTCTACTCTGCTGCCAAAGAACGCCTGCTTGCCGCTGTCAAAGGGTCCACGTTTATATCTTTTACCACTTTACCTTGATACTTTCAAAGACTTAGCATCTCAAAATGCATGTCTACTCTTTTCTCAAGGCCCATTAGACAAGGGAAAGAGTCTTTGACTGGGGCGCTGAAGCCTATGAACAGTTAATGTAGGCTTAACAAGAATCAAGATGTTGGCTTAACAAGAATCAAAGCTATCCTAGAAGGAATAAAAGAGGATATCAAATGGGCACGAACAGTCAATTTTCCTGCTTTCCACTCTTTCATATTTTGATCACAGTGCCAGAAGTGGTGGTGTAGCCCTATTTTATTACAATATGTCGTTTTTCTCTACTTGGATTTTTCTCATTGGAAAGACATGCTGGCAACATCTCTGCAAAAACATTTTGCAGCACTAGAAGCGCTCACTAAAGTAGCCACACTAAACCCTACCCTAAACCTAACCAATAGTATTAACACAAGCAAACATGAGATACAAACAAACGTGCTGAAGCAGTCATGCCATTTTAGCTTGTTTCTACAAGTCTTTAAGATGTTTCATCGTGACATGTTTCACAGGACTCGTACACAAGTGTTTCACATCGCAAGTGCGATGCTGTACCAGGTGAGCCACCGAGCAAGTTTACCATGTCAGAAATAAAATAATATACATATGGAGCTGGTTATGTGATGCAGATATTAAAATGTATCCCTTAATAAATCATACACTATAGTAACTATTTTTTTTAAATCGATAATGTTCCCTGTAATTCTAATTTGTGTGAATAAAATGAAGGGAACAAACATTGTTTTTTTACCCTCATATTAGCTGAAAACTGTTTAGCATTGGATGCATCGGTATATTTATGGAGTGCGAGGGAAAATGTAGCTAGAGGTACATTTTTATAATGAGCCTAGGCTGGGTTTTTGTAAGAATGTACAATAACTATTTGAGTTTAAAAAGAATACAAAGATATTAACATAACAGGAAAACATTTTGTTCCATTTAAAATTACATCCAATTGTATAATATCATTGCCATGACAATGCCATAAAATCCTAAAACATTGTTCCTGTGGCTCAGTGGTAGAGCATAGCGTTAGCAGTGCAAGGGTTGTGGGTTCGATTCCCAGGGAACACATGTACTGACAAAAATATGTATAGCCTGTAAGTCGCTTTGGATAAAAGTGTCTTTCCAAAAAAATATATATATATATACATATATATATATATAATTTATATATCTTCACATTCCCATGCACTTCCATTGTAACATTATGTCACAAATGGTGTTAATTAAGCGTAACACATTAAACACACTGCTAATTGTGCATGATACAACAACAGTGATACATGTTTCAACTGCATCTGATGCTGGTTAGCATAGCCCTGCTAGCCTCTACAAACTCTTTCTCCACACAGAACAATTAAAAAACAAAGCATAGACAACAGATGCATTTCCTAAGAATTGAAGGGAATATCACTGATGTACAAAAGCATGAAATTCTGTTTTGCCCTGAACTTCTCATTCTCTGGTCTGTTAGGTCATATCAAAAGGTTTTTAATGCATTTTAATGAACACACACATGCTAATCTGCTATGCTTTTGTGCAGCTAATATGGATTAGCCTCTTTTTGCACGTTAGCATTGCCAAAAAAGCATCTCGCAAATTGCAATCACTCCCACGGCCTTGTTTTTCTTCCTCCTCCATCTGGACACAAGCCTGACATGACTTTTACCCCTCTTTTTTTCTTGTGGGATCAATCATTAAAGACCCTAGACACTCTTCTGAAAGGGGGAGGTGCCCTTGCCAACATCCTCCTCAAAATCCATAGGGATGGGGGGATGAGCAAGGAGACGGGGTATAAAGAGGACAGAGGGCAAGAGGGCCTATTCTCTAATTAGTGTTACAGAGCCCTAGAGACAAGGGTTGAAACAGTCTACACCGAGTTCATATTGGTCCTTTGTTTCTTTGTTCCATAATGCATTACCCAGAGCTCAGAATGCACAGACAAGCACGCCTGCCACTAGTGTTTTATTCATATACGCAGAGACTACACATGCACACATACTGAATATAGCGAAGAGAGAAACATACACACTAAAAGACGCCTGCCCACAAACACATACCTATAGACGTACACACAAAACCTATAGCCAACTTCTGCACAAACTAGGGTTATGTGGATTTCAGTATTGAACTGAGAATGCTTTAAAATTACAAATCAATTCGGAAATTTAAAACAGAAGCACAGAAAAAATTATTTGAATTCTACTTCCTCTTATTCAAAGAATTCATGAAGAAAAATACCAGACAGGCAAACCGACAGAGAGATGAATTGATGCCTGTAGACAGGATAGATGGATAGACAGACAGATCACAGCATACACGGAATACCACACAACTACATCATACCAACTAAAAAATACAGAATTCATTTTTCCACAGAATGAAATATTGGACAAAATGTAATAGTTTTTTTATTTCTTGCGACTCTGTATGACCCCATTCACTCAATGTCAGCAGCCTGGGGAGAGTCCCATAATGCTGAGCTGTCCGGCAAATACACTTTACAGGTTATTTAAACTCAATAACACACTAAAATCCACTAACTAAGTGCAGCCATGCTGGGAGGTATTACGTCTGTCTGATACGCACTGGAAAAAGGAAGAAAAAAAAGCAGCCGACATCTGACTGTGCTCAAGGGGATTGAAAACTTTATCGGTCATAATTGAAACCACATCACTGATCAAATCAAAAGAAGTATGACCTTGCAAAGAGCTTTTTACCACTCATGTATGATGGCTTATGAGTTCAAACATTTGCATTGAAGGTGTCTTATCATCCTATTTTTGTTTCCACATACAAATTATGAGACAAAAGGACTAATGGCCTCCAGGAATCGTCTGACTGTTTTCACAGTTGAAAATTCCTTAGATACCTAATGTTCACCTTGGAAATGTCATGATGTTCCTAGATGGTCATGAGACATCTGCGTGATCTGGCCCTCTGAGGCATCATGCACCATGACTAAAACAAAACTACCAATCAGTTCCATATACAAATGTAAGACAAAACCAGGCCGAGTTACAGCATGTGACCGTGACAGGATTTACAAGAGAGGGGAAAGTCTTAGGTTTAAGTAAAATGATTCGCAGAAGGTGCAACCCGATTGGACAGACCAAATATGAGCAGGTGATTTCTGCCATAGACAAACACCTTTTTTAGCCTACAATGGCATTGTATTTTTTTTTTGAAAGCTGTATTTAAAATCCAGTTTTAAAGTTTGAATGGACATGACATGTCTGTGCACAGTTCTCTTGAGTATTTGTTTGTATATATCATTACAGTAGCTATGGAAAGTGTAGCTATTGTGGCCTTTGGTGAGCATACAAGATTTACTTAGACTAAGCTACTAGAGAAAGCCAAGTAAGAAAGCTCTGCAGCAGCTGTACAACTCTAGAGGAAACCTTTCTTAGGTTTTCTCAGTGTTTACACCGTAATAAATCTTGAAGATATCAGAATGCACAAACAAAATGACCGAAGCAGCAGAAAATGCCCCACAAGCAACCAAATCTGAGCTAATAGGAAACAGGAAAGGAAATATCTATTCCCTTGCAGCCTGATCATAAAGACAAACAAGCATTAACCCTGCTGTTTTAAAAAGCACCAGAGCTGAGTTTTATGTAACATCTTAAACTTTTAATTGGAGGCTAAGTTATTTCCTCCTTGAGGAACATAGAAACAGCACACCCTCTGTTCTACTATAGCTTTGCATATCGAGCGAGTCTCGCTTTCACTCTGGGGCTCGGAGGAGCTCCCCATCTGTGATTCTAACCAATTGAGCTCAAGAGGGTGCAGACCCCACCCTGACAGCCCTTGACTGTGGCCTCTTAAACTGGGCAGGGAGGCTAATAGGCCTGGAAAGGCCCTATCAACATTCCCCCCCCTGGGGTCACATATGGAAATGACTACGGCTATTTTTAAGCCACCTTATTTTTAAGGTAGGAATAAAGGAATACATCTTGTGCTGTGACTAATAAGAGAGGCCCTCCTCTCCTTGAGGGTATGTCTGAAAATGTTATGGTGTCCATTTCGCCCTTATAACCCCATCCGCTCCCTCTTTCTCTGTCTGGAAGTCTGTAACATCCCACTAAACAGGAAGTAGAAAGCAGTCATGTAATTGCTTTTTAAACAGCTTCAAGTCTGGGTCCCCTGGTGGTCTCATTTCTCATATTTCCCTCAAAACAGATGGCTAAAACGTTGATGATAGACTATTTCTATTTGAAATGTACTGTTAAAATATTGTCTCACATTGTATAATAAACCTAATATACACATTTTTAATACAATGTATAACTGCTTATTGTGTGTTTCTAGCAGTCATATGGACAACTGTACATTTATTGTACTTTCTGTTAGTTTATTTAAAGACCAAGACTGCATTTATTTGCACAAAAATACATGGAAAAAATTATATTTTTACATTTTAAAATAGCTGTTTTCTATAATAGTTTATTTTAAAAGTATTTTATTCCTATGATGGCAAAGCTGAATTTTCAGCAGTCATTAATCCAGTCTTCAGTGTCACATGATCCAATCTATAGACAAATATGCTGATATGCTGAATTTTATTATGAATGTCGAAAACAGTTGTGGAGCTTAATATTTCTGTGGAAACTTATGAAGTATATTTTGTATCATTATACACGTTTTTACTGTGACATTTGATCAACTGTATGCATCCTTGCTGAATATATATATATAAGAGTATTCATTTATTTTAAAAAATTACAAAATATAACTCTTACTGACCCCCAAAAAGCTTTGAACGGTATTTCTGGGTGAATAATACCTTACATAACTGTTTCCAATTTCACACACACAGTATCTCTAAAACCATGACACTCCCAATAACATACACAGCCACAAAGGCTGGGCAAAGCGTAAGCTTTCTAAATCCGAAGGCTGCATGTGTAAATCTAATCTCATTCGCTTGGAGAGCGCAGTGGCCTAGTCCTCGGTCTGAGCACTTTATGGCTCCATATGCCATTTCCCTTCCCATTTATTCAGTTGGAGCTGCAGTACTCTCCAGAGGAAGCCACAACCCTGCAGGCCTAGTCTCTACCTTTCATCTGATTTATACTATAACTCGGCCCAAACACACACACACACACACACACACACACACACACACACACACACACACACACACACACACACACACACACACACACACACACACACACACACACACACACACACACACACACACACACACACACACACACACACACACACGACTCCCAAGGATGAGTAGTGCATCACAGAGAGAGAAAGACAGAGAACGAGAGAGAGACTGTACAAGTTCACTGAGGTAAATCAATAGAGGAGAGGACAGAAGGTTGAGTCCAAACGAAACAGTAGTTTTGGAGTGAATCAAGTAATCAGTTTTAGATGCTACAAATATTTTCTTCAGTCCCAGTTTAGTGGGCAGGGACAACAAAATGTCAGTCAATTGTAAAGTTCATCTCACCTAAAAGTTACACAATTCAAAACTATAGGTTGAAACAGGTGGAAATCTTCTATGCTTACTAGATAGATAGATAGATAGATAGATAGATAGATAGATAGATAGATAGATAGATAGATAGATAGATAGATAGATAGATAGATAGATAGATAGATAGATAGATAGATAGATAGATAGATAGATAGCGCTCCCTCTCACACACTCACATACAAAAATACAAAGTAAAACCCTCAAGTATCTCTACATACCCAACCCTGACACATTGATAGATGGCCAGGATGTAGAACCTCTCCCAGTAAGACCATTAGTGGAGTGAAGTGATGTCCAAAGCACCAGTGCGTGACCGGGCCAGCCAGCGGAGTGCCTTTATAAACGAGTCTCTACTGAGAGCTCTGGCTGGACACCTCAGAGGAAGAGGAGAGGAAAACTGGCTTTGGCTCTAGAACATGCTAAACACACAGCAAAGTGTGTGATGTATCAGAAAATTTTTTAAATGAATCATTATGCTAGGAGTGTTGCCTGTGCCTGTCATTAAAAGTCAAGGATACACTAAAAAAGGTCAAGAATCTAACTACTGTATAACAATAGTGTGCTCAACCTCTGGCTTCTTTGTAGAATTTTGACATCAAACACGATTACAAAAATAATTACTGTTTCCAAATGAGTTTCCCAAACCTTTCCTGTCCACCTCTGTTAAGAGAACATGTAATCCCATCCGAACTCATGGCATTAATTATTGAACCAGCAGTTGGCTTTTCAAACCTGAAATGTAGAGGTCCTCTCTTTATCTTCAGCCCTTCACGCATGGTCTTTGTTGTTTTCTGACCTCCATTTGCTGTTCTTTTACAGGAGTGTTGCAGTAATGACATATTTGTGAAGGCTAACACAAAGTTAGCATCCCCCTGGTTCCCTAGATATAAACCTCTTGGATTATTGCTCACTGTTAAAAATGTTAGTGTGAAGTTACAGTATATTACAGGTTAATAATCACATTACATTTGCAGTACTTTCACAGTGGTATCTAACTTATATCTAACTGCGCACTCAGAAATATCATGTAAACAAACAGCATCATACATTGTTTCTACAGTGCATATGTACTCTAAAGGTTCCCAGCATGCAATGCAGCATGAATAGATCATTTTTTTATGATTTATTTGACAAATAGACAGGTTTTTTTCTATTAGATAGATATTTTATCTCATTATATTTTATCTAAATTCTATGCATCCCTGCTGAATATATATATAAATGTATTAATTTATTTAAAAAATGAAAACAATTAATATATAACTCTTACTGAGTTTTACTGAAAAGCGTTGAACAGTATTTCTGAGTGAATGATTCCTTACATAACTGCTTCAAATTTCACAAACAGTATCTCTAAAACCACGATACTCCCAACACCATGCACAGTCACACAAGCTGGATAGAACTGGGAGGGCAAACATGCTAACTTGTTTCTGGGTTTTAGAACTCATTCTTGCAGCACTCTATGGGCCTTTTCATCTCCTACACGTCCGTAAAAATAACAGCTTAAAAGAGTGTTGCCACCTACTGGAGATACTCTCTTAAGAAAGTCAATCTATAAATCAATCGAATCTGAACATTAAATACAGCCCTAAAATATATTTTAGCATTAAAAAAAAAAGACACAAACCAAATAATTTATTATTGTACCACATGAGGTGCAACCTAATATAAAACTAAAATAGAGAGTACAGTGTGTTCTTTCCAAGCTAACAAAATCACAGTCAAAATATATTGATTTATTTCCCATTCTAGGCCAAACAAACTAAACAAATGACAGTTTTATAGATGCGGCGATAAACTTGATCTAGTTTTTGCTATAAACCAAAAGTTGATACATCATGCCAACAGCTGCAACCCGACATTGAGCATAATTCTACCTTCCACAAGGTCCATGTTAGTCTTTATGCTTCTTAGAATCCAGATACTATGATTCTGGCCTGGATGTAGACGTGGGGTTTCCCTGCAGGGGTTGGAAGTGACACGGTCCGCTGGGGCGCTTTGACAAATGGACTGTCTGACGAGCGCTGCGTTCAGGGAGCAGGACCCTGTGCTCACGCCTCGTTTACCTGCCGCTACGCTCACTCGCTCATCCTGGTTCTTAGACACACGGACACACACACACTTTCTCTAGCAGCGACCCAGTTGTTGCCAAGATGTGAAAGTCAGGGAAGTCAGCGTGTACCACAATAGATCAAAATGTGGCGACTGCAACTTTGTCGCCCTGCATTATCGTTTGTTTTGGCACCGTGTCGTGTCCAGACTTTTGACTGGAACGGTACATAACCTGGCTTCCCTGACTGGCTATAATATACAGTTAGGTCCATATAAATTTGAACACAGGCACAATTTTAATTATTTTAGCTGTTGACCAAAACATATTCAAGTTACAATTATATAACGAATATGGGCTTAAAGTGCACACTCTGAGCTATAAATGTGGTGGCCGTGTATAAAAATGGTTGTAATTCCTAAGCATTTTATTTTATATTTTGTCCAACCCCTTGAATTAAAGCTTAAAGTCTGTACTTCAAGAGCCAAAATTATGAAAATTGTGTCAGTGTCCAAATATATATGGACATTACTGTAATTTTGTGTAATGTTAATTATTAGTGAAATCAGAAGAGATGGATCATTGGGCCTACTTAACGAAAGCTGATTTGACAATTTAAAGCATGCAAAAAGCCAAATAAATGAGAAAGGTGGCCTACATTTGCACCTCCCACCTGCTCCTCGTTATCTCACTGTCGAGATTTATACCTTTACATCTTTTCAATCCAATCATGGTCTCGTTTCGACGGGACTCCTCAACCGCACTGCCGCGAACGTTGACAACTGCAACAGTCATCTCGACAGATCCGTAGGTGTGTAAACAACCTCGGTGCGCATGTGTGTTTGGGATTGTGACAAATTCCCAAACATGTCTCTGGCGACTTCCCGCTGCTTTGGTGTCAGCCAGACACGGCAGACACAGACGCAGGGCCCCGTGGGACGGGCGCAGAACAAGATGTCGCCTGTCAAGCGGGGAACATTTGAAAATAAATAACATCAGTGATGATTTGGGTTTACTTGTCACCGACGAGCTGGTGTTTTTGAGGAGCGATGCCGCCGCGGATCCTCTGGGAGAAGCAATCGCTCTTTTCCAGACCGGCATCTCCAAACAGATGTGCCTGATTTCCATTGCAGATCTCGCCGCATAAATCCACATGAGGATTTCAATATTGGTCTTAACAAGCAGATGACAGCAAGCAAGGGGGTGATCATTCATAATTGGAGATTGGAGGAGAAAAAAAAAACTAGGGGGGAAAAAACACGATGCTACCGGATTAAATAGCTCGGAATAAAACACGAATGGTAAATCTAGTTAAGAGCTTAGTTGATGCACAATGGCGTGTTTTTCACCAGGTCTGTTGATGGACCTCATGAATATTAATAAGCAATTCCCCAGGAAACAAAAGGTTTGTGATTTTGTATGCAAGCTTATTGAGAGCTAATTGTTCTTGGTTTACCAACAGCCAGAGCTTAAATTGTGGCACAGTAAAGAGGTTTTAGATAATGACTACTACAGTGGATTACCAATTAGAAAGCAGCGGTAAAAAAAAAAGATTGAACTAATTAATCAAGTGCCGAGCCTGCCGGGCAATATTTTTATACACAACCATTGCTAGGATGTTATCGTGTTTATACAAGTCGTTTTCAACTCATAATATTTCCAGGTTTAAGAGCCAGAGACTGGAAGCAATGTAATATAAACATAGGCTTTAAGTGTTCCTGTGGCTCAGTGGTAGAGCAATGGGTTAGCAGCGCAAAGGTTGTGGGTTCGATTCCCAGGGAACACACATACTGACAAAAATATGTATAGCCTGAATGCTCTGTAAGTCGCTTTGGATAAAAGCGTCTGCTAAATGCATAAATGTAAATGTAAATATAAAAAAAACAGGCCAAGAACCACAACCAAGGACGTAGTAAGTGTAGAAATGTTCAGTAGTTCTTATATTTGAGGTTACATATTCCATAAATCTACACATTATGAAATTAAATTTACTTGAGTATTATGCTATCACCATGTATTCTTTCGACAGACACTTTTATCTGAAGAGTGAACGATGATGCTAGTACATTTCCAAAAATAATTACACAATTAATTCAATTAAATTAAAACATTTTACATTTATGCATTTAGCAGACGCTTTTATCCAAAGCGACTTACAGTGCATTCAAGCTATACATTTTTTGTCAGTATGTGTGTTCCTGGGAATCGAACCCACAACCTTTGCACTGCTAACACAATGCTCTACCACTGAGCCACAGGAACACTGTTTTAAAAATATTTTCTCATAAAACTTGGTCCAATCAAATCTCAGACAAAATAAAATCCTGTCCTACTTCCTGTTGCATTAAATCCCATTTCCTATAAATTGACTGGTAAAGAGTGGTTCAATTCCCAGCGAGCACATGGACTGAGAGATGCATAACCTAAATGCACATTAAGTGTCCACCAACTGTATGTAAATTCAGTTTTTTATTGCACAGAGTGGTACTCTTAAGACTAATTCATAAACAGTATATAACTGTATACCGGTGTGTCTGGCAACGACTGCAGTACTTCAGAGTGCAGAGGTGAAACACAAGGTCTGCTTGTAACAATAGCAATCATCTCCAGGACCTTAAGGAGAAGCAGCTGCAAAGAGCAGTCGATTAGAGGTTAGGAGCCGGAGAAATGCACATGAATCTCCCTGCCTCAGCTCCATCCAGAGATTACATATCATAAAGCTCTTCTGGCAACGGGGTAAAGCCAACCTGCTCCGAGTATGCAGCAGAGATTTGACTTCCTCTGGGAGACTCCATAAGTCATCCACACAACGGCTGCTTCTTGGAAGTGGAAACACACCTTGTACAGGGAATAATGGAGAACATGAAGAGATGACGTGGAGGAGTGCTGGAGTGTTTTAGTTCTGTGGTCAAGGCCGAGGCATGGCTAAAGGATTATTGGACTGTGCTTCCTGTCTCTGTATAGGATAGTGGGTTATTAATGGTCTCATGAAAGAACTTAAGAAAGAGAAAAGGTTGAAGATAAAGGCTAACTTTTTCATTAAATGTTAATCTCTTTAAACCATCGAAGGCAGAGCTCCACCAATATTTGTTTAACTTATACTACCAACACATGTGCTTGGACACTATGATATAACAATTTTATACTCCTTAAACCTAACAAAACATCCTTTAAACCTTTCAATCTAAATCTCGATGCACCAATATTTACACAGGCTTTAAATTGGGCACCAATCATCATGGTTTAAAGACTACTAACCTCAAACAGATTCTTGCAAAACAAGAGCTGTTAATATTGTTACTTAAAAAAAAAAAAAAAAAAATCAAATAAAAATGATTGCATATTGTCTTATATTTATATGATTGATAGAATAATACGTCTATAGCCTATATAAGTTATTATACTGTATATACACACTTCTGTTAAAACATTTAAGATTTTATTGTTTTTGAAATATGTATCTTATACTTACCAAATCTGCATTTACTTGATACAAATACAGTAAAATAGTAACATTGTGAAATATTATAAGAGTTTAAGTTAAGTGTTGTATGTCACATGATCCTTCATCAATCATTAGACAGACAGACACAAAGCTGAATAAGAAAGTCTGAATAAAGATCTTGGATCCTGAACTGTCTTGAAGCAGAAGCGAAGGCTGTTGAGATCAAAGTGAAACATGGTTAAATGGGCCCTTAAAGAAAGGGCCAGGACAAAACGAGATCAGATCATTTTTGATTAGTCTCTCAGGTCTCTGGGTTTGAGCCTGGTTCAGAATAATGATTTTAGCTCCGGGTTAATGAAGCTCATTCACTGCTACCGTTGTGAAAGCTTACCACAGCCTTAATAAAATAATCATCCCCTTCACCTAATTAAACCAAAATAATCTCACCCACCCGCTGACCCTGACAACCCCCTAACCTCTCGTTCGGGGAATTTGGGAAATGGTTCTCCTTTCCCTTCACTCTTAGACGAATGCAATAATAAGAAGATAGTGAAATCCTGATTATTTAAAGCAGTCCTGCCGGCTAGAAGACGCGGGATTTTAAAATGGCTCTTCATTGAGCATCCCCAGCCACCGCTCGGCTCGGGGAGTAATTGTCTCTGGTTTGGTATCACAAGCTCACTGCTAATTTGGAGGCCTGTCTTATCATATTACTAGTGAGAATAAGGGGCCTTCCAGCGTCCACCCCCTCTTTTTCCTTTACGGTTACATTGCAACAAAATAGCTAAAGCAGTCATTATTAATGAAGGTGTGGAAGAATTCATTTCTTATTTATGAGAAGCTAACCAACTGGCAAGGCTTCTGAAGGCCCTATTAATGATCTTTAGTGGGCCTCGGGCGGATTCTGCTCTCCCAAATCCACTGTTTTTTCTCCTTCCCACGCCTTTCTTCCTCTCTGTCCATCTCCGATCAACCCCCTCACCAGCACACGGAGGGAGGTGGTAATTTGTATGGAGGATTTAGATGTAACGCTGGTGGTGGAGGGACGGAGCTCCAGGGAAAGGACCGATGATCAGGCTCAGCACCGGTGGAGAGAGCCAGACAAATAACAAATGACAGGTCTGTGATTAAATCAAAGCTGCAGCCGTAAGTGTTGAAGTATCAGCCTGTCACTAGCAATCTAGAGCTGGTTACGCCGCTTTCCCCATCTCTACAGCCTTGTTCACTCTGTCTTTACCCATAATGCACCTCCATTGTGCACGCATTGTTGCAATTCCGTCTATCTGCTGTGCTGTGGGCTGTGATAACAGCAAGCCACAATGGATTATTTACCAAGAGATGTGGATGTATGGGATCCGTTTGATTACATATTTCTCGTAAGCATTAAATGCGTTTTTACATTTTAGTATTTTATTTAGCAAGTTCATAAAGGATTCGCGCGCGAGACTGCTGATTTTTCTGCCGAACTTTCGTTATGCTCCATCTTAAGCTAATAAATCAATGAGATGTTTTTGATCGGAGTACAGTTATGCGAGTCTAGAATGTTACGCTGCACTAAACTTTGACGAGCAACACTATGTAAGCAGACTTATGTACAGGTGTTCACCGACCAAAACACATGTAACTGACTACAACAAAACACAGAATCACAATTGTGTTGCTATTTTAGTTGCTTCATTCAGCACGTAGAACAACGAGAAGAACAGGGATAACTGATTATTTCTCTTAATGTGCCACACATTTCTTTTAACCTATGTTTGTAGTAACCAAGAGAAGTGTGATCGCAGAAGAAATAGCAGATGACACCTGTGAACACCGAGCAGTGCTTGGAGTCAGATCTTCATTCTCTGAATGGACTAGGAGCAGTTAGAGTCGATGAGAAAGTAAATGTCTGCACTGACCATGATTACACCATGTAAAATAATGTTTTCTGCAACAACTGGGAGGAATCTTAACTGAAGAGACGATCTGACCAACATGGATCTACTGAATGTGTATTTTTCAAGCATTTTATTGTGGCATTCGCTGTTATTTTTCTGCACAGTGATAACTAATTAATTTTTTTTTCTAATAATTTACTTAAAAGTATAGTTAACTCAGAATTCCCCCTCATTTTTTTTCAAACCCCTGACTTGTTTTTCTGCAGAACTCAGAAGATACTTTGAAGAATGCTGGTAATCAAAACCAGAATCACAGAATCACACCACTTAATGTGCTATAGTTAAATAAGTACATAATAATAAGTACATATTCTGTCAAACAACATGTGCTTTAATACAATATATACAGTGTATTTATATATATTTATTTTTTTCAGTTTGGTGCGTTCAGTTAGACCTTTAATAATAGACACGTTTGCATTATTTGCTCTTTAGGTAAATTAACAGTTAGGTAATATTGAAATTATTTTGCCAAGTACAAAACATTCATTTCCAAAACTTTGCCATTTACCAATGTGTTTCAAAAACCTTTTAGATTTTTAATGTTTTAATCATTATTTATTAAATGTTACAGTCCAAAAGTAAATGCTTGGGTAATTTTGCAAAATGTTAAATATTTCATCTACACTGATTGTATAGCTGCAGTTTTTTGCTGTAATTGCATGGTTTTGTAAATGAATTATGTTAATAAATGTTCCTCATGCTTGATTAAGCCAGTTCTTTAATGGACTTGTATACGAATTGCTTTCATAATAAGATGTTTAGAGATTTATGTCATGTTATAATATGTATTATAATCTATATAATGAAAGTAAAGGTTTTGTCTAGGTAACGATATCAACTTTAAATGAAATATTAATGAACAGTACAGTAGATATAGAAATGAAACTGGTCTAAGTCCGGCGTGCAGCGCACCGGTCCGAGTCCGGCTTGGATGCGGCAGTGTCGGTAAGTTACGATTGATTCGGCCCAGAATCTAGAAGTGAGTACACAAGAATCCTGTCTCTGACAGGTGAGAATTTAACTGAAACGGTCCCAGTGTATGGAAAGAGATTGTGAATGAGGTAGTAGATGTAAATATCAGCAAATGTCAAATTGGTCAATTTTCACCAGACTTTAGTGGAGTCAGCAGTTCACTTGACCGTAAATAAGGATCTAATCCTAATTATTTTTAATACCATTGTTTTTCGTTGTTGGTGAAGTGTTATTTTGGTTTCCGATCACCAAAGAGAGGCTACGCAGGGTCCTAAAGAAGGTGGCCACAACAAAAAAAGTCACATGACTGAAACCCTGAATATGCAATACCCTGGTGATGCTAGGTTTTGTACAGCAAAGCACTATTCACTAAAATAAATGAATAAAGACAATATGTGCAGTGAGCAAAACTGCATGACAAGCATTATGCACATTTCCTACAGAAAATGTAATAATCTAGTTGTAGTAGTATTGCACAGCTCTGAACATGTTCTTGATACATGACTTTGTCCATGGCTGAATAGGCATTATTGTGATATGGCTAGTGCATTTGCAATGTCCATTATGAGATGTTTTACAATTATATACATTAGCAAAAAAAATACATTTATAAATAAACAACCTATAAAAATGAAATGACAGTTTTGGCACATATTTCATATAGTGCACATATTATTTTATTTTTATTTTATTTTACCTTTATTTTACCAGGAAATAATCCCATTGAGATTCAAAATCTCTTTTTCAAGGGAGTCCTGGCCAAGACAGCAGAATAAAGTTCCATATTAAAAAAACATAAACAGTAACAAGAACAACACAACAACATTTAACAAAAAAAGACAGTTGGCAATTCAACATCATCTCAACATAATTACCAGCAACGCTCAGTAATAGCACATGTGCATTTAGTACTCAGATAGTCCTTTATCCTAATTTTAAACTGTGTCATTGTTGGTAAATAGTCCAATTTTAGATGATTCTGCAATTTATACCAAGATAAAGGTGCAAAAACTTTAAAAGCACTTTCACCAAAGACAGTTCTCGTTCGTGGAATGTCATACATGATTTGCCCATATGATCGAAGATTACATTAGCTGGTAGTGACTTTAAGAGTCAGAAGAGAACATAGATAAGAAGGCAATTTGTACAGTATATCCTTAAAAAGAAAAATATACCAGTGCTCTAGCCTGCGATTGTGCAAAGACAGCCAACCAACACTCTCATACAAGCTACAATGATGAGTACGAAAACTAGACTTAGTTACAAATCTTAATGATGCATGATATACTGAATCCAGCATTTTCAACGAAGATTGATTTGCATGCATTAGTGCTACATTTTCAGACAACAGTACAGAGAACAGTAGAAGTCGTAATCATATTGATGGAAAGTAGAAGCATGTCCACAGGAGTTTACTAAATGAAATGAAACCGTGTGCTTGCTGGGGGAAAAGAGTAGCATCAGCCAGATATCTCAATATCCAACTTCTCGTTTCATAAAAGGCCACCGAGTGAATTCAGAATAAGACATTTTCTTTATGCACATAGTCCAGGGTTTCTCATGCGACCATAATACCCTGAGGCTTATATGTCCTCTACACTGACCCACCGCAAGCTGGGACGGCCGCACAACAGGGAGATTGTCTGTAGCTCCAGATATACATCAATACCACTGGCCCACAGCCAGACTGAACATATCTCGAAGAATCTGAGACGGCGCCCTGGGTAAACAGCAATGCGTTTGGTATAGCACACAATAAAGGGCAGTATGTAAGCACTTGCTGTGCTATTATACCACACTCATTATAAAGTCTTATTTGTATTCAAATACTGTACCTATACATCTAATACAACCAGACTGTAAGCCCTGCTTTATACTAAAGAACAGGACCCAGCTTAAAGCGTTGCGTCCCCCCTCCTCCAGAAATCCTTAAAAAATAGCCACATAACAATTTGTATAATTGGGTTGTAGCAAGAACATTGCAAAATTGGCCAATTACTCCCCAAAATGTTGTAGCACTGTTAAACACTTGTCAGGGATTGTAATTCCATTCTACTTTATTTCAAAGTTAAAACACTCTTGTGACAGAACATTATGCCACAGATAAAAGGTTAAACGACTTTTACACCCTCTGAAGAGAGTGGCTAGCATTCGTAAATTCAAAACTAACGGTTATCAAGGTCTTTCTGTTCTTCTACAAAGTCTGAGAATTGAAAAGCTCAGAAGATATTCTCCACTATGGTATTTCTATAACTCTTAGAAAAATATATAATATAGTAACCAAAGTAAACTGGTTTTAATTGATATATTACAGAATTAACCTGACTAGGTTAGGCTAGACAAATCTAATTTTTGAGATAAAGATATATACTGTATTACTTCTATACTGAGTCTGAAATCTGTAATAGCTGCAAAACAGTATGTGACAAAAGTAGTACCCAGATGACCTGCTGCTTCCAGCAAGATTATGAAGTGTGCTAATGAATAACACTAGTCCTTAGTATAGTCAGGGTAGCACCATATTTCATCATTAATTGTTAATAATGGTGGGGAAACATTGTGTAATATGTGAAGGAATCTTGTCAATGGCAGAGAAAGAGTTAACATTATTTCATTTGGTGCCGCTATAGTGACACAAATGAAACATTCAGCTTTAAGGAAAGGCGCTGTGTTTATGCATGCATCACAAACCATTCACCAGACAGTCCTTCTGAAAGTCTGACATGTATGAGACAGATCGTTGACAATGGGGCACAAACTTTAGATACACCAGCCTTTACAGTCTCTAAAGGGTCACAGCACACAATCCTCCTGCCAGCCAGACTCCATCAACACATTTTACATGAAAGCGCTCGATGTTCTTACTATGAACCCTGAGGCATGATGGGGGGGCATGCTTAACAAGGAGAGGCACTGTTCCAGGAACATCTAATATTTACAGCCGGGGTAATAACCAAGCCGATGGAGAGAAATAAAGAGGACTGTACAGACAGACAATGGCTTACTGTGGACGTGTGCAGCGGAGAGGAAGTGACCTTATGAAACAATCTGTCTGAATTGCAGTTGCTCACCGTAATGCTATGGGTCCCTGAACTGGAAAAAAGATTTAAGACATTTAAACCTGATGGACCAGTGAGAACACACTCGATGGTGATTTTAAATGTAATAACATGGACTGTGCAGCTGTTATGTCTTACGTGTCCTTTCTACCCTTAACGCTACTTCATAAAAAGTGCTCTTATAATATCATATCACCACAACATAAAACACTTTCTATGTGTAAGATATACTATAGATATAAGAGCCACATTCTTTTCTATTCCATTCTATTCTATTCACTAACAAAAGATGATAATTCCATGGCATTGTTTGAAGTATTATAAATGCTAACATATAATGAGAACAATATTACCGTATTTTTTGCAGCCTTTTTTGAGCACAATGTTTTTTTAAAGAAAAAGTAATTTCACAAGTTCTTTAAAGATACACTTTAATCTTGAGCCTGTTTGATATGTATTTCAGAATTTGATGCTACCAAAAGAGTTTTTGCTTGTTTCCGGGACCCATTATGGTCCATTAGATTGTTACGCATTACTTACTGTTGCTGACATAATACAGTACACATCTGAATCCAAGCTCTCACAAATGGTCACGTGAATATGCTCATTTCACCCCATCATGTAGGATTTCATCACAGGAGTCATTTCACTCTGTGTCCCGTGGTGGAAAATGGCTGTGCATTCATCTTCCCTGTTCCTCCTGAGGCTGTGGTGCTAATGCTCTCCCTGCTCTTCGTCTACACTTCCTAAAAGTGCACCGATCCAACGAGTCATCAAGTACTGCATTAGTTCTGAGTGCACTCTGAGCTTCATCTCGGTTTCATTCACTCATTTCCTTTCCTTTCTCACTCGTGAACACACAAACACACACCAACCTGATAAATAACTCATGTTATAGCCCTCAAAACTCTCTCCTTTTACCCCTTCTCCATTCATTTCACATCCCAGAGGCCTTCAGACACTCTGCTCTGGGTACGAACGGTCCCCTTTTGGGCTCCACGTGAAGGTAATATGGAGGAGAAAACAGGAGGGAGGAATTGATTGGGGATTTTCAGGCCTGGTGAGCTTTAAACATCAAAATTCTTTCAAAACTTTTCCACATTTCCCTCATCTCTATCCTCAGTAGAAAAAGATGGTTAGAATAGAAGAAGTGCACAATGAAAAGGAGGCATCAATGCACATCACTCAAATTATAATAACATCCAATAACTCAATCCCTTCTCACGGTTACAAATTAGTGCATTAAGCTGTCGGCCGTAAACAGAAGAGGGGACGGATTTTGAGGAATAAAGAGACAAATTGTCGGCCGTTCTTGGATGTCCTGTCAGCCGTAACAGCACTTATTGATGATGATCCGGCTGAGCTGGCTTAATGGATATGACAGAATAAATATCAATGTTCAGCAGTAGTCAGGGTCGCCAACACCTCTGGATAAAGCAGATTACCAATGAGATTTATAAACACACTACACTGACCCGTAATGTAATTAGGTCTACAATAACTAGAAAATGCATATGTACTGGATAATATATCATTAAAGCTGCAGTCCATAAGTTTTGCCTCTTTTCTCTGTTTGAAAACCTGGAATTGCAGTTACTTACAGAATTCTCTTGCTTGTGTGGGGTTGTACTCCGGCACGGCTTCAGCGCGGATGAATCTAATGTTTTATGGTGAATGTGTAGCTGTCAGTCACCGCACCAGTGTGGATGTTCACTATACTTCACAATCACAGATTCTAGCCTATGTCTTGGAAATATGACCCAAATAAGAATTTGCACCGAATATTGCCATCTGAACAAGTAACAAGTCTGCCATGTTTGTTCTGACCAACTGAGGTAAAAAGCATTACCATAAATCACGCTACCAATGGTGATTAAATCTAACGATCACATCAAACCATGCAAATGATTATTGTTATACTTTATTCTCAAATGATTAATGTTACCAACATCAGCATTGCATGACTAGGAGTATAGTGTGTATTAACGTGTAGATATTAATTTCTGTACAGTCTAATCTAATTGTCATCCCATTCGAATGTAATATTAAGAAATTATTTTAACCTAAAAAGCAAACTTTGCTTCCTTCAAACTGGTTTTCTTTAAAACACAAATCTTGTGTATTCCCAGGAAATCTGTAATCAGAAGCATATTTAAAACTGGAATATAATTAATTTCATTCACATGTTTCCTAAACACAATACTTTCTGGATTACAATCCGCCATTCAAAATTATACATTTCATTATTCCAGCTGCTGTGAGAAAAGGCTCACAGTATGTACATCATTTTCAACATTTTTCAAAGAGCTATTCATCTCTTAATATGTAAAACCTTTTTAAGTTGTAATAAGTGTGGAATAAAAACTAACCCTACTCTGAGAACCCTTAAGCTTAAACTAAAGTATCCATAAAATGATGACAAATTATGTACTTTTTTCCTTTTGTGGAAACAAATATGTGTCCTTTTTTAAGACATTCAGAATAAAAGCATGGATGCAGTCATTTCCACATTTGTTGGCGTCACATTTGACTCGTTCAGATTAAGCATTGACAGGGCACAAAGGCGCTCAGCGAGAAGTTAGTATTAACTAGAATTTGTAGAGCCGCTCTGCTGTTTATAAAGTATAAAACTCACAGTCTTCTCATCAACAGAGGACATTCACACCTAGTGAAAATGCATACGCTTTCTCTCTACACTCTCTCAGCCTGAGCCATGTGTCTAATTCAGTCTCTGATCGTTCCTGCCAGTAGCTGAGACCGAGTGCTGCATGTATCTGATTAATCTCCCGAGCTCCTCGCTTCACTTCAGGAAGGGTCGGCAACTAATGAAATCAAGCAGGAATTAAGTTGTTGAGGAGCTAAACATTGCTGCTTGGCTCATCATAACAAGCCTGAAAAGCAGGACTCTCCCCAACAACCTCCCCTGCTCAATCCTCCTGCTCTTCTCCAAAACCAAGCCAACAACAGCTTTCATCTGAAACATTCAAAAAGCCCAAGTGAAAAGCCTAAGAAGAAGAAAAAAAGAGTTGGACGCTATAATTGAGGACTCAAGGCCTGTGGGAAGGAAAGAAGGAGACTGGAGGGAGGTGGACTGGAGTGTGGGTTGGGCTTAACAAGCCGGGATCTCGTGGATTTAAAGGCGTTGCTAAAAATTTATGGAAGCGTGTTTGGACGGAGGCCATTGCGAACAGCTTGGCAAGCTGAGTGGCAGTACAGCGGGACGCCTAATAAGCCCTGCGCAATTTTTCACCCCATATTTTATCAATAAAAAAGCAGTTAAAAAAACCCACCACGGACGCAGCTCTGTGCCGTCCACCATCTGGAGCCGCCTTTCATTCTCTAATCCTGCCGTCATTAAAACGCTTCTTGGCAGTTTGTAGCTCGTTCCCCGTGTGCAGATGTGGAGCGAATCTTCAGATGTTCTCCTGATCAAAGAGCTCTCCCGTCTACACCAGACAGAGAAAACTTACCGCCTTCTGGCTACCGCAGGCCAAGCTGGAGTTACCGCGAACATGATTTATTTATTTATCCCCGCACTCCCACATGAGCACAGGTCAGTGCAGAATGGCGGCCTGCTCATCTCTGCTTCTGTAGGCCATAACTGTGTTCTTTCATAACGTGTTCTGTGATTCAGTCACACCGTTCTAAAACCGAGGCCCCTGGATCCGCATTTGGCAGAACTGCATTCATTTATATGTCAGCCTTTGACAGTAAGGTCTCAAACTGCAGTTACACAAGCCAGAATAAGTACTCGTAACACTGACAGGAAAATGACTATAATACACACAAGAATTACACAACACCAGCAATTCAATTGACACACTTATGTGTATATTCTTGTTTTTGAAGGAAGTCACTTATTCTCATCAAGGCTGCAGAGAGAATACAGTAAAATCAGTAATATTGTGATTTATTCTTACATTACTCCAGTCTTCAGTGTCACATGATCCTTCAGAAATGTGTATATTATGTTCATTTGGTGCTCAAGAAACATTCTATATAAAAGGTTTCTGAAGGAAACGTGTTGACGTGCTTCCTTCCTTCCTAAAAAGCAAGTGCTATTTAAAACATAGCCTATCTGTAATATTGTGCTGAAAGACATTCACAACTTTTTTTGCCAGTTCGGAATTGCCACTCTTCTGCCATAAGTCTAAATGTTAACAAAATATTGTTGTTTGTCAAAAGCCTTCCAGCAAAACAATGACAAGCCAAACAAAAGATAGACTGAAGCCATCTGTTCAGATTTGAAGCTACTAATGTCACAGAATGTTTTTGTTTGAATGTTCTTTCCCGAAAACCAGTTCGCGCTATTCCAGCATGTTTCTTTCGACACCCTCAAAACACACTTTACACAGTTTTATGATGCAATGCGAGTGCCTGGCCAACATGTGTGCTCTTGAACTGGGCTGGGACTAATTAACTATAGTACTCAAGGTAGTGAACATTTTCATTCAAACTTCTGCACATTTAAATAAATTGTGTACTTATTCGGGCAAATTCTTGACAGCAGTTGGCATAAAAATGACAATAATAGAAAATATTAATGCAAATTCCTGCTACCTGAAAATACAATGTGTAGTCCTGCGATATGAATAGCAGTTTGACACATTAAGGAGTAGGGCTGGGATGATAAATCGATGCAGAATCGATTCTGAGATCTTCCGAATGCATCGCGATTCCTCTGGAATCGATTCTGAGCTTAGATTTTAACAGCAGATGGCGCTCTAATATAGTTTTTATCTGCACACTCAAATGCTCATGAAGAAGAATGCTGAAGAGCGCTTGTGCGTTTGGCTGAGTAACGCAATTTCACCTTATATGACGTGAGATTAATGTAAACACAGCCCACTGTGAACACCCTTGTAATTCGCTTCAACCTTTTCGACTTTTATGAACGATTATTTTAGGTTCAATTGTGTGTATGGATTTGGAAACAAGCAGAGTACGGCTGTTTCTAAAGCATGCAGTGCCATCTGCTGTTAAAACTAAGCTCAGAATCGTGATGCATTCAGGAAATCTCAGAATTGATGCTGAATCATTTCTCGATTCGCGATGCATCGGTTTATTTTCCCAGCCCTATTAAGGAATGCAACTAAGCACGAAAATGAGCTTGGGATACTTGTGTAGAGTAGGTTTAATGCCTTACACATTCCTATCCATAGTTTTTTCTAGTGTGTAAAAAAGAAAACGTGCAAAACAATAAATAAAAAAAAGTCTTGTCTGTTTACAAGAAGCAATGACAGGGCATTTTATGCAAGTAGGTGCAAACCAACAGAGCTAGCGCTGCGTAGAGTAAAGTATGTTTAGGGTAGTGCTGTCAAACTATTAATCGCATCCTACAGAAATGTTTTTGTTTAAATAATATATGTGTACACTGTGTATATTTATTAACTATATATATATATATATATATATATAAATACACACATGCATGTATATATTTATGAAAAATATGTTGTTTGTATATTAAATATAATATAAATTATTTGAATATAAATATATTCATGTAAATACATGTAACTATTTTCAAACTTTATACTGTATGTGTGTGTCTTTATATATACATAAATATACACAGCATACACACAAATATTAACAAAAACTTTTATTTTGCATGTGATTAATTGCGATTAATCGTTTGACAGCAGTAGTTTAGGGCCTTACATGTTTCTTTCCATCTGAGCTTGCTCTAGCATGTAAAAATGAAAAACAAAAATATACAATACTGTTTACTACAAAAATAGAGGCCTGTTGTGACGACAGGGCATTTTCATGCCAGTAGGTACAAACTGACAGAGCTCGCACTGGATTGCAACTTCGCATCATCGCCTTATGGGGCATCAGGGTTGAGGGTGGGCGTTGATGGAGCTCCCCTAAAGCTACTGACGCACATCACACTCATTTGGCAGCCATCCCTCCGTCCATGGGCTTGCATATTCCGGCTGTCAAGGCCATGTGTTAGCTTTCCTACAATCCTCTGCCAGGCGTCTCCCAATGCCCCTCTACAGCAACACCGCGGGTGCTCTGACTGTAGCAGGTTTGTGCTAATGAAGTCAAATTAATTTAATCGAGGCCCCATCTAACCTATCTGTGCTGCCAGCAGGGAGGTGGGGTTAATGCCAGTCTGCTGCTGATTTCACTCCAGAACAACCCTGTCAGAACTCATAAGAGTTAGCGCTTGCTGCTAAGCACGCTAAAGTGCACACGCTAGCTAGCATATGAAAGTAAATTACACAAATGAAGTTGCAGTATGTTAGAGCTCCACTGAAGTATAATAAAAGCACAGTGAGACACGGGCTGCCTTAAGTTATAAAACAGCCCAGACTATAACTATGCCATTAAAAGCTGCTAAAACAGGAAAATCTGGCAAATAAGCGCTAGTGACTAGCATCGTTAGGACTTGCTTCCCTTTACCTCCTGTGCCTCAAAAGCCTCTATAAAGTTTTATGTGGGCCTCCTTGATACAATAATAATTTTTTCCTGTAATCTTTCAAGACCCGCAACCTTTTCCCCTCAGTGGAATGGATCAAAGCGGGCTCTATTATTTTCATGAGGGACTCAATCGCTGTATCCAAACTATAATTGAAAGCAGTCGGGCTTGTGTGTTTTGGTCGTCATCTCCGAACGCTCGCTCTCTAGAGTGTTTCCTTTTTCTGCTCACATCATCAACATACCTGCAGATTCTGGGTTTTGAGATTTAATACACTGGAGAGTTAGGATTGCACTGGAATTCACCATATATCATCATATGCAAATGATAAAAAAACACATCCATCCATCCATTTATCTATATTTTTACAGAATAGACAAGCACCCCTTGTCGAGACCACAAACCACACAGTGAATTGAAATTTCTACGAAACTCTTTGATACTTTCCATTGAAAGGCTCATCTCTCATGGGGTGCAGTACAATCAATGACATGGGCTAATAGTCGCAGCGAGCCCTTCTGCGAGTTGCCTCTGATTGCCTGTGTCATTTCTTGGAAGAGAAGTGAAAGCTCAGCTCATGTAAAACTTCTCCAGACAAGCCCTGGCTGGGACAAATCTTGGTTTTCAAGCTCCAGTTGGAATCACAAAGCACTGGCAACAAGCTGCGAGTAGTTAACGTCCGCCAATGTTTACTGAATAAGAGGCACTTAAGCATCATGTTTATGCACGATCAGAAATACTCCAGTCTGACACATGTGCACACACACATGCACCAAATGTTTTCTCAGCAGACAACATCTGCATCCAATATGGACTCGATTTTAGTTTTATTACTGATGTGGAAAAATGTTTATAGGGTTTGGCTTGTTACTCACACACTTTTCCTAGCAAAAGCACTGGGTAGATTGCCACGACAATCCACCTTTAAAAGCACACATTAACATGCTCAGATTGCGGGAAACACCTGACGTTGATCCACAGTTTTGTTCAAAAAAGGAAAACAGACTCCTAGAATTAGGACAAAAAACCACAGTAACAGAAACAAAGTATCCCAGAAACCATTGCTTATTATTCTGCCTGATGTTAGAGTTGGGTTTATTTGGTTGGTGTGAGAGCAGCTTTCTGAATTTGAGTATGCACCAGTCTGCAGTCTGCTTGGAAATCAGTTCTAGGAGGTTTCAGATGGACAGAATTGCACTAGCAATCATACAGCGTATGAAAACACACTCATCCGCAGACTGTTCATAATTGCCGTTAACTAATCCTGTTTTCAGACAATACCTTGAACACCCGTCCCACTCCAGCAATAATTCACACTGTGATTATGTTTGGCCTCACTCAACTTCTCCCCAATGCCAGAATAAACAGACAATATAAGCACTATTTCACAAGTGTACGTCAAAGTGAATGTGTCCTTGCCAGCTATCTATGATGTGTATTTGCGGAAACATCATTTCAACGGTGATACTTTAATGAGTTTGGCGTCAAGCCGTACAGGACATATTACTCTTTCATAGTCAAGTCAAAAACATGAACGCAGTTAAACATTCAGTAATTATCACTCACCTTATGCCGTTCCAAACCAGTATGCTGATACTTTTTCCATGGAACACACAAGGAGAAATTTGAAGAACATTCGCTTTGATCTTTTCCAAACAATTCATACTGACCACAGATGTCAAACTCAAAAAAATGGTTAAAACCATCGTTAAGCAACCACAAAATTTGGCCATATGGCTCATGTGTTATATTACAAGTCATCTGAAGTCATACAATACCAGTAATATGAAGAACACAGACTTCAGCAAAAAACTATTACGTATGGCATCAGTGACGTCGAAACCTACTGCAATGCACCTAAAGATGGCATGTTTCACTTGTACACAAACACAAATAAGATTTGTGAGCTTATTAAATGTGAATATTAGATTTGAAGAACAATTTCAGCCTGTTCGTGAATAGCTATCATACGGCTTGTAACATGGCTTGCTTTCATGGTGTAGAAAAGGATGAAAGAGACATGAAGTTGAATCATATTTGGGTGAACTGCTCCTAAGCCTTAAATGTTCCCATTTGAATGTCTATTCTTGAAAATGGTTAAAATTTTGCAAAAGGCCTTTGGTCTCCATCCATTCCAATAGAAACACAAGATTAAAGTGGAAAAAAAAGAGAAATCTTCGAATTCCACATTGGGTCAGATCTCCGCTTCCGCTCTCATGCTGCGTATAAGTAGTACCGCAAAATAGCGAGGAAAACATGGACCAGATGTAACTCCTGACATTCAAAGAAAATACATTCTCGCAAATCGAAGAAAAGAACATTGGAAACAGTGTAATATAAATAAATTAGAAAGAAAACCGCTTCCATGCCATAGTGGTTCAGAGAGAGGTAACATTATGATGCCATTAAGAGAAATAAAGAGAAATAGAGTAAGAAAAACAGAGAGAGAGAGAGAGAGAGAGAGAGAGAGAGAGAGAGAGAGAGAGAGAGAGAGAGAGAGAGAGAGAGAGAGAGAGAGGAGAGGGAGAGAGAGAGAGAGGGAGAGAGAGAGAGAGAGAGAGAGAGAGAGAGAGAGAGAGAGAGAGAGAGAGAGAGAGAGAGAGAGAGAGAGAGATAGAGAATGAAAGCCATGCTGGACAGAAGAAAAATGGCATCTCCATATTAAAGTGTGTGTCGAATGTGTCAGTTATAATTTCACGCCGCCCGCGGGGAAGAGAATTAAACCCGTCTGTGCCAGTGTGATCTCATTCACCCTCCATTCCGACTGCATGCTGAATCCCAGGCTGATGGTGGAATATTGCAGGCAAATTGGTTTTAAATGAAAGCTAGCGTCCTAACCGGCGTTCGGCCTCCCTCTCCTCAGCCCTTCCCCAGGTGCACTTAATCTAATTTCATTAAAGAGATGAGGAGCGATGATTGCTTGTGTCGAAACATTAAGCCGCTCCATCTTCACCTCCATAAAAAAACTATTAGAGGCCTGTCAGCAAGCCTGTGGGTGGCCTGTTTATGACTGAATATGAGAAAAGGAGGACGAGAGGAGAGAGAGAAAAGACAGCTAAGAAGGGTCTAGGGGTAGAGGGTACATTACAGATCATTAGTTCCCACAGATCGTCAAAATGATGCAGAGAGGAGCAAAGGAGAAAAACACAGCTAAAAAGGGTGAGGATGCCATTTGTCAGGGAGAAAGAGAGGGATGCAGGGGTGCAGATATATAGTAGGCTGAGGTTGCGTTAACCACATGTTTTTAGACATTTCCGGAATTTTTAGCAAAATTTGAAGGCTGTCCGTCATTTTGACAGATTGCACTGAGAGTGATCTATTATCATTTATAACTGTAATTACCACCCCTGTCCAGCTGAGGCAGCAGAGCGCGCGATCATCGGCTCCAGAACAAAAGTAAAAGTGGTACGAGTCTTTTGCTTTGAGTTTGCTACAGCGATCTATCAGACCACATTAAAGAGTGCCAAAACGGTAAAATATTGCTTGAATTTCCCCCCAAAAATTGACAGAATTTGAAATCTGAGACTTTGTTTCATATCAAAAGTAACAACGCAATATATTGGATGGAAGGTGCACTATCTGTACTGTTCATTCATACACACATCAATGGAGCATATCGACGGAATGGTGTTCTTCATTCTCGGCATGTGGATGTTTTTAACAGCAAGACGGAGGATTTTTTTGAGAGGAGTAACCTTTGTGAGAGTCATGGAGAGGCCTATTATCAATAAACTTTTGAACAATATTCCAAAGTTTACAATGTATCACAATGTATTCACTATACTGGGGCGTTAGGACCCACATAGACCACAGGGTAAGCACCCCCTGCTGGTCTCACTAACACCTCTTCCAGCAGCACTTGGCTTTCACCGGAGGTGTCCCGTCCAGGTACTGACCAGCTCAACCCTGCTTAGCTTCAGTGGGCAACCGGTCTTAGGCTGCAGGGTGACATGACTGCTGGCCTACATTAAATGGTGTATTATAATGACATAGCTCATAGCACATCACACAGTGAAATATGGTCTGAAGGAAATTAATATGCCAATCATTGGCTCACAGATGAGAAACAAACGTAAAGAGCTGAAAATCTCAAAAGGTCTACCTATACACCCCCAAAACAACTCCCAGTATTTCCAGAATTGTTTTCTAAAAGCATTGAGTTGATTCTATTAAAGTTTGGATGCTATCAGATGTTTGAAGGAATACAAAAGTACCTCAAAATATATACTACGGTATAAATGACAATAGTTTGACTGCTGTTTACAAAGCATGCTCAAATTTAGAAAGCTAACATACATTAGCAACACAACTATTAGCAAAAAGCATACATGATACAATTTAATCTAGTGTTTTAAAAACAGTAAGTACTAGATTAAGTTAAGTTGTATGTCAGCTTGCTTTTTGCTAATGTGCGAGTTATGAATCAGCATGTTAAACCGGAGAGCATCGAGTAAACAGCATCCAAACTATTGTCTTTCAAATGGTAGTATTATTTTTGTAGGTTACAGATTAGATTGCATGGGTCATATCATTAGGTATTCAATGACATACGATAACATTTCGATCTCAAAAGCATGCTAGCATGACGTTTACATGCAAGACTCGAGGTAAAGGAGTTCATAAAAACTGGTGGGTCTTAAATAGCGGTGGCCCGTCAAATTGGGGCCACCATAAATATAAAAGCCAAGCGTGTGGCGCTAATGCTTCCAATGTCATACTGAACAACGTGGTATTTGACAGGACAAATAGCTTGAATTGAGAGAGGGAGAAGGGTTAGGGTGTCAACAAAGACAGCAATGCTCGTCAGCTGTAAAGCTCTTCAGCTAAAGGGGAAAATGCCCATGTTTACCTGAAGTGCCTGAAATGGCTGTGTTTTGTGACATGCTGTCACACGGATGTAACGGGCAGAGAGGATTGAAATAACAGAAATCTCTTTAAGCTGCCCAACAAAATAGACAGTTTTCAGTGTTCACCTGTCAGGTGAGATAGAATCACACATGACAGCTCTGTCCCCGAGTCGTGCAACTGTGACAATCTGTGACAACGCAACCACCGGACTGAATGGATCATGCTTTGATTCCTGCGCCGATCCAGATTCATAAACAGGTATGCCTTTTGCGACGCACAATCTATGAACCAGAAGCATTTGTATCGTAACCAGTGCAATGCAATGCATAATAATCTGCACTATTGTTCAAAAGTTTAGGATTTTTTTACTGAAAGAAATCTTTCATGCTCACCAAAGCTGCATTTATTTGATCAAAAATACAGTTTTGATATTTCACTATAATACTGTGTGAAATAATTCATGCTAAAGCTGTAATGTTAAATGTTCCCAGACGTTAATGTCGCATGATCCTTCAGAAATCATTCTAATATGCTGAATTGGTGCTCAAGAAATGTTGAAAACAGTTGTGCTGCTTAATATTTTTTGTACACCGCAATACAAGTTTCTTTATATTTATATTTATGCATTTAGCAGACGCTTTTATCCAAAGCGACTTACAGTGCATTCAGGCTATACATTTGTATTGATTGTCAGTATGTGTGACTTTAATGAATAGAAAGGTCAAAAGAACAGCATTTATGTGTAATATTATTTTAGACATGTCTTTACTGTATTTTGTGTGATTAGTTTAATGCGGTCATTCTAAATAGAAGTATTAGTTTCTTTAAGAATCATACCAAATGTTTGAAGGGTAATATACATTACCAAACAAAAGCAAAGTAATAAATAGCAGCATCTAAACAAAATACTGTGAGCGATAATCAATCAAATCCAGTTCAAACCAATGAAACTGATCTAATCCAAACCGTTAGAATCAAGCACTTGACTTGAAGTGAACGTGAACTTCTGCTCGTATGCTATTTGACCTGTGTAATGTAAAACAGGACAATCAATGAGAAAACTACAGAGCATCTGGATCTAATCTGGATCAGGAACAGGTGACGTCACATACCAGAACCGAGTTTACCAATAACTATTGGGCTATCGGTAAACATTATCCAATACACAAAGCCTAAAGAACGCCAGTGGAAAATAAAATCATGTAGAAACTTAAAGAGCAACCTATCTGATTAACGATGATTATATATAAAGAGGAATAACATGCATTGATCATTCACAACAAGAACAGTATAAGACTTAACATGCTAGAAATGTGTTAGAAATACTGGTGCACATAAAACGAAGCCAGATAAAGAGTTCAACTACTTTGTGTTTTTTTTCAACGCTCAATCTTTCTGTACAGGAACCTTTAAAGGAAATCATTTCCCTGAGAAGCACACACAAAACCAGCTGTCAACCATTTCAGAACAGGACAAGCTTGTCCCAAAAAAAGGCAGAACAATGAAAACAAATATCATACAATGCTCTATACGAATATAAAACGCATCCACTATCTCCAGCTAGTTCAAACACTTTTGGCCGCGACTGCGTATGTAACTTCAGCGATGGCGGTATCATCAGCCTCAGGTGGTATCATCTGTCATGCACCGCGTGAGCTGTTTTCTTTGAACAAGTCGTGATGTCTTTGTTAATAAGTGGACTCGAGCTACACATGAAGTAATTTTATTCAAATCAGCCCAACTGATTGTTCCTCCAGCGCACCTGCGGGCTGTTTTATAATGTAGTAATGTATAAACTCCATGATATTCACGTTCTTCCTGCAACTGTTCAAAGGAGCTATTGTTCATAGAAAGACACCTGTTACTGTTCAACAGGAGGAAAGATTAATGCTTTAGATTTGATTTAAATGTATACAATTACAAATAACAGTGTTTATTCTTTTCTTTATGCAAAGCAATTATGATGAGTGATTTCTGAAATGGTAAACATGTTATCTTGCTCGTGCTAGCTGTTTAAGATGGATAAGTTCATTGAAAAACCTGCGCACCTGGACACACACACACACACCACATCAACCATGGCTCATTTTCTCAATGCCCTCACCTACATCTATTATCTCCAGGAGAAGAGACAAGAAATCCTGACCTGATGCATTCTTCTGAAGGACTCGGAGCGCTGCAATTGCTTCCATATGTTCTCTGAATGCGAAGGAAACGTCTGCTTCTGCATTTAGCACTACATAGTACACACTTAAATAATGCATATATAATACTGTCAAAAAGTTAGCATTTTATTAATGCTTATTTTAATAAAAAACATTGTCTGAAATATATTTGTATTATATTTTAAAAGCAATGTATTCCTGTGATGCAAAGCTGAATTTACAACGGCCATTATTCCAGTCTCAGTGTCACATGATCCTTTAGAAATCATTCAAATATGCTTCTTTTTTTTTTGCATTGTGTATGCGTTGTTTTTCTGGGTGAACCGAACATGCAAAATGAACAGCATCTATTTACATATTTTTTTTTTTTTAAATGATTCATGTACCGTCACTTTTGCTCAATGTGTTCTTGCTGAATCAAAGTATTCATTTCTTTTGAATAGGAGTGTATATATTACAACCTTACGATATTTTAAAGAACAGTATTGCATTAGCATCTCCATGATGACCAAAACATATGGTATGACCACAGTGCCATGCCTAAAAATAGTTTTAATAATGGCCAGAACTCGCACTAGGATCAACACCGAATTATTCAAATTAAAATCGACGCTGCATGCCTCACACCTGGCCACATTTTCCCTTTACTTTCCTTGCCCTAGATCTTCTGTTATAATCAGTTTGAATGCCTAGAAACACAAACATACACATAAATAACTCGTGAACAATAAAATGCATCCACATTCTCGTCATCTGGAACACAACATGACTGAGAGAACGAGACCCACAGAGAAACAAGGAACGTAAAGGACCCTAAAATAAGTGTGGAAAACCCAGGTTCGGTTTTCTCTGAAGCATACTAGTGTTAAAAGAATAGCCGCCTCTAAAAGTCCCTCTTCTTCATCGTGTCAAATCCAAAGAGGTTTTCTCTTACCATCTGCCTCAATGAGGAGAGAGATAAAAGCCTATTGACTAGCGTGAGCTGTGGTTAATGCAAATTGCTGCTTGCTATCAATGTATTATTTATAGAGCGCGCTGGAGACGTTTTCCACTGAACTGGGAGCTTGGCTTACAGGAGATTAGTTATGCTATCACATTCATTTAGCAGGGAGTAATTGCTTAACTGCAGGGGAATTAACACGTGTTACACTTCCACTGGAGCTACGTGCTGTTTATATGGGTGACAGACATTACAGGGTTATCAATATTAAAAGATAGACAAGCACTAAAGGTGCCGGGGAAAGATCTGGCAACCTACAAAACGCTAACCAAATCTCGAAAGCATTCGTGACCAGAGCGCATTTGAATAACAAATTTTAATCTGAGGCCTATCTATCCATCACTATATGACTGTAGCTGTTGTTTGTATTGCAAATAATATGCAAATGTAACACCTCACGAGTTGCTTGCGTGGATGCTCTATATATCATATTAAACAAGAGAACCTGCAAATTTAGATAAGACCAGTTCTGTCATTTAACGTCCACTGATGAGATAACAAATCAAATTATAAACCGGAGACAACATTTTACTCGCACATCAAAACGGCCATGCAAATGATGTGCACTTTTACACAGAAACATCTGCCGTCGAGGTCGTGGTGATGCATGAGAGTGAATTTCACCCTGGAGATCATTTCTAATCGATGATTCTGCAACTAGCCTCGTCTCCATAATAGTTGTTAGAAGGTAAAAAATACACCTTTCAGAAACAGGACACTACTCTAATGCGAATACGAATTACAGTTACTTAAGCTAATCAAAGACACTTTTTCTTCACATTTACAAGGCGCTCGCCTCTTTAAGTGAAGTTCACAATAGAACTTCCTGCCTAGAATTAACTAGCACAAACATCAAGACAGGCGTCTACTTTTCAAGTTCAAACTACTTTAAAGTAGTTGAATTGACACGCCAAACACAATGACACCTCACAGAAAGCTTAAAACACTTCCGCAATAAGTGTACTTTCTCTTTATCACACTGCGTTTGCCTTTGAATCGCTTCAATATGCAAATAAACCACAATCACAAGACTGGCAGCCATTTTCTGTCATGTGCACACACACACACACACACACACACACACACACACACACACACACACACACACACACACAGACATGAGACAGGCTTTCATACTAGAAACTCCAAAATCACTCTTACTCACTCCACGGCGGGTTAGGTAAACACACAAACACTCATGAAAAGCAGTCTTACCTTGTCATCGATGTCACTCTCGCTGTCACACTGTAAGGAGATAGAGAGAAGAAAAAGATATGAGAGAATTATTCATTCATTCTCTGACCTCATTATCGGTTCAGGTATGATTTTTACGGCTCCTCTTTTTTTCCTTCTTTCGGTGACACCTTTCAACAAAACTGGAGGTGATGAAGGGGATAAAGTGATACATTTGAAAGAGGCTGCCATGGTTCAAAAGTGAGACACCATAAAATCAAACTTTTCCATCGGCTGTCAGGAGCGGCTCGACGGATCATAATAGATAGAAAGTTAAGAGGAAATTATTCGTATATGGATGAGATGCTGGCAAATTACTGGAGGAAAATGTATCCGAAAGCTACGTGACAGCCCGCCGGCGCGGAGACAAAAACTCAAAGCAAGTGAATTTCACATCTTACACTTAGCTTTATAGCGTACAACAACAGAGAAGCATTTAGAGGAAAGTTCTGAGGAAAAGTCCATTCTTAACCATTACTTTTTTATATTTATAGACTCTCTCTCTCTCTCTCTATATATATATATATATATTTGTATGTTGGAGCTGATATTTTAAAGTGTTTTGTAAAACAAATATATTTTGCATAATTTTTAACACCGAGATTAATATGTCTATGTTTGCAGTGAAGACAATCAGAGGCTCAAAGTGTGGCCGATGATGTGTCCCGATCATATTGTCTCTCTTTGGCCTTTTTTAGCATTATATTTCTCAAACAGAAAGGCAAAAACCAAAAGAAGTGCATTTAAAGAGTCTTGAAACTCGCAAAGAATAAAATAACCATGACTTTTATAACAAAGAATAAAATCCACCTGATTTTGAAATAAAAATGAAGTCAAATACATTAGATCTCACTGACAACTCATTACTATCTGTAAGTCGCTTCACTCAAGAAATGTTCTTCTGAAGATGGTGTTGAAGAAGGCGGAGGTGTTACACAGCTAGTCAAGAGAAAGTGCAAGGTGCAGGGAAGAGGCTTCATGAAAGACGTTCAGTAATTTACCAGGGACAGTTGAGCACAGAACACGGCCACGGGTACAAGCTTTAAAACATCTATAACAAAAATCTAATTAGGATACACTGTCTCCCTCTCTCCATGTTACAAAATACCCTCTACAACACTTAGCAGGCGCTGGAGTGCCGTATTCCTCCATAAATGTTTCATGCCGGGCCATTATTACACACTCTTGCGCTTCTAGCCTTTCATTTGAACGAGTGAGTGGTGGACGTTTTGGGTCTCGAGGCATAAATGGACTGCAATTATGCATATGCAAATGAGCAATTACAAGCCATTTGCACTTAAAGGACTGATCACAACCACTCACTTTTGTTTTCTTAATGAGGATCTGAAGTTGGTGTTTTTTTCCTACTGAAATGAGAATTTTCCATTCAACCTTCTTTAGTCTCCACTTAGAATAAGATTGCTTGTTTACATCTAAGTTTGCATGCATTCATAAACGAGAGATATTCACGAGTTAGTCTATAGTTGAACATGTCTCCAAGACTTTCCCATTGTCACAATGAAAGAAACGCCACTCACACAAAAGTCTCACTCAAAAAATCTTGGTTAAAATAAAGTTATTTACTATTTAGTGAATATTTACTAATAAATGAATAAAAGAAAAAGTTGCATTTGTTAATATTTTTCAATGCACCTGCACTAAAATGACCTAATAATGAAAAGTAGTATAAAAGTTCACTAAGACTAATAAATACCAAATGTATCGCTCATGGTTAATGATAGTTAATGCATTAACAAATGAGTAAAGAGTTGGAAAACATTACCAAATAAAAAAAGATGGGATGGATGGATGAATATATTACCATTTCAATCTTCTGTCTATCTTGTTATTTAAAACAAACAAACAAAAAAGGACAGGGATGACAGAAGAGGTAAGAGCATCCCTGTCTTTGCCGATGCACGTTATCTGATTTGAATATGTTATAAACAATAAAACCATCAACAGAACAGACACGTGTTATCCTGTTTCTCAGTTTCCTCTAATAACGGCAGGTCCTGCTCAAACAAACAGCTTTCTTGTGGCTTGATTTGTTTGTGCGCGTGTACACAGAGGCTACGCTAACCGTACAACATCCCACACAGGGTTTCACCGCACACTTTCCTATAGCTCACATGAAAATAAAGATTAGAAAAACTGCAGCCAGGGCCCAGAAAACTCTCAGAGCGCCAATGGAAATTCAGCAGCACGCCTTTGTGTGTATAGATGTTTGATGTGCATTTGTGTGAGTCTATGCTGTGGTTTAGAGGAACCATTCATTGACTCTGTCCTTTCTATGCTCCACAACAAAAGCTGTGTTTGACTGTACCTGGCGTAACAGCCATAGCGGCTAACATTAACCCCTGAATGTAATGTTTACTAGGCCGTAAGGCATAAGATTGTGCGCATTATGTGGGTGTGAATATGCACGCACTTTGAACACACAAGACTCGGGCACACCTACATCCTGTGCGGCAAGACGAGGCCCAACTGAACCCAAGAGATAGACCTGAGCGGAGAGCAACAGGAGACAAACAGGAAGACATGGAGCCAATTCATTCAAATTCTGAGAATCAAAACCATATTCAGAGTGAGAAACGCACACAATGTCAGATTCTATCACTGTACCATGACTTTGTGCTCTGGATAATTATATATAGTGTTTTTGACTGTTCAACTGTTGATTAAATACAAAAATAATAGTAGTTTGTGTAATTATTACTATAAATAGTCACAGTGTGTGTGTACATATACACTGTGTGTATATATGTATATATATATATAAAGCTACACATATACTGTATAGTGTGAGTGCATGTGTGTGGAGTAATACTTTATAATTATTTCATTTTATTTTACACACCAATATACAGTATTTACTTTTAATTTAAAACATTAAAAAAACACAAGAATGTTTTAAATTAAATAAAAGTAGGCTATAATTAATGGAGTATGTCTTATGAGAAAAAAAACGAGATAAGAGAAAAAAACTGGCATGATTTGTCATCGTGACAGCGATGTCTGTTTGATCACCGTCCGTCCAGCGCTCAAAACATAGATCTATAACATTTACATTTAGTCATTATGCAGACGCTTTTATCCAAAGCGACTTACAATTGGGGAATACATAAAGTGATTAATCTTGAAGAGGCAAACAAACAGAGGAAGTGCCAATAACACCAAGTCTCAGGCATTGTTCAAATAAGTACAAGCTAGCAAGGGAAGGAGAGAAAGATAAAGAGAAAGATGAAGATTTTGGAAAAAGTTTTTATTTTATTTTTTTTTTATGATGAAGTCAAGTAGAGTTGAAAGAGATGAGTTTTCAGTTGTTGCTTGAAGATTGACAGGGATCCTATAAATCTGACATACCTGCGGAGAGGACAGTCGTGACGAAATTAAATACCGTGATAAACACAGCACTGTAGGCCCAAGGCATTAGCACAAACAATGTGACTTAGCCGATTGTCAATCATGTTCTTATTCAGGTGGAGTTTTCTTGTTGGGAGATGTGGATGTCAAACAGCTCAAAGTCAACAGCTTTGTCAGTGATTCAAACTAGTTACATTTCTATGCTCCAGTAAGTAACAAAAGCTGCGTTTGACTGTACCTGGCGTAACAGCCATAGCGGCTGACATTAACCCCTGAAAGCAGACGGAGGCTGAGTAGAAACACATATGAGACGGACACAGTGAGCGATACAATTAAATGTGGTGTTATGTTTACATTGGACATCACAGCTTCTCCTGTCATCTCCCGTGAAGACGGTTTTGACATTTAAACAGCTTTCTTCACATTTGGTGAGCGCACTTTATTTACAGACTCCCTCGTGTACGCCGCGGCACGTCCGCATGTGTGCGTGAGCGAGCGAGTGTGATTTATTCACAGCGAGTCTTGCTCTGGACCCCGTGGCTTGGGTTTTGGCCTGCCGACAGGCTTATATATTTCAGCTGAAATGGGAATGGGAGGAGAGGAGAGGGGGGGGAACGGTCTAATATTTCAGAACATTTTCCTGGCAGCATTTTAATAGACACGCACACCAAGGGGGGGAAGACAATAAGCGTTGCGCATCCCGGAGCACATTAAAACCGACTGCCCAAATCAATAACACAGTTGCACCTGTCACATGCTGAGGAGATTGGGAATGAATTGGCCTTGGAGGGGGAGTGAGAAACTAGCCTGACGACAGCCATGCTGGCTCAACATCAGCGTCTGCCTGCCTGGGGATGTCTGGATGAACACTGATTCCAGCAGTACAGGATGCCAGAGACCAACAAATATGCAAAAACAGATCTCAGCACCTTCCGTGAATACATTTCGCTGTCAGCGCCATGGCAACAGAACAACAGTGACATCATCGGGGCTGTCAGCACGTGCATTAATAACCAGGCCCATCTTCTGCGGATCGGACACAACAACCAGCGTCTCGTGAAAAAACATCCAGAGCACTCAATGCAATCATTTGTCTTGAAAAAGTTTCTTGAGCAGCAAATCAGCTTATCAGAATTATTTCTGAAGGATCACGAGACACAAGACAGGAGTAATGATGCTGAAAATACAGCTTTGATCAGCAATCAATGACATTTTACAAATACACCAATAAAAAACAGAAACGTTTAAATAAAAGCAATATTTAAAAATATATATTCCCAAAATGTTTGTAAATGACTGTAAGGACTTTTTGGAAATGTAATTGGAATCATTCTGGAGCACTTATATTGTATTTTACAGGGACTTTTATTCAAAGTGACTTAGAATTTCGCGCGCGATATTTGCCGAAGTTTAACGCCTTGTGACTAAATAAAGGGCGCCAATGTGAGTGTGCACACCGACGTGAAAAACGGCACGCGTAAAAGCCTCATTTAAAAAAAAAAAAAGCCTCGGGTTTGTTTTTTTGGTTTGACGCGCTGCGTCAAAAACTATCCGACCAATGAGATTGGCGCTTTTGCTCACGTGTCTGGAGCAGCTGAAGTTACAGTAAAACACAACTTGGGGGCGCTCAAACACAAAACAGTCTTGCCGAGCACACATACGTAACGACGAAGAAGATATATGCCAAGTAACGTCTACACTGCCGGCGTCGGCGTCTTTCCTCATTCAACAGAACAATAATTTCTTCATCGCTGGAGCTACTGGTGCTTGAAATATCCATGTTTTCTTCTATGATTTTGACAAGCGTAAATACTTGCTCTCTTCTTCTGAGTGACAAGCGTGTCAGAAGCGTAAAGTTATAGCGCCACCTTGTGTACCGGGGTATTTCTGTTTTACATTAAGGCCATCTAATGTCAGGGAATGAATTTGCATGTTCACTCGGCTCATCATCGAAAATCGCTTGGGTGTGAACACAAAAACGCGTTGAAAAACGCTGGCGAATAACGCGCCGATATTCGTCCCGGTGTGTACGGGCCTTTACAATGGGAACTAATCAAAAACAGTCACTAACTAAAACAAAGCATTTGACTACAAAAATACAAACAAGTGATTTACATTTATGATTTAGCAGACGGTTTTATCCAAAGCGACTTATTTTGTCAGTATGTGTGTTCCCTGGGAATTGAACCCACAACCTTTTGCGCTGCTAACGCAATGCTCTACCACTGAGCCACAGGAACATAGTGATGTCACTAAATCTTTTATTCTTTGTCAGAACGATAACACCTGCTCAAAGTCAACTCTCAATCAAGCTCAGCTGTTTCTTCAGAACATATAATCACAGAGGCTAACTTCTTCCTGAAAGGTCAAACAGAGGTGAAGGTCAAAGTTCACTTCTAGGCTTCCAAATGTACATTTAGCACAAACAATCCACTGAAGCAGTGAGTGAGTCCGTGAATACAACTCTACAGGCTTTAAATAATTGAACACAAGGCTGTATCTGTTAGTGTTCACTTCAGGCGACTCTCCCTCTCAGCGGCCCAGCGGGAAACTTGAGTCACTTCAGACAGTCTCAAGGGACCGAGTGTAGATGCTAGTAGTGTAACTCCAACTAGCATGACAAACAAGAAAAGTTGTGGGGAAGTCGTGGCCTAATGGTAGACAGTTGGATGTACTGCACTCTCTCCACCTTCAATACCACGGCTGAGGTGAGACCCTTGAGGCACCGAACCCCCAACTGTTCCCCGGGCGCCGCAGCATAAACGGCTGCCCACTGCTCGGGTGTGTGTTCATAGTGTGTGTTCAGTGTGTGTGTGTTCACTGCTGTGTGTGTGTGTGTGTGTGTGTGCACTCTGGATGGTTAAATGCAGAGCACGAATTCAGAGTATGGGTCACCTTACTTGGCCGTATGTCACGTCACTTTCACTTTCAAAAGGCCGGTGCTCACAGGCATCAATTACATGACTTTTGGCCAAGAATGATTTTGTACCAAATATAACTTAATTAGTTTGCGACATTCTTTACTACAGACCAGATCTAATTATCAAAGCAATACACAGTCATATTAAAATATTTGGTAACACTTTATAATAAGGTTTAATTTGTTAACATTAGTTCAAATGAACTATTAAAGAACAACAGTTCCACAGCTTTATTAATCTTAATGTTACTAAATTAAAAAAACTAAATATCTAAATCAAACATTACATGCACTGTGAACTAACATTAACAAACAATGACCAATTGCATTTTTAAACAACCGTAAAATAAATGTTAATAAATACTTTGAAAATATATTGCACATAGTTCAAGTTAACTAATGCATTAATATAATAATAAATAAAACAGCAATTATATTGCTCATACAGTAGTTAGTTCATGTTAGCAAATGCATTTTAACTAAAAATGAGACCTTGTTCAAGTGTTAGCAAACATTTGAGCATAATCTTATTAATATTCATGAGCTAAGCATTTATCATGTTATTTTTACTGTATTTTTGATCAAATAATGCAGCATCGTTGAGCATAAGAAACCTTATGCATAGTAAATCTTCAAAAAAAAAACTTTTGAACAGTAATAATGTAATATAATATAATATATGATATAATATAATATATCATAATATAATAGAATACAATAGAATAATATAATATAATAATAGAATACGTCGATTTTTTTCAAAATAAAGCCTGAATGCTTTAAAATGACAGATCTTAGTAGTGTAAAGCATTAGTAAATATTTGAGCATAACCTAATTAATATTCATGAGCATTAACGCTCCTCCTCTCCAAAACACGCTTTGGCGCCACTGTCTCCACAGTTTTAATACAAAGTCCGTGCCAATGCTAAACATCTTACCCAAGCAACGGAAGGCCAAACAGTTCCTGAAGCCTCTCTAACACAAAAGCATGTTAGAAACAAAATGGCTTACAATGGCAAAGGAAAGAAAAATAATCAAAGAGTTTTTGTCTATAAATACTCGAGGTCAACAAAGAGCTTTCACAGAACTTTGCCAGTATAATATTTCAGTCATGTTGCTCAAGCGCCAACCTTCAGAGGTGAGAAGACACCGGCTCTCCTTGACCCCAGCATAAATGATGGATCAAAACCAGCCGCCCACACTTTGATTTGATCAAGGCATCACATTCAGCAGCAGCTTGACATGTGACTTTGCCTTTGGGCATTATGGGAAGTGACTGGACCAAAGAGAAGATGGATTAAGAACTATTGATTGTTGTGTGTGTGTGTGTGTGTGTGTGTGTGTGTGTGTGGGAAGTGACTGAGAGAGAGAGAGAGAGATGGATTAAGAGAGATGTAGTGTGTGTGAGAGAGAGAGAGAGAGAGAGAGAGAGTGAGAGAGAGATAATGATGCGTACAGGAAAAGAAAAGTGTGAGCTGATGTGGGAGAGATGCAGAGAGAGAGAGAGAGAGAGAGAGAGAGAGAGAGAGAGAGAGAGAGAGAGAGAGAGAGAGAGTGTGAGAGAGAGAGAGAGAGTGTGTGTGTGAGAGAGAGAGAGAGATGTGTGTGAGAGAGAGAGAAAGTGTGTGTGTGAGAGAGAGAGAGAGAGATGCAGAGAGAGAGAGAGAGAGAGAGAGAGAGAGAGAGAGAGAGAGAGAGAGAGAGAGATACAAGAAAGACTTCAGAAGTGGCAGTCTGTTAAAGATCCACAGACAACATATGAAAAATGTATAAATTAAAACTTTAATTTAATTTTATTAAATATTGTGCCATTGTCTTTAGACTAGGTTTGAGTTGGTCTATGGCGCAGTTTATTTTCAGTTCCTCAGAATAGCAACGGACCAACAATGCACCTGAACACACCTCGTTTTCAGACCAGCACGCCCACAAATGAGCGTAAATGTATTTGCTATTTAAATAATGCGGCGCAGGACGGGAAAATGAGAACTGCGTCGGGCTGAAACTAGCAAAAACACTTGCGCCGTGTGCCGGGTGTATGATAAGGCCCTACATGTCGATAGACATGTTCTATAATGCGATTGTTTAATGAGACTGTATGAATAAGATTTCGACACTCATATAAGGCAGCAGCATGTCGAAACAAATGATGCTATGCACAAGAGCATTTTAATAGAAAAACTTGACGATTGTCTTTAAATACAACATCTAAATGTCTTGAGGAGTGGTAACCATAGAATAAGTGGAATAAATGATGCTGGTCAGTTTAATTATTAGATTTTTAAATTCCTTATTTCACTCTAATAAGTCCCATTACATATGTTTAATACATGTCTTCAAGCTGTCTGCTAAACTCTGGAATCGTTTGGTTGTAATCACGGAGTAGCGTCTGTAACCGAGCCGAACAGCGCCTCTGTGGCTCTCAGCTGCTGGCCCATGAGAGTATTCGAGACGTCTTACAGCGTTTGGCTATGTGTGATGTGACAGGGAATCTCAAAGGAGAGTTAGGGCCTATTTACACGTACTCACTTCATGTGTCTCGATCGATCATCTGCTATCCGCTTGAATATGCACATCCCACTCACACTTGGCCACATGAACGTGTCTCTGCAAAACAGATCTATTCCTCCTTCAACATGTCACGTACTATTCCTGCACTATATGTAAATACAGTGGAGCGTTTCACGATGATGCTAATATCAGGTTTCACGAGTTTCACGATGATGCTAATATCAGGTCGAGTCATTTTCTGATGAGCAATTTATATAAAAAAGCTATAGTTTTTTTTATTGTTATTATTAATGCACTTTAGCATGTAATGAATGTTTGGTTCGTTAGTTTAGTGTCGTGTGAGTTACCCAGACAGCATGTTGTCTTTGTGTGTATGACTCTGTCTATGTTGGCACTTGCAATAAACTGTATATTTTTAAGTAAAAAGCCAATTTTGTAGGATTTTGACAATTTTATAACCAATTTTTGTTATATAGTATATAGACAGCAATATGTTATGTGTCGCCATATTTTTCACAGTCAATTTCTGGCAACCACAGCTGCTATTATTTTAACCATGATTTAAAAGGATATTTGTTTTACATTCTCATTATTTGTGAATGGATCACAATCTAATTACAAAAATCCAAATGTACTGCATGTAGCCTGCTACACTTAAAAAAAAAAGAGGAAAAAGTTATTAAAAGTAAAAAAATGTTATTAACCGTTAATGTGACAATTATTGGAGTATGCTTTACAAGAAAATACTATTTCAGCTTTTCTACTTTAAACATTTCACATTTAATTCAACGTTCTTGTCATTTGTTTGTGAAATTTACTAGCAATTTTTGAGCAAAAATAATTTCTACACCATTTCATTTCTAGTGTATATCAACGAGCAAAATAATTCCTACACCATTTCATTTCTAGTGTATATCAACTGCAAAAACAAACTGGAGATATGCACACATGCTACCTTTTGCCTTAACTGCCACACACACACACACACACACACGTCTGGTAATCTATCCTTGTAGGGACTCTCCATAGGCGTAATGGTTTTTATACTGTACAAACCGTATTTTCCATTGCCCTACACCTAAACCTACCCCTTACAGGAAACTTTGTGCATTTTTACTTTCTCAAAAAAACTCATTCTGTATGAACCTCAATGTAGGTCCCCACCGTGACATGAGTCCCCATGAGTCTGTGTATTCAGGTTTAAGTCCCCACCAGGATATATAAACCTGTACACACACACACACACACACACACACACACACACACACACACACACACACACAACACACAAACACACACGTCTGGTCAGCTATCCTTGTAGGGACTCTCTATAGGCGTAATGGTTTTTATACTGTACAAACCGTATTTTCCATTGCCCTACACCTACCCTACTCCTAAAAACTCATTCTGTATGAACCTCAATGTAGGTCCCCACCGTGACATGAGTCCCCATGAGTCTGTGTATTCAGGTTTAAGTCCCCACCAGGATATATAAACCTGTACACACACACACAGCACACTAGGCCATAGGACTTTAAGTGAGGGTGCTGAAGATATTAGGCAGGAAAGGAAGGAAATGGGATGTTGACTTGAACTGGCCTCCAGGGCGGCAAAGAGCCTCTCCCTCTGCAGTCTGAATGTGTGTGTGTGTGTGTGTGTGTGTGTGTGTGTCTGACAGCTTGATGGAGTGAGTGGAGGTCTCCCCATGGCCTGCGTGTAGCGCACCACAGAACAGATTGAGCCTACGGGCATTTCTCTCGTCTTCAATTTCTCTCTCTCTCTCTCTTTCTTCTGTGTCCTTGTGTGGGCTGCAAAACACTGAGAATAAAGCGAGGATGGATGGATCAGAGACGAGACCGAGCGGGAGAGAGAAAGAGGACTCAGCAGTCGAGTCGTTGGCCCGCTCTGTTCCATCACTGGGGTGTGTGTATCAGTTCCTAGGAGGCCAGAGCTCTGATTTCTGGGGCAGTCAGCCGTTTCACGCTCGACTTGTCATTCAGCCACAGGGCTCCTCACGACGGGTGACAGAGACTGAAGGAGGACGGCTTTCTCTCTCTTTTAATTTCAGCTTTTCCATTTAGTGTGGCATAAACACATTTGAGCACATTTGTATTGCCAAATAAAAAATACAATAAATAAAAAAGAAAATTGTTGAAATAGAGTAATAGTAACAAATCAAATATTTGTGAAATAAAATGAAAATGTTGAATAAAATAAAATAAATACAAATAATAAAATAAGTTCAAATAGAAGAAACTAGAGGCATATACAATAATACAAAGCTGTAAAAAACAAAAACCAATGCAGAATAAAATAATAAAACAAATGCAGAATAAAAATGTAATAAAACAAAGTTGTATGAATGAATGAAGGATAAAATAAATTATGTTAAATAAGATACAATTTAAAATCACATTATTAATGAAATTAATACAATGAAATGTGCGCAAGTTGAGTAAAGTAGAGACAAAAAAAGTTGTCAAATTAAATAAAAATCTGAATAGAACAAAATGAACTAAAATATAATAACAAAAATGAAAACAAAAATAATGTAATAAATGTAGAAATTAACAAGAGCTGTTTTATCTGAGCAAAAAGAAAGTAAGGGAGGTAACACACATGAAAGAGCTCTCCAGGGCCGTGTAGGTCTAGATCTCTGCTCTGCTCTTTCCTCTCGGATGAATATGGTGACAGACTTATGACTCCGCTGTGGCCTTAATCAAACATGTACCACGACATCATGTTTTGCATGATAAGTATTTGGCTCTCACAGTTTAGGAACATGATCGGTGTCTATAATACCGTCAGAGCACATGTTCTTGCTGGATATAATTCATCAGTCAAAGGTGAGAGCACACTAATGTACAAGCGCAGAGAGAGAAATGAACAGATCTGCAGATGTTTCTAGGCTGATTTAAACTGTTGGGCTCTGCTTCAGACACTAGTGAGGTGTCACACACTACTGTCTAGGTAGTTATAGGTAGTCTGGACTGTTCTCTCTGCTGCCCTCGGGCAGACGGTTACGCAGTATCTGAACACACACAAGCCCTCAGACTATAAGACTGCTGAACACACACAGCACACCTCTCCATCCATACCATGCACTTTTAACTCCACCACAATTTATTTCTCTCTCTCCCAACTGGACTTAAATGTAGCGTGCACTGCACTTTAACACAACAATACTCTGCTAACATCTACATACCAACCATTACATCTACAACCACTCTGTGTATATGTGTATTATATTGTATATTTTGTATTTTATTGCTTTACAACTGCATATAAAAGTATACTGTTATTTGTAAAGTATCTAAACGTGTATAATGTTATTTGTTAAACGTGTCAATTGTTTTCTGCACTGTCTGGAGCACGCTCTCAAGCTTTTCACTCACCACGGCACACGTGCTGTTGGTGATGTGACAATAAAAGTCATTTGATTTGAGTTATATTTTAAGGCATCCTAACCAAAATGGAACCTCATAAGTGGTCTGAAGTAGAAGATAACAGAAACAGTGTTCGTTAACACAAGAAACTTAACTAGCGCTCGCACTGAATTCCAGTGCAGTATCATTACGGTTTTCCTTTCATGAACACTCCTATGATGTCTTAATCGGCTGTAGCTCACTAGGAGTCATTGTGTTTCTCTCAGAGTGTATCTGGATGTCAAAGAACAAGCAAAGATCTGTACAGTGTCTGTATTTGTTTGTTTGTCTTTAGTTTTTCATCGTCGTGAGCTGTCATACAGCATCTCTGTTGAGCTTCAACTGATGAAAACTTGGAGCGCAGCTTGTGAAGAATTCTTGAAATACAGTTTAAAAAGAGTAACAAAGAAACCGAGTGGAAAAATCAAAAGAGAGAAATATAAGACAGAGCAGGAGAAAGAGCAAGTAAGAGAGACACAGAAAGAGAGGGAAAGAGAGAGAGCACGTCCTCAGGCGTTGAATAATTTAGAGAAGCAAAGGGAGGACAAAACAAAAGAGCAAGAGAAAAACACTGGCATTATGACCCAGTGTAATAACTACACTAGAAATATCACACACACACACACACACACACACACACACACACACACACACACACACACACACACACACACACACACACATCAGTACATCACTAGCAGCCATATTCAACAGCTCCGTCTCTTCTCTGAAGAACAAGCACTCTCTTCAGCTCAGCCTCCCTGTATTCCTCATCTACGCTCCTCGGTTTTCTTCCTTCTCATTTCCTCTTCAGAGCAACATTACTGTCAAACAAGGTGCATGGAAATAAGGCTGGGACTTCAAATCTCTAGCACTTGTTGATGGGAGAATAGTATTGAAATTATGTCAATGTAAAGGAGAGGAAAAAGGGGAAAAATAATTGAAAACATCGACATTATTTAGTTAATGCACCTTCCTTATCGTGTACAGTTTCTCACAGAAGGTCCTCTTGTAGGAAATGTTACTTTGCAAAAGTAAAATCAATTTCAAACAATAATTCTGATAATTTACAGCTTAAAAAAATAACAATAAAATGTCACCTACAAATGAGAAACCACGTTACTTAAATAAAAGTAAATAAATAAAGACTAACATTTATGAATTAGGAAAGTTAGACCTATTAACAAGCTAATTAATATAATATAATATAATAATTGGCTTGACTTTAGTTAGATTTTCCTATTTTTACAGTACAAAAAAAGAAAGATTTTAACCTTGATGAAGGCCTGCGTGTTAATTAAACAAATAAATACATTGAAAACATTAGTAATGTTAGACCTATAACAAGCAAATACATAAAACACATAAATCAAATAAAATAATGGATTTGTTGGATACTGTTATAGTATATAACAACGTTTTTTATTGTTTACTTTGATGAAGGCCGGTGAGCCGAAACATGTTGATTTGGATAAATGATGTGTTACTGGATTTACCTTTCTCATGAATGACTGGCTTTATCAGCCTTTCTCTTCTATCACTGATTTCCTACAAACTCCTCTTTACAACGCAACCCTTTCCTCTCCTCTCCTGTTTGTCTACAATCCATCACTTCAGTCCAATACGCCTGGCTGAGAGCAATCTGACAGGTTTGTGTGCGTCCACTCTCAACAACTACATGCTCTGAAAAAGAGTCAACAGCAGCGCTGTGAGTGGGTCAGATGAAGAACGAGTCCATTCACCGGCAGTCTCAGTCTCAGATGGACGCATGCTACACACAAGAGTGAGGTCAAATAGCCCGTTTCAATCTGACTGACTGGATTCAATGCCATTTCCAGGAGTCTAGATGTAGTGTTTTTAAAGTCCAACAGAAGGCAAAGCCATTTTCATACATTTAATGCATCGGAGTAAGAACTAGCGGTTAGAAATGCCAACGACTGGAGATGCTAACTGCAAAGTCTGCACATGTTCAACTGCTTTTATTTGTGTCGTCTAAGACACTGCGCCATTATTTAATGACCAAACACTATATTGCATGATGTTATTGCAGTATAATCGATTTCATATGCATTTCAAAAGCATTTGGGGTCAGTGAAATTACTAACATAATACAATAAATATAATATATAATATTAAATATATGGATTAAACTGATCAAAAGTGACAGTAAAGACTTTTATGATGTTCCAAAATGTTATTTAAAATCATTTCTGTTCTTTTGAACTTTCTAGTTTCTAAGCATAACATAATATAATATAATAAACGTTTTATTCATCAAGGAATCCTAACAAAAATGTATCATGTTTTCCACAGAAAATATTAAGCAGCACAACTGTTTTCAACATTGATAATAATCAATAATAATAATGTCTCCTGAGCAGCAAATCAGCCAATTAGAATGATTTCTGAAGGATCATGTGACACTGAAGAATGGAGTGATTTTATTTTATATAATTAACTACATAATGTTTAATGTTAATAGATGTATTTTGATTAGTGCACACACTGACAAATATAGAAAGACAAACAAGCTATGAACAAACAAGTAATCAGGATCCGAGGGGGATGCTACTTTGACAGCTCTCTCTCTCTCTCTCTCTCTCTCTCTCTCTCTCTCTCTCTCTCTCTCTCTCTCTCTCTCTCTCTCTCTCTCTCTCTCCTCTCTCTCTCTCTCTCTCTCTCTCTCTCTCTCTCTCTCTCTCTCTCTCTCTCTCTCTCTCTCTCCCCTCTCTCTCTCCCTCTCCCCCTCCCTGGGCAGATATTAATGGTTTGTCTCTTGTTTGTAAATGTGCCAGGTTGTGTGAGTGGCTGCAGGCTGTCTATTACAGCTCTCCTGAGGGGCTCGGCTCCATATGGCCGCGCATATGGCACTCAGCACCATCAATTAATGCTGCTACATCTCAGATTTTCTGTCTTCCGCCTGTCGTTTCTCCTCTCCTCTTCATCTCTCAGGGTTTGCGGTGTTTCTCTTTTCACCCTCCTGGGAATCGAGTGTCAAGCTGATAGTCTTCAATCTGATAAACACAGAGTTGTCTCGCGGTGGAGAAGCGTCTCGTGACGGTGAAGCCGATTGGAGGCTGCGTTCTGATTTGAGGAGATGTCAGTGCGGAAGAACGTCTTGAATTAGAGTTAAAGTTGTGTGTCGCCAAACACGGGACACCCAATTTATGATTTTATGATCGTATTTTTAGATTCACTACATGCAAGTATTCATTTATTTTAATCATCTGATTTATGAGTCATTAATATCAATAAAAATTCAAAAGTTTGGGATCGGTAAGATTTTTAATGTTTTATAATGAAGTCTCTTATGCTTGTCAAGGCTGTATTTATTTGATCAAAAATCCAGAACAAAGTATTGTGAAATATTATAATTTCTAATATTCGTTTAATATTTTAATACGCTTTAAAATATAATTAATTTCTGCTGAATTTTGATCAGCCAGTCGTTAGTGTCACATGATCTTCAGAAATCAATCTAATATTCTGATTTATTATCTGTTGAAACTGTCGTGCTGCTTAATATTTTTTTGCAACCTGTGATCATATTTTCTTTGATGAGTAAAATGTTAAAAAGATCACCATTAATTCAAAATATAAATACTTTCTAATATAAGTCTTTACTATCACTTTTTATCCATTTAACATCATTGTTGAATAAAATTATTAATTTCTTAAACACTGTTCTTTTTGAACTTTTTAGAATCCTGAAAAAAGTACCACAGTTACCCAAAAATATTAAGCAGCATAACTGTTTCCAACATTGACTATTCAGTAAATCAGGATATTATTATGATTTCTGAAGATCATGTGACACTGAAGACTAGAGTAATGATGCTGAAAATACAGCTTTGATCACAGGAATTAATGATATCTTCAAGTATATTAAAATAGAAACCTGTTATTTTAAATTGCAATAATATTTCAGATTATATAAAGTTCTGGAAATGTTTCAGACAGCTAGTCATTCTGAAGAATGGCTCCAGTTCTCCAGGTTTGACTAGTTTCTGTTGTGTCTGTTTTCAGAGATGTTTTCATCGCTGTCAGATCTCGAGAGAATGCCTCCATCTCATTAAAGCCTGATGCAACTCATACAGCGCACACGTAATGTGCATACAAACACAAACTGAAAAAGCATGACTGTAATTCTGCTTTGCACCAAGAATGTAAATCACTTGTCTTGCGGATCTTATGGAAAGCGAGGATTTTCTCTCTTCAAAGTAATCCTTCTATTCACGAACACCTTGGAAACCCAAGACATCACTACATTAACGCATCACCCTCCTCTTGATCGCCTTCCAAAAGATTCTGCACTCCTGCCAGGGCTGTTCCTCCCAGCTCTCCCAGTCTAAGCCCAGGCTTGATTGATTGAGTCAAGCTGCTAGTTACCATGCGATCCTAGACCGTTGCCTGGGAGACCGTCACAAAGTGCTTCCTGGGATTTTCAAGGTCACTGGTTGGAGCAGGTCTTGCTGAGGGGGTGGACTCCCCAACTACGAGGGCCCAGTAGGGGGGTCTTTCACACATCCTAGAGAATACCCCCATTCAATCTTCTTTTCTGCATTGGTCATGCTGGGACTCTGAAGAGGATCCGTAACACATTTGTTGTAACGTGCTGGCATTCCTTGAATCTTAAAATTCTGCTAATAGAAACACAATCTTTTACATTTTGTGGCACTTATAACATCTACAGCTGCCCTGATAAGTATTGGGACACAAGTCCCAGTGGATAAAATGTCTGTATTTCAAAGCATTAGATGATAATATATGAAACCAAGGGGCATCTGCATCTTCATTTTTCAAAGCAATTTTTATTACAATTATATTTTTCCAACTGGCATAGTTTATCATTGTATTAACTATGGACATGTTCCACTAACATTTCTTTTCCACTAACAATCTTTTTTAAAATAAAATAATGTATAATTATTAAATTATTATTATTACGCAAACATTTCAAATAAATACGTAAATAAATAAAAGTATATACAATTTTTTTTAAACATAAATTATACAGTTTTATTATTATTTTATTTATTTATTTAGAAAATCTAAAAATGCTGAAAGTTTTTTGTGGTAGGTAGGTTTAGAGGATAGAAAAAAACTATTTGTACAGTATACAAATCATTACATCTATGGAAATTCCCCATAACACATGGTAAAAATTGTGTGTGTGTGTGTGTGTGTGTGTAGGGATTACAAGGACATGTCCCATGTGCCCATTTTCAAAAGCTTATAAATCATACAAAGTGAGTTTTTAAATGTAACAAAAAGTAAAAAAGGGGTCGGTTTAGGTGTTGGGTTGGTCTATATATACAGTATACAAACACATATACATATGGAACACACACACTTCTCACAAAACAAAAGTGTGTATTTATTAAATGAATACAATATACTACAAAAATTACACTCACACACACACACACACACACACACACACACACACACACATATATATATATATATATATATATATATATATACACACACACACACACACACACACACACACACACACACACACACACACACACATATATATATATACTGGCCACTATTTAGGGTAAAAATAAAGGAAATTCAGAATGGTAGTTCACTGAATCTCTCAGTTCTGATGCTCTTTTAAACTACATCTTACCAGGAACGTCAACTATCCAATTTCTGCTTGTGCACAACTAGCACTCGAGACATTGTGGGTCAGTGGGACTTTAACTGCACTAAATTAGAGTGGAGCTGACGTAAGCCATTTAAAACCAAGCTGGTTTCTTATCAAGACCTCAGGGATCCAAGATGGTGACGCCAACCATGTGCTGCTATTCAATGAACGGCAAACACTTGTTGAAAACACTTGGCTCTGACTTACTTTGCTGTATGGAATTGATCAATTCTGTGCCCAAAATCCTTTTAATAAAACATAAGGTCAGAATAAATGTGTATGCAATGATTTAACAATACTATTCTTTATACTCAAAACTGAACAAGAAGAATCTATGACACCCGACACACCAATATCAACAAAACGAACATTTCTTGTTTCCATTGCAGTCGTTCCCTGTCAGTCTGACTCCTCTGAGATCTAGTAAGAGGCAGTTAATTATATCTGCTTGTCTCTGCTGCCCATTGAGCTCAACATTAGGTGCTGACAAGCTAATACAATCATCTCTCCCTCTCCATCCGCTCCAGGAGAGGGATTTAGCCCCATGTTCCTCAGCCTAGTGGGCTGTTAAATTGAGCGTTCGCAGGGCAGGCGGTCGAATGAGACTTGGCATGTTTAGAGTGTTAACCTTGAGAGCAGACAGAACTCTTTTACAGAAAGAAAGTGGTCATTTGTAGAGATGGAGTCAGCTCCATTTCAATGCAGGAGATACGATGGATTCAGTGCCGTACTGATTGATTCCTACACTTCTGTGTACATTTCTCGAGTCGCCTAATGAATTAAATTCAACTCTTGAACTGTCCGAATCAAAGGAACTGAGCCTAACCTGGAACAATTGGAAGTTGGGGTTCTCGATACTGCTGTCCGGCTAAAAACAACTCCCTGGTTTCATACCACGGTCGACTTCTAATAAATACTATGAGGAGTCAAACAAGCGGAAATAACCACCATTTAATGAACAAGTCTGGTGTCAGAGCGATGATACAGTGTGTAAATGTTCAGATTAACCCAATAAAGTATTTTCTTCTGTTCATAACAATTATGACTGTTATCAGCCCTGAGGTTCACACTACCTCTAATGGACGTTTGTTTGGCCTAGGCTGCTGCTGGACAAAAGGAGAAAAAAGGAGAGAGACTGTGTACATTGGCATTCAAGAATTAGCCTGTGGTCATAACTTTCTATCAATGTACATGTGTCGTTCATGACCAAAACACATCAAGGCATGTGTGATAAATTGAACCGCAATGTGCCATGAAATATTTCAACGCTACCAATAACAAATCTAAAAATGGAAAGTCACACAAATATTGTGTTGTCATGATCGATCGGTGGCGTCACAAGGATATGTGCACTCCTACAGGGTCCTTTCCTACAGAAACCTAAAACTGGTGTTATGGTGGTTTATAATGACAAAACATCTAAACACAATAAATACAACCTCCATTTCTCTTTAATGTCACACACATTTAATCTAAAAGCATGCAGAACAACTTGGCTCATTATCCACTTTGAGAAATCCCACAAAAATTGGACTCAGCCTCCTCTCTCTCACTAGCAGACAAATATAACCCCCTAATGCAACATTAATATTGCTGTGCTGAAATGTTCTCTTCGAAAGATTAGGCAGGTTTAAAATCTGAGTTAGTGTGCTGGGACCAATGTCCCCTCAGGCTCAACACTATCATCTGCAGCAAAATGACTTCGGTAATGAAGAAGTCAGGCGCATAAATCCTCTACGGCCTCACCTCTCCTCTGCCTCCTATCCTGCAGAACAGCTAGTAAAAATTCCCTTTAAAAAATTCATAGTGCAATTTTGCTCAAATCCCTCCCAGCAAGCACAATTATGGAACTTTCATCTCAATTGATTTATGTGCAGGGCTGGAAAGGAGGTAAAGAGCGAGCAAGAGAGCAAGAGAGCGAGAGAGAGAGAGAGAGAGAGAGAGAGAGAGAGAGAGAGAGAGAGAGAGAGAGAGAGAGAGAGAGAGAGAGAGAGAGAGAGAGAGGAGAGAGAGAGAGAGAGGCGAGGCGAGAGAGCGAGAGGCAGGCGAGAGCGAGGCGAGAGCGAGGGAGAGAGGCGAGAGAAGAGAGAGAGAGAGAGAGAGAGAGAGAGAGAGAGAGAGAGAGAGAGAGAGAGAGAGAGAGAGAGAGAGAGAGAGAGAGAGAGAGAGAGAGGCCTTGCACTAAATCATTGTTTATTAAGGGAACATATACAGTAAGTGTGCATCCGATGTTATAGTATCTATATATTCAAATGACAGGAATGTAAGGTACTCGTATAAAGGAATAGTCTGGCCTAAACATCTTAAGTTCTACAGGCAGCATCTGAGGCCTATGCCATAACATCTCTGTTTAAAACAAAACTAAAGTACAGTGTATTACGATTAAAGGTTAAAAATTAGATGTAATTCAAAAACAAAGCAAACCAAAAAGAAACAACTAAATACATTTATTTTTTATAAAAAAACTCTATTATAAAAATTTTATTTATGCCCCCCACCAAAAAAATGTACCTAAACATTAACATTATAATGTTACTATTATGACTATAGTAGGAAACACTTAGCAAATTGTTCTGTGTTAATATCATTAATAACTTAGTAGAGTATGCATTGCCTAAAGTGAATCCACCTAGAATAGATACTAAATGAAACATTCACTTTAAGACACAAGCTTTCACTTTAAAACCATCCAGTCAAACCAATTCAATAAACCATCCCTGTAGAAACTCCTAACAGAATTATTCAAAGTCCAGCATTGTTATGAGATTAAGGTTATTATGATCTCAACTTATAGAAAATATGAAATGGTAAAAACATCCAACTTGAAACAGCTCTAATAATAGACCTGCAGGAGAAAAAGACGAAATGAAAAGATGAAAATGAAAAGATGCCAAGCTGAAAAAAGCAAATAAACAAATAAATAGATTTCAAATAAATGTCCTGAAATTAACAACAACAGAGTTGGGAAGGAATAAAGACTCCATCCATCATCGACTGATGTACCGCTGTGTCACGCTTCATTGAGTTCAAAATATTTCCTCTTCAGGAAAGCGATTTATCAAAAAGCAGACACATCAACAAAAGTACAAAACAAATTAAATCAAACATTTTCAGTCACATTCCACAAAGAGTGCATCTGGGTGAAGTGGAATTTAATTTGATTAAACTTCCTGTTATAATTGGCTCCCTTTCCAGGCTGCAAAAACACTGTCGACTGCCGCGCTGAAAACTCAATCAAGCCGCATTACGTTTTTATCAGATCAAATGTAATTGATTTGAAAGCAGACATGATGTATATTACAGTGGGAGCGCAGTGGAAGGTCTCCGTTGGGGGCGGCCTGTGGGGATCTCATTAACTCTATCTCTGAATTGCTGAACATAAACGAGCTGACATTGAGGGATCGAGGACCCACTGTGACAACATCTGAAGTGTTTATCTCTACTTCTGAAAGCAGACTACGGTCTCCAGCGCAAGCGTGTAGTGTTGCAACACGCATGCCATCTCATTAAGCCTGTACACCGGTTTTAAACAGAAAATAAGATCCGGTTCACATTATCACCAACATTCAAATATTGCAGCTGAAATCCAAGCTCAGCTATGCTGAAGATAAATGGATGGATTATAATTTTTTTTATTGGTAAAACATTTCTAAAGCAATTTGTTCATGAAAATAATTCTAATGATAAATGTCATCACTGTCGTCAAAATTTACATTTATATTTATGCATTATATCCAAAAAGACTATAATACAAAATTAAAATAACCAATGGACTTGGTGGAGTTCTTGGAATGGAAGCCTATCAGCACCGAAACAAACACTAAAAATATATAATAATTATAAATATATATAATAAATTACAGTTGGTTCAAATATAATTTAAAATTCACAAGATAAAATAATATATGTTTAATGAATTCCTGAATATATTATGTCTTTACAAATGTATTTTTTAACACTAAAGCACCATTTATAAAGCAAACTGTTAGTAAAAATGATCTAATCCTTAATTACCTTGAGTCATAATTTACATTTATGCTTTTTATCAAAAGTGACTTACACAGTATTCAAGGTCTACATTTGAGCAAAATAAAAATAAACATTAAAAGATACAATAAATCACACATCTTACTAAATTATTGTTGGGTTCAACTGTAATTTGTTATAATTTAACCACCAAGAAAAGACTATGAATAAAAATAGATAATATACATTTCACTAAATAATATATTTATAAATTAAATGTATTTTTAATGGTAAAACACCATTTATGAAGCAATATGGTAATGAAAATAATGCTAGTGTTAATACTAAATGCCTTTTGGTGAGTCAATGTACATGTGCACATTTATAATGGTCCATATGTTAGCAGTTTGTATACTGATAATATTCATCCATTGTCACTATACTCTGGCCAGTTGAGCAACAAGCAAATTGTCTTACTGTTTGAACTACTTTAGCACAGTTGTCGTTGACCAGTCCCAAATTTTTCTAGCTTGACATTTCTGATATGTCATTTCTGTTCCTTCTGCACTTGTCTATCAATAAAATGACCTTCTGTAAGCCTTCTACTTTATAAATCGCTGCTGTGGCGCTGTGTGGAGACCCACCTCTCCTGTGGGAGCATCTCATTTCCAGCCCTAGAGCCCTCTGTCCATCGGGGAGACCTGGAACCAGTGGACCACTTACACGAGCCTCAGTTGGAGGAGATAAAGACATAGCGAGTCAGGAGGAGAGCTGGCCCGACTGAGGGATTTGCTCATCACTCTCTCTCTCTCGCTCTGCCTCATGTGGTTTGCAGTCCCATTGGCCTGGTAGGAGCTCCCAGTTTGATCCCAGACACTGAAGCGGTCCTGTGAAACGAGGACTCAATTAAAGCAAAATGAGGGCAGATTACAGCTATCTGGAAACAACAGGAAGAAATCTCAGAGCTATGGCCTGAATACAGCATGCAAGTAATGATGCATCAGCGTAGAGCTAATTGCAGTGCTAAATGCATTTTGAATAGCTGACAAGAGATCTTGATGTGATGTGCGTTTCCATTCAAAATCAAGGCAGGAAACTTAAAACAAATGAGATTTTATATTGTATTCTGGCAGGGTGAAAGATAGGTCGTAATAAGCTAATATGCACAGAATAGTATTAAATATTTTGCACCAAAAAATGCCTTGTTGAATAATGGAGCATATATGGTGCACTAAAGGGTTGTCTATGAAGTGACACATATCTATTAATTTAATGGTATAATTCCCCAGAAAATGCATTGTATTGACTATAAAAAAAACATTAACATCTAAACTAAATTATTGTTGGGTTCAACTGTAATTTGTTATAATTTAACCACCAAGAAAAGACTATGAATAAAAATAGATAATATACATTTCACTAAATAATATATTTATAAATTAAATGTATTTTTAATGGTAAAACACCATTTATGAAGCAATATGGTAATGAAAATAATGCTAGTGTTAATACTAAATGCCTTTTGGTGAGTCAATGTACATGTGTTTTTACGCATTTATAATGGTCCATATGTTAGCAGTTTGTATGTTAGCTGGAAATATTACTTCTTAATGTCACTATACTCTGCCAGTTGAGCAACAAGGAACCTTTAATGAACTACTTTAGCACAGTTGCCGTTGACCTGTCCCACATTTTTCTAGTGACATTTCCTGATATGTATTTCTGTTCCTTCTGCACTCGTCTATCAATAAAATGATCCTCTGTAAGCCTTCTACTTTATAAATCGCTGCTGTGGCGCTGTGTGGAGACTTTGCCACCTCTCCTGTGGGAGCATCTCATTTCCAGCCCTAGAGCCCTCTGTCGTTACTAACGGAGACCTGTCGCTAACGGCTAACGAAGCCTCGGCGGAGGAGATAAAGACATAGCGAGTCAGGGGAGGAGAGCAGCCCGGAGGGATTTGCTCATCACTCTCTCTCTCTCGCTCTGCCTCATGTGGTTTGCAGTCCCATTGGCCTGGTAGGAGCTCCCAGTTTGATCCCAGACACTGAAGCGGTCCTGTGAAACGAGGACTCAATTAAAGCAAAATGAGGGCAGAGGGGGAGCAGCTATCTGGAAACAACAGGAAGAAATCCCCTCAGAGCTATGGCCTGAATACAGCATGCAAGTAATGTGATCATCACGTAGAGCTAAGAGCACGCGGTGCTAATGCATTTTGAATAGCTGACAAGAGATCTTGATGTACGACGCAACGGCGTTTCCATTCAAAATCAAGGAAGGAAACTTAAAACAAATGAGATTTTATATTGTATTCTGGCAGGGTGAAAGATAGGTCGTAATAAGCACAGAATAGTATTAAATATTTTGCACAAAAAAATGGCTTGTTGAATAATGGAGCATATATGGTGCACTCTAAAGGGTTGTCTATGAAGTGACACAGATCTATTCATTTAATGGTATAATTCCCCAGAAAATGCATTGTATTGACTATAAAAAAAAACATTAACATCTAACACCAAAAATTACCAATATATTTTTTGAGATTACACACACACACACACGCACGCCACACACACACTGTATAGCGTCATATTTAATATTTATGTAATATTTAAACTTTCCCTAACTATTACACAAATGTTTTCCTAAACTGCTCTTGCCAAACACACTTTGACTTGTCTCAAATAATAAATGTATAAACCTCCCTCAAGAGTTGTATTAACAAACACAGTACATTAAGCATAATAAAAGACAGAGGGAGCAAATGTGGAAAAGAAGAGAGAGTAGAGGCATTAATCTAGTCGTGAGTATCATGCTCACTTGGTGGACGTCCCTGTGCTATATACAGATCTGGTACCACTGTAGAGTCAGCGGTTTTCCCCTGAAAGAGAAGACATCCACTGACTCTGAGGTCAGAGCGCTTTAACGAGTTACACACAGGTTCAGATAGCAATGAAAACGAGCTTAAAGCTTAAACTGTACTAACCCAGTAGTTTGTAACTGTGATAGTGATGTCTGATTTATGAACAAATCATTCGTTTGAATTATTATTATTACATAATAGTTTATATAATATTAAATTACATCATATTTATTGATTACATTTGTATAATTTGATTAAACAGCATCATGATCATCAGCAACAACAACAGTTAGATGTGTTGCGCAAGTTTTTTTTTAAATTAAATAATGCACATATAATTTCATGTCTACTACAAACATTTATGGACGGAACATTTTCTCAAGTAAAAAGGAATAAAACTAACATTTGTGCATCACCTGTCAAAAATATAACAATGCCAATGTTTGAAAATTAGACCTCAGTTTGACAATTCAAATTGATTGACTACAGACTGCACACTATCTATGAAGAACTCTTACTGAGACTCAAGCATGAGTGTTGGGTAAAAAACCTGTGACCTGGTTGAACATGCAACAGAGTCTGCAGCAGCTGCTGTAGAAGATCTCTCAATCTGCTGAATCTCCTCACAGATCAAACCTCTCGCTGTAACCCGCTACATCTGACCAAAACCTCAAACGAAAGCATGAGAAAGTTCTAAAACGGACTCGAGCTTGTAAGTGACAAACACCAGGAACTGTGAGGAACACCTTTTGAAGAAAACGATTCAGAACAGTCTCTTGAAATGACTAAGTGTCAAAAAAACAGAGGCCACGGTCTCTCTTACAGAGGTCTGGAGGAGGCTAACAAGAAACCCATTGAGGGAAGAAATGAAAGCGGGACGTTCACAAACTGAGAAGAACTGGGAACAAAAAGCATCAGGTTTACCTCATTTAAAAAGTAAAACATTTGTTTTAAAAAGCAATGGATTTATAAATACCTCTGTGCTTCCTCTATGAACTGAAACTGCAGCAAAAGAACCACAAGACCAAAGAGCAAGAGCGTAAAGCCAGTCATGAGACAAACACGGTCAATGGCTTATAGTGTTCTGCACATTACACAAATTAAAATTAGATCTGTCTTAAACACTCTAATAAAAACCATATGAAAGTACTTCTAGCCTCTTCCTGTTGTCTCTTGCAGAGCCCTGCTTATACTATTATTATTTATTAAGTCTACAGTATACTGTCCTGCACATTTTATTCTTTATTTTTTATCTATTATCTATATTTATGTATATTGTGTTGTGTTACATATAATTGCACTGTTCATTGAGCGGACCTGACTTACATTTCACTGCTGATTATATTCTGTATAATTGTGTATGTGACGAATAAAACCTTGAATCCTTGAATTGAATCTTTTCCATTTCCTTTTTCACAAAGATGGGTCATACTGTCAATGTTATAATCCGAACATACTTTTAATTAACAACATCTAGTTCTTGAAATGTACACAAGACATCCAGACAGGACCGGGCTGTCCACGCATGTTGCCCCATTGATGTCTCAAGCTGCATTAAAAACAAATTGTGCGTGGAAGTGCATTTAATGACTTTAGTGTCTTAATGAAAGATGTTCTTTGTGCTTTTCAAAATCATCTGACGGTAATGCTGTGCCGAGGCTTGAGAAATCATCCCAATGTCCTCCAGCAAAAACAACCATCGATGTGACTAAAATTGGTCAGCCGTGTTTGAGAACCATGAGGTCTTTCACCACGAGGATGAAAATGGTTAAACGCAATTAACATGCCTCGCTCGCCATCTCTCGCATTCCAACCAAACGTACGTGAAATCTTCAAGCACACGAGCTGCTCTTATTACAGGATGTTTGTGTTTACCAAACACAATCTAACCAAAAAAGCAGCCCACAGGTATACAACTGACAGTTTGTCACTTATTTAAACAATGCACTCCTGTTGAAGACTGAGACACGTTTGCATATGGACGTTTTTGCAGATGAGTACGTTTTTAACCTGTGGCACAACACTGGGTTACAAAATGACTTATTTTAAGCATATCAATGGAATCTTTGTGCTGACCATGGTTGGGGAAGCTACTATGAAATCATATCTAGTCAAACTACAAGTTACTTAAACCTGAAAAAACTGGTCAACTACAGCTAAGACACCAAAGCCACAAATTACTAACAGCACTGAAGCTATTTAAGAAGGTAATATGTTTACAAATGTATAACTCTCAGATGAGGCCTCAATTGAACAGCATCACACTTACATTTACAATGAATATAACCAGTAAAACTAGAAAGCAGCCATTAACTAAGTCAAAAAAACAACATGAACAACAATATTTTGCTAAATAATTAGATACAAGACAAAAACGTTTTCTTCTTGACCAGTTCATTTCCATGAATAAACTATCCAAACAAATGAACTCACTAAAATCAATCAAATGTGCAAATGAATGTCTCCATTTACACACCGGCTACATTTGATAGCTCTTAAAAAGTCTAACGGTGTTCTTTGTTTGCTCTCAATGCACAGAAAGCAGAAGTGGCAATTTTACTCAGAAGATCAAGCTTTTTCACACCCTTGCAAACAAAGCCATAGGAAGTGGTTTTCACTGCGGTTCAGCCTTCTCCTTTGCAAAACTAAAAGAGCACTAATCAGCTTTATACACACCCGATCTGTGCGATGGAGAACCATTTCTGTGGTTTTCAAGGTGCGCCTGCGAAGCAGGAATGAGTCAGATTGAGACCAACCATGCGGCTCGACTTTTACCAGTGGTTTATCTCACCTGAAACTTGCAAGTTAGGCGTTATAAAGAAAGGAATCTAAATCTGAACATGTAGGTTGCTTTACCTCAGAGATTCACATCTCATCTTGCCCTTCTGCAAATGAACGTGTTTTATGTCTCTTTTCTCGGGTCTTCAAGGAAAACCAGTGCAAGTAATTTCAGATTATACAAACATTAAACAAATTACTAGAATACGATTTAGTTCTGTGAACTTGGACGTCAATAGGAGAAATAATGAAGACGGCTTTACAGGATCAGTTTCATAACAGTAGCCCTAAACATTGAGCTTTAATGACAGAAGAGTCAGCTCCGTCATCACAATGCACGTCAGCGAAGCGTTCAAAACTCATTCAAACTATTTCAACTTTGTCCTGAACTTTCAAAGTGCAAGTAGTCTTTGCACCAACATTTGTGCTTTTCACACATCTTGCCTGACTAATGTAAAGCAACAGGAAATGCTTTTACAATGACTGTTAATGTAAAAATGCTTGAATCTTTGTACTTATATTTATTGAAATACATTATTTCTCTCACGAATTTGCATTTCTATGTTTATCTTCTTGCCATCATCCAATGCTTGTTTGCAGTGTTTTCCTTCAACTGCTTTTTGTTGTGCTTTTTTTCCCCCATTCTAAGCTCAAATACATGTTTTTGTTGTGAAACTGAGTGTACTTCCCGCTTTCTTCCTAAAAACCTTGTAAAACTGCCCTTCCGTGCTGCTATTGACGACGCTTTTCAGGTGGAGGTCAAAGCAGTGCCTTGAGCGGTGGATTGAAGCGCTGACTTGAGTCGTGTGAAAAGGCCGTAACAGATGCCTGGAATGTTTTTATATAAATATATATATATTGGTAGACCGAATAGATCTCCCGCACTAAATTCATCCACTCACTTGGGGTCGATCTGGAATGGCTCCCCAACCTTAAATGATAAAACCGCTATATTGGACAACCTTCCTGTTTGATCAAATAGCTACACGATGCAGGAAAAAAACAAACACGCACCAAAAGACCACCGCTGGGTGGGAGATTGTCGGAGGGCTAGTCGCCATCCTGATAAATGGATTCCATCAGCTGTGGAGCGAAAGCCACAATTACAGGTTGTTGTAGCTGTTGTAGAAGAATAGATGCTGTGGCTGAGGAGCACTGAAGCATGGTTGAGAAGAGCTAACGGGAGCTTCTTAAATAATTGCACCTTCCATTTCTCCTCCACTGTGGGCACGCATCAACTTGAAATTTTGTAATTATAGTAATTGTGAGCTCAACGAAGCAGCCCTCTAATACTCTCCTCACAGGAGTAAATACATGGTATGCCATTCCAAGTGGAGCCAGCCAAACACATCCTCGGCCAAAGCCTCAATTTGAGAGCTCTATAGCTAATGGTGGAGCTAACAAGCACTAATGCCACATTGTTTGAAAGAGAAGAATTGTCACCTCTGCTAGAGTGGGTGCCTACTGCGATATTGAGTGTACTAGCGCACATGCCTGGTGTTCAAAATGACTGCTGCCATTTTGAGGCTGAAAGAATGTCAGCACGCAGGGATCAAAGAGGACGATTGCGATGAAATGTGGGGGAATTTGCAGCAGTACGGAAAATATCAGGCACCTACGAAGACACAAAATGGAAGACTTATTCTCACACACACACAGTTCCTGAGTGAAGAGAATGAAAGATGGATCAGTTACAGTCAGTGAATGTTAATTACGGTGTTTTACGGTGGCAATGCGATAACACGTTATTGCTTTCTTTCACGAGAGCCGTGCAAATTTATGAGACTTGAGATCTGAAACAATGAAGCGTGGCAAGGCATGTCAGTTCCCTCCACTCACCTCCCTTTGTCAGAATGATGGGGCAAATTAATTTCCCTTCCATATTTCCTCCTGACTGTGTCAGAGAGGAGGCCTTGACCAATGAGCCTGCACCTTTCTCCCTCCATTTTATATTCAGGTTAGGCTGTGAATCTTCGCTTTAAAATGGAGGCGAATAGATCTTTATCTGCATGTGACATTATGGCAACCAAGAACAGAAATAGCACTAATACAAGCCGAGGTATCTCAGTCTAACATACTGATGATAAATGTATAGCCTGAATGCAATTGTAATCGCTTTGGATAAAAGCGTCTGCTAAATGCATAAATATTAATAAATGTAACATCCTTTTCTTCAATTTGGAGAAGTGGGGCATAAAATAAGAGAACTGCAACTCAATATGGTTTCTAAAAACATCACTCAAAGTTAAATTTAAAATGCCCCCACTTTTCTTAAAAATACCAAAATACCAAAATATTGATGACTCATCTTGCATTACACAGATTTTTGTAAATGAGTAAGTTATATTAGCAAGCGGGATTCTGGACGTAATGTAAATAAAGTCTCTGTAATTAAAACATTTAATTTGGAAATACACCACTTCAAACTTGGCATAATGTAATCTGGTCTCATGGCATAAACGTACCTGGGTGCACTTTTTAGCGAGGCCGTTTTTATGTACCTTACTGCATGTTTCGTCGCAGTTTCAAAGAGAAATGTCCACTGAGTGGCGCAAAAACACGGGTTCAATCGGTAAACCCTGGCACATTTTATTACATTGAAATAGGTACGTATTACGGCGGTTCAGAATTCAAATATCCGTGGACAGTAATTAAAAATGAATGCTCTATCGTGTTGGAAATATGCCCTACACCAAACCCATCCCTAAACCTACCCGACAGTGTTAACAAATGCAAAACTGATATAAAAACCCATTTGTTGATGCATCCATGCTATTTGAACTTCCTTGTATGTAGATTTGAACTGCTTTATCGAACCGTAGTTACACGGGATTCGAACCAGAATACGTCTCTGTACTCCGTGAACTACCAAACAAACCTACCGTCTATAAAAACCCATATATGAAGCTGGATATGGGCAATGCTAGCGTTCAAAGCATCCGTTTTCAAATTCCCCAGCATATTAATATTGTTTTGAAGTCATAACATGATCTTCTTCAAGTAATTGTGCGAAAATTACTCTTTATTAATCGAAACTCTGTACATTTGTGTGAAAAGGAGTAAAAGGTGTCAGTTTTACTGCCTCTAGTGTTCATTTATTTTGGAAACTGTATAGATATGTACTTATTGGTACGTATTTCGCATCTTGCTAAAAAGTGCGCCCAGGTACGTTTATGCCATGAGACCAGGTACACTAGATAGTCCTATAATAGATAAAAACCTACTTATATGTTTCAGATAGTCCCTTACACTCAAAGTGGAGCTGAACAGATTCTTCAAATTTCATGCTGGTGGGCGGGGGCAAAGCTAAGTGCTAATACCAGAGATGCTTGAGGCGATCCAAGCTTCAAGATCTAGCCAAATCCAAAACCGGGACTTCAAAGTCCTGACCCTGACAAATGCAGCAGATCTACAAACCCAGTGTAAAGGTCTTAACTCTATGTTTAGACAGCTATCTCACTGGCCGCACCCTTAATCTTTCTCTAAAGAAACATACAACCGCTATTATGAGATGAACTGTTGGAATGTTTCAACAGACAGACTGTCTAGAAAGACTTGAGATCGGTCCATCGCCTTTATTAATATATCTGACTGTTTGAACTGCTTCAAACGCTCAACAGGCCATATGTTGGAAGCCTAGAGCCGAGATGAACTGTAATCCAACCAATCCAGATGACAGTTCTGGAATGGTCTAATCCAGGGCGCCTTTCTTGCTATGGTTTACTACAGAAATAAATAGGTTATCACAATCCGTTAACATCATCAAAAGAACAAAGGCTGTACTTCATGAACTTCACAAAGAATTCACAAGAACTGAAGCCTAGAGCCAAAAGGCTAAACCCATAAATCTGTCTTCCAGGAACGATCTGCCAAAACGCTCATCCAAAACAGATAAGATTCACTAGGGAGGGTAAGAAGACAGACCGCATCAGACTGTGGGAGCAGGAACTGTTCAAACTCAGCTCGTATGTCAATAAAAACAGGTGTCAACTAGATTAGCTGAAATGCTAAGGGCTTGGCTAATCCTAGAAGAGATCAAGGAAAGATCAGTCATCACTAGCATGCTAATGCAACAAATGTTGAAGCATCTAGTCTGAGCGAGTCAAAACTGGGACAGATTGAATTATTTCGACAAATACAAGAACTCATTTGCATTCAGAGCCAACATGCAACATAAGCTTACATTTCAATGAAGTTAAAACATATATTTTTTTTTTGTATACTGTACTGTGAGTAATATTTACAGAAATAGTTCATCCAAAATGAGTTCTGTCATAATTTACTCCAAACCTGCATTACCCTCGTACAGACTACTATAATGATACTTCAATGAAATGTGAAAACTTCGCCTGCATTCATTCAAACGGCACAGTTTAAGTGTCTTTTGCATTCTACAGAAGAAAAATAAACGGTACACGATTAAAGGTGGATATTATTGAATAGAAGAGACACAATTCCATATTGAAGCACTCGCATAGATTTTAGTATTTAAAAAGCCTGTGTTTGCAGGCTACATATTAAGAAGCACCAGTGCCTATCAGTCCAAACAGGTCTTCATTGGGATAACGTGAGGGTGAATAAACAGACCTTTCTTTTGTTGGGGGTGAACTATTCCTTAAAGCCTTAAAGGATGAGGCGGGTGCTGACAAGCCTAATGTAAATCGCATAAACATTAGCATCGACTCCAGGCCTCTGAGAGCTGTAGAATATGAGGATCAATCTTAAGGCGATTCGGCGTTTATTGCAAGTGGTTTTATTAACATGATTTTAGACTGAGGCTCAGACTTTGTGTCAGACCATATATATCATAATCAGTTTAGTCCTGAAAGAATTTCAAAGTGAATTCAAGATAAAATCTTACACATCTGGTAAACATTTCCACTCTAGAACCTTCTCTACTATTAATACTAACCCATTTTAAAATATCACAGAAACAAACATCAAGTGGAGATCGTAGATGTTCCTTGTCTGGAAACTTGGTACTGGTGTGATGTTATTAATATTCATATAAGAATACCCACTGATAACTCAAATTCTTTGAACTGAAGCTGGGGCTCAATATCAGGTCGCTTTCATCCAGGGAAACTCTTGCAAATGAAATTATTACATTTTAATATTCTCTGCCTGAGTGAAATATGACTCAAACAAGATGAATATTTCACACAAAATGAATCCACACCTCCTTATTAAAGCACTACGCATGAACCCTGCCCATTCACAAACATCAAATACAAACAATCTTGTGTAAGTAAACTACTCACACCATTAAATATACATTTCTGTATGTATTTAAAAGACTTTGTTATCCAAAGCATTTTACAATACATTCAAGTTACTGTATCCACTATTGTATGTTCCCTATGAATCTAACCCATGAACACGGTGTTGCTAATGCTATGCTACTTGTTTGGATCACATAACCAGCTTCATATGTATAGCTTTAACATTTCTGATGTAGTAAACGTGGACGGTTGCTCACCTGGTACAGGGTTGCACTTGCAATGTGGAGCACTCAGGTTTGAGTCGTGTGAAACACGGGTCACAACAAAACAGAAACAGGCTTAAAAGACATGCTTCAGATGCGTTTCCATCTCATTCTCATTAAGTGTAGGTGGAACATTATATTCAAACACGATTAACCTTTTAGTGCCACTCACTGAACATTTCATTTACGAACTGCTGCGATATGTACAAACCAACTTCGCCCAAATGTTGCCAAATTTACATTCATCTGTTTTGATTAAAACCGAATGTGTTTTTAGCTCCACTGACTGGAAATGTAATTTTGAAAGTCACTAATTTTGAGTCATTTTGAGTACAAGAAGCAACGTAATATCATGTTTCAGAAATGTTGCCACAGGCAAGTTTTTTTATATATATTACAAATCGCATCTACCCTGACTAAAAGGTTGACAAAGAAAACAGTATCACACTAGATGACCAACGTTTTCAGTTAAAACTTTCCTGAATTATTAATACTGTGTTTTTAGCGAATGTATGAAATATAGAAAAAAGTGTTCAAAGGGATGGGACTGAAAAAAAAACACAATTATAAAGCTTCATTTCTTTAGAGAACCATAAAGTTCTCTCCCTGTAGAGCGTCTGAGCGCAAATCAATTTCTTTCAGTCGATTACAAGCACCGAGGTTCTAACCTTCATTTGTGAGTCTAATACTCCGACAGTTATGTAGAACACATACCAATTAAGCAATTCTGCTCAAATAAGAGGGCTGTGAACTGACGTGATTATGGAGGCCAAGCCCCAAGGGACTCTGGGTTATCGGCTCAGGAGCAGAAAAGTGAGCAAGCGAGAGAGAGAGCAAGGGGAGCATGAACGGGGAATATGAAGAGAGGGAGGGGAGAGGAAAAGTCATTTATTAAGTCTAATACTGTGTGAAACGTTCCCGTGGTAATGAGAAGGGCAGATTGTGGTAATGTTGGAAGCTGAGCAGAAAAGGTCAATCTATATCTGTTTCTGCCCACAGGAGCCATGTTGATGAGCAACGCACGAGACGTGTGAGTATGTGGGCGCATGCAAACCCATAACATCCCGGCTGAAATGACTCCCAGTGAGAGAAAGATTAAGGGTTTACCCGTTTTTACTTCCATCCACCAATGCATCCATGCACGACCATTTTTTTGCATAAACGTGCAAGGCTTCAAATATCAGTTTCAATGTAGAAAAACAGTGCGGTGCGAATCCTGTGAAACTATGGGTCGACAAAAACAGCTCAAACATGTAGCATTGTGGGATATAAAGCTATAATGTGCATTAGAAATAAAAATGCCTTGCCATACAGAAGGAAGTTAAAATATTACGGCTGCATCAGTGGATGTGTTTTCATATCACATGTGCTTTAGTTAACACTAGTCGGGTAGGTTTAGTGCAGAGGGTGTAACTTTTCCAACACAATAGAGCACTTACCATTTTATGGTGTTGCAGAAATGTCACCACGAGCATGTATTTTTGTGAGCCTGGTTTGGATTTACGCTTTGCGGCTAAAGAATCCGAGTCTCACACACTCACAGGAAATCGCGTAAAAAATAAGGTGGATAGATAAAGTGGGATGTCATTGCATGTTAACCCCTGCTGGTAGATGCCGTAACTACACCAATAATGAGCATGCAACATTTTCCTCCATTCACAGCCATTCTAAAGTAGCTACTGTATGAAAGCCTGTTATTTCAAAACAATTCAACCAAAGGTAAAACATTTAAATAAATTAAATATAAAATAATTAAAATAATTGTGACTTAATATCTCACAATGCTACTTTATAGCTTAAAATATGTCCATGAAGAAAAAAAAACTGCATCCGTGTACACTTCTTGGGCCACAAGCACCAACAGAATATTGTACAGCAACTGCAATGTATAAAATCGAAGAATGCTAAGATATAACTTTCTCCAAGTATTTTAGACTTCTATGGGGCAATCAGAAATGTACATTCGTAGCTCTTGCAGCTCTTATAAAGAATATCCTATCAAACAACAGAAAGAAAACTTGCATAAAGCCCTACATGAACTATGCATGCTTCAGCTGCATTTGTATCCAGTAAGCAGAATCTACATTGTAACTCACAAGAAGCACCTCTGCCCAATGCATACGAGTACACGTCAAGACATTGATTTAATGATTTAGTTTTTTTTATTCAAATAAATTGCCGGGAACAAATAAACATTCCAAAGAATTGCACACTAACTCTTTCCTTTAATCTCAGTCTGCATGCACAGACAAAAACGTATATTAATTCTTTATGCATGAGTCAAGATGTGTAAATGTTAATCTTGGGCTTGCGATGTGTTTCTATGGCAACATTACATATGCTATGGCAGTCCATGCGTTGTAGTGTCCTTGCAGGCGGGATGCCAGCGGCGCTGCTCATATAATAGATCTGTTAAGCTCTGCTGTCTTAATGTTAATGTTTATATACATCATCTAGAACAGATGACAACTGTCATTCAGGTTGGCTACAATGCATAGCAACTGCGGTGGTGGAAAACATTCATGTCATGTTTTTTTAAAGCCTTCAATGATGCCATTTAATATTAAGCAAATAAAAATAAAAAGCACCAGTAAAGGCACAGATGGCAAAGAGTGATTTCTTTACTCAGTAATTTTGTCTTGCTTTCCATCCAAATATCTAAACATTCTTAAATCAAGATGCATTTACTTGAGATGTATAACATTACATAAGATATTAGAAGAAACGGGAACAACATCATGTCTGCTCAAGGGCTCAGAAAAATTACTCTATTGGCAGATATTTAAAGCATAAATTCAATTTCTTTTGATCAAAACAAGACATCTAGTTTCACATTATGCCCTTTCACATCTCTAAATGCATCTTTTGATCAAAATGCAGCCTTGCTGAGTCCTTCTTACTGTTGGCTAGTTTGACTTTCATTCTCATTTATATCCATGTGTTTGCCACGTGAAGCCGAACTTGGAAAGGTTGCAATGTCCTTTCATCAAACACTAGTACATTTTAAAATGCTGCTCGTAAAATGTGGGATAATGATCACGCTGTAAAGTTCTGATATGACACCACAGGTAACTAGGGTCATGTAGGGCTGACGTCACCACGCTAAACTGGAAGAAAAGCAAAGGGAGAACTGCCCATTCAAACCAGCACAGATTTAGCTAAGTTACACCAGGAGTTTAAAATATCATCTTATTGTGATGTTGGGTGCCAGAATTGACGTAATACAGCCTCACATTAGAAATTTGATCATATACCTGCTGCCACTGCCAGACAAAAAAACGACGACAGCTGTGGTACGTGATGAACGAGTGGACTGGACAGAAACGATCGTCATACATGATCATGTTTGCAGCACACACATCTTATCAGGAAAGGATCAATAAAGTATTGTCTTTTATGGGTGCATCTGAAGATTGCAAAAAGTACCGTATTATATAATACCGTTAAAGTACCGAATCGATAAGCATTATCAGTGATAGTAATCCCGATAAAACCGTAACGATACCCATCCCTAGTCATATGTAATCTCCCAGTGCCTTAAAAACAGATGCACATTATTTGTTCATGTTTTCCAATAACCTCCTCCATCCAAGCATCTCTGAAAACAAGTGCAGTGGGTGGAGAATGTGAGACGACGGTGGGATATCAAAAGCAAATAACAGAAGTCAAGGGAGAGTGAAAAACAAAGCAGAGCACTAATTAGCCAATTAACAAGCAATTAAGCTCCTGGAGCCTAATGGCCTGTTGTCTGGCTCGTTAATGGAACCCGTTAGACTGACAGCCCAGTTGCACTACGTGCTGTACAGCGGGAGATACGGAATGAGACAAAGGCTCTGTTCAGAACGGAATACTAGCATACAGTACTACATACTACATACTAGTGTTGGGCGATATGGTCATTTTTCATATCGTCATATCGCCAGCCTGTGAGATCGCCGATACACGATATTATCGTGCACGGGTGGGTGGGGGCAAGACCGAGACTCTCTGCACTTGTCATAGGCTATTTCAGAAATATTTGATGATTTTAAACTGCGAGTGCGTGAGAGAGAGAGAGAGAGAGAGAGAGAGAGAGAGAGAGAGAGAGAGAGCAAGCCTGGAAACAACAATAACCAAAATAATGTACTTTTCAAACATACTGAAAAACTAACATGTTAAATATAAAAATATTTAAAACCGCTAGTTCATATATTTGGATACAGCAGTCATACATCACAATTAGGACCGCGCATCGGTCCCAAGTTTGCCGCATCGGCACAGAAGTTATCAGTCTAAAAACCAGTCATGGTGAAAATCAAAAGTAGATTTATTTTAAAGAGCAACAGTTTAACTCTAAATATTGGACATAAACGAACACGTTAAAGATAAAAGTATTTTCAGGTAAGTTCATATTTTTGCAGTAAAGTTAAATTAAAAGAATACTTCAGTCATACAGCGCTCTGGACCGCGCGCCCCATAAAGAGCCCTGTTTTAGACAATTAATAATAATAATGATGAAGAATAAGCATCAATATTTTTTGTTAATGTGCTGTAAAGAAAACGAAATGCTGCTGGTAGAGTTTCGTCATGTTCATTTATTAATAGCTCATAGCTGTTCAAGAAGATGTCTGTTTTTGCACTCTTGACACGGCCTGATTTGTAAATAAAGGTTTATCACCCTGCAGTTCAATTTTGATGCAGGCTTAGTTTAGAGTCCGTTTAAAACATTTCCACTGAGGAGGAGAAGCCTAAACCTCATTCGCTGAGGTGTGTGAAATAGCGGGGCAATTTGATAATAATAGGCCGTCTAATAATAATAATAATAATAGTTTTATACATCAATATTAGAATGAGCCTAATATCGTCTTGACTATCGACAAAGGCATCTGCAATCGTCGATATCTCTGACTATCGTGATACACAATATTATCGTCCATCCGCACAACCCTACATAGGCAGTATACAGTTTATATATACTATTATAATGTTTTTAAAACATGCATTTATTTGATAAAAAATACATTGTGAAATATTATCACAATTTAAAATGTTTCTATTATAATTTAGTCCAGTGATGTCCTTCAGGAATCATATCAATGTGCTGATTTGGTGCTCAGGAATGATTTCTCAATATCAATGTTGGAAACAGTTGTTTTCATTTTAAATTGAAATCTTTTATAACATTATAAATGTATTTACTGTCTATACATATTTATTTAACTCACATTCATATAATATCTGGTTTGAAATCTGACTGAAATCTAATTTTTCAAAATGCATTTCTGAATTCTGCCAATTCAAAACAAATAACAAAACAACATATACACAGTTTGAACAAACTCAAAGGGAAAGCGAAATTACTACAGAAACATAACAGAAGTACGATGATTTATTTGAACCTGCAGGTCATCACAGCAATGCATGATGGGAGAATTACAATCCACTCTGAATGTGTCAGACTATGACCGTTTCTCAAACGGAAGGCTGCATACGTCCTAAAGAAGATCTTATTTTAGAATATTAACGGATATAAATTTGACCATTGTTCTTAGTTAAGTGTAAATTATTGTAATATGCTTACAAGACATGTAATGCTCAGTTAACTTAAACAAACTTGATGACGTATGCAGCCTAGAAATGCGACCTCCGGAGGATGCAGCCGTCAGTTTCAGAAACGGCTTATGTATTAACTCCATTGCTACTTATGTTATTATTTTTTAAACGGGGGGGGGGGGGGTATTACGTACACTTTGCTTGCAAGGCTTGCAAATCCTAACAGTAAACTCGGAAGGAACACAAACACACAGTGCATTAAAAGTGCACAGCTGTCCCTAATTAAAGCTAGCATATTGCGCTAATAAATGCTAATGGAATGTGAGCTAATATTTGACGGTTCCACACTGTCAGGGTCGGTATTTATTAGCCATGGACGAGTGAGATATCGCGTCATGAAAATGCATGCGAGGCAAGAAAACAAGGACTTGTAGGTTTTGCAAAGCGGAGCAGAAATGAGCTATGCTTAAAAACGCCTTTTCAACTTCCAGCTTTATTAGCTTTTGACTGATTTCCTTGCCTAATTATATCCTCTTTGAGAAAAAATTCAGAGCTATTAATAATGTACTTGGAGTAATTAGCAACATACATATTTATAATGAACTGGATTAGCCATGCACTGTGTGTGTGTGTGTGTGTGTGTGTGTGTGTGTGTGTGTGTGTGTGTGTGTGTTTGTTTTGCTATACTTGTGAGGACCAATTATTGAGAAGACACCTGTTCTGTGAGGACATTTCTTGTTGTGAGGACATTTTGGGTGGTCCTCACAAAAATAATCTTAAATGGCCTCCTGAGAACCAATACATCATTCTGTGTAAGTTTCAGCAAAAGTCCTCATAGCAATAGTAATGTTGGAAATCGGTGTGATTGCGCTCCCCTACAGTACACACTCGTGTACCGCGCCCTCCGTATCGGGAGGAGGAGCCTGGCGTGATTTTTCTGATTGGATGTGTCCTGCCTAGCTGCTGGGGATTTTTCTGATTGGATGTATCCTGCCTAGCTGCTGGGGAATTGTTCTGATTGGTCACTTCAGTGGGGAGGGATGGTTTCCACGTGGGGCTGAATATTATATATTATATTTAAAAATATTTAACGCCAGTAATCTTGTTAACTTTTATGAAGGACGCGATCGCTGAATGTTTAGTTACTGTAAGATTGAATGTAACCTTTACAAACTAAACATCATTAAAACAGCTAAGACTCAAGCTTAAATTATTGACCTCTGGTTTACTCAAAAATGTTTATAGTGACCGTAATTTGTGTCAGAAGTTATGAAAAACGGAATCCATACCTTTTGTTTGAAATATGAGCATCAGCTGCATTTGTCCAGAGAAAATCTCCTGTGATCGTCATGAAAACACTTGACAAAACAACATCCCTTGGGGCTTTTAGTTCAAAAGCGTGCACATCTGGAGTTAGGCCTATTAATTGTAATGATTTCATTTCCCGGTGACTCAAACAACGAATAAATTATATAGAAATCGAGCAAAGAACACACTGAGCTTTTGAAACTCAGAATCAGTTAACCATTGCGTCGCAAAATGATTCGCTGTTTGAGCGCTCAATTGGATCGCGTTTGAGTCATTTGAATCAGAACAGGACTTCAAAGCTCGTTTAGTCATTTGAATCATAACAGGACTTCAAAGCTCGTTTGAGTCATTTGAATCATAACAGGACTTCAGAGCTCGTTTCGCGAGTCATTTGAATCAGAACGGGACTTCAGAGTTCGTTTCGCGAGTCATTTGAATCAGAACGGGACTTCAGAGCTCGTTTCGCGAGTCATTTGATTCAGAACGGGACTTCAAAGCTCGTTTCGCGAGTCCCCACCGGAGATTAAAAAAATAATTCAGCAGAGGCATGATTATATTAGATAATATTAGAAGTGTGACACAATATAAGGGCACTTATGGTCAAATAGAACAAACATCTGAAGTGAGACAATAAACTGCCATTGCTTTCAAATGAGACCATATGCTTTTAGTGCAAAGGCTTCATTAACTGTGCCTGTTTTAGTTTGGGAATACCATTTCATTTCATTTGGATAAGAAGGAGTGGTGGCAATGCTTGCATTCTCATGATGGGTATCAAAGGAAGTATTGGAACTAGTCTCTTACATTTTTATAATACTCCGCTCTAGTAAGCAGATATTTTTAGCATGTTTTATGTTTTATGGTTGCATAAATTTCATCTTGTTCTGACTCCATTTCCTCTGCTCATTCCAGTTGCTAAGTTTTACTAACCTCTCGTCATTCCAGACCCTGCTATTTTTCACCTGCCTACCAGTTGTTATCAGCGTTTTTTCCCACCCAAGCCCATCACCTATAGTCTCCAGCCCACTGACCTGCTCCCTCCAGTATTGACCTGTCTGTGTTCATGACCTCTTGCTTGTTTTTGTTCATCTTTACCTTCAATACACCTTTTGTGGGTGTATTCAACTGCTTTCCCAACTCTAGTTTTTAACATTTACACATTTACACATTACACATTAACACAACTCTAAACAACCATATTCAGATAAATGCTAAGATAAATAAATCAGTTTGTCACTTGAGAAAGCATGAACATACCCCTCTAAAAGGCAACAAAAAAGTATTTTGACAAGTACAGATTGTCAAAGTTAATGAACTTACTCTGTGTTTACTCTGCTAGGGGCATCTGTGTGAACTCCACAATTCTGGATATTCCAGAATTGAAGGACATTTTCTGTCCCACCCATAAAATTTCAAATAATCCATATGCAAAATACTAAAGCATGCACTTATTGTGTAAATTATACTTGTCCTGAGACAAAATACTGTTGTAGAAAAAGTGGTTTCAAAATATTATTTGAAATATCAAATAGGTCTCAAGCAGCCCCTAAAATGACAACTTTCTCTTGTCCCACCTTCTTGATGACCAACTTACATGTCAAATATAACAGTTTAAATACGTTCTGAATGTACTTTTTTGGGGGGTTTGATATTTGATATTGGTGATGTATATATCATGTAATTGTCAAAATAGTTTGTTTTATCATCAACAAGATTTAAATAATAGTAACTATGCACTGAAGTTGTGTCCCTTTAGCATGTATTTGCTGTTACTTGCAACCATTACTACAGGGTTGCACTAAAGTAAATGGGTTACAAAAGGGACAATCTATTATCTATGATCTATATTTTCACTAGGTTAACATTTTTACAAAATGTAAATTGATTTATAGAGTTCATGCACACCACTGAGTGCTGATGAAAAGCAGAGGTGCTACATTGCCAGGCTTAATGCTGATGAACAGAGGAGACAGCAGTACAGTAGACAACTAGAGAGATGTGGAGGAAAGAAATCGGGAAGAAAAAAGGTCTAAAAGACTGCAGTGTGAGAGTGCAGTGTGCCCAGAGAGAAAAGTGAAAAGAGGCTCAAAAGAGGAAAAACGATGATGGATTAAACACTCCTCCAGTCAGGCTTGATCCTCCAGTGAGTTCTCAATGTCATTTTCAGCTTTATTTATATAGCACATTTAAAACTGCCAAGGTTGACTAAATTACTTCACAAGATAAAAGTACAACAATAAAACCATAATTAAAATACATAGTATATCATATGATATAAAACGATAAAAAAAGATGGTGGGAAAAAAATGTCCTTAACTCAAAAGAAAAGCCAAAGGAAAGAGATGTTTTAAAGTGTTAGAGAGTGGGGGCAGTTCTAATATGAATGGCAAGCTAAGGCTTGGTCGCCTCTGGTTAAGAGCCTGGTTTTAAGCAGATTGGCGATCTCAGCATTCTAGCTGGAGTGTGAGCGTGAAGAAACTCAGCCAGGTAATATGGTGCCAATCCATGAAGAGATTTAGAAGTTAACAGTAAGATTTTAAAATCAAACCTGTAATGAAACCTGTAGGGTTAGGGTTGAGCCATGAGTATTTGGGCTGGAAGTCCCAAGGTCAAAATGGAAGACACATCCTAGGGTAGTTGAGAATGATCAAGCCAAGATCCTGTGGGACTTCAAGATTCAGACTGACAAACTGGTGATGGTAACCAACCAGAAATTGTGTTGATCAACAAACAGCAGAACATGGCAGTGGTGATAGAAGTATATATATATATATATATATATAGATAGATAGATAGATAGATAGATAGATAGATATGCACATATACATATACGTAAATACATACAGTATGTCACAAAAGTGAGTACACCCCTTATATTTCAGCAAAAAAAATTGTATAATTTCTCAAGGGACAATACCGCTTAAATGAAACTTGGATATATATTTTAGTGTAGTCAATGTGCAGCTTAAATAGAAGTACAAATTTACTGTCCTCTAAATATAACTCAACATATAGCCAGTATTGTCCAAATAACTGGCAACAAAAATGAGTACACCCTAAGTGAACACGTCAAAACTGTGTCCAAAATGTCAATATTTTGTAGGGGCACCATTGTTATCTAGCACTGCCTTAATCCTGCTGGGCATGGAGTTCACCAGAGCTGCACAGGCTGTTGCTGGAGTCCTCTTCCACTCCTCCATACTGACATAACGGTTGTTAGACACATGGTGTTTCTCCATCTTCTGCTTGAGGATGATCATTAGAGTTCAGGTCTGAAGACAAACTTGGCCACTCCTTCACCTTCAGCTTCATCAGCAAGGCAGAGTCATCTTGGCGGTGTGTTTGGGGTGGTTATGTATGGAAAACAGTTTCTGAAGGGAGGGCATCATCACAGTCTCAGTCGTGTTGGAATCCATGTGCAGCTCCCAGTACCAGCAGCACTCATGCAGCCCCGGACCATGATGCTACCACCACCATGCTTGACTGTAGGCAAGGCACACTTTTCTTGGTACTCCTCACCAGGGCATCACCACACATGCTGAACACCATCTGAGCCAAACAAGTTTACCTTAGTCTCATCAGACCACTGGACATGGTTCCAGTAATTCATGCTCTTGGCCAGGTCGTCTTCAGCAAACTGTTTGCAGGCTTTTTTGTGAGCCAGCTTCTGAAGAGGCTTCCTTCTGGAACAACGGTCATGCAAACTGACTTGTTGCAGTGTGTGGTGTATGGTCTGAGCACTGTCAAGCTGACCTTTCACTTCTGCGACCTCTAAAGCAATGCTGGCAGCACTTATGCGTCTGTTTTTTGAAGTCAGCTTCTGCACCTGACACACAGCACAAGGACTCAACTTCTTTCCCCGTCTTGGAAAACCTCTGTATGACCCTGGCCACTGTACTGTAACTCAGTTCCAGGCTGTTAATGAACTTCTTATAGCCTAGGCCATCTTTGTGGAGAGCAACATTTCTAATTATCAAATCCTCAGAGAGTTCTTTGCCATGAGGTGCTATGTTGAACATCCAGTGGTCAGTATGAGAGAATTGTACTCACAGCACCAAATTTTAACTGCTCTGAAACAAGATACACAAATTTGTATAGTCCTGTCAAGCAGACAAAAACGTGAACTTGATGAATAGGACATGTGGCTTTGCATGGTTAAGCACGTATTCATGGGTTCCAAAGACACTATGCTCACCACCATATTTGTGTCCGATGTGACAACGTGCACAGCACATCTCTATGAGATTTAATAGATAATATTAATATATCGTAATAATAAATTAACTTTTACTACCATTTCCCACACTGATCCCTGGATGTGATTGTATTTTAGGACAGCAAGTGTAACAGTTAGACCGTAATGTCCTGATTACTTGTACATTTAAAACTGACATCAGCTCATAGCACTTTTTAGTCAATGATAGCGAAAGCTGCTCGATGAAGGCTTTAAGAGCTTGAAGAATCCTCTCCTGGCTGGTTGCTCCTTCCCTTCTCTGCCCGTGTTTTGATTTCAACAAGTCAGTTTTGGTAAATGCAAACAACGTGATTACTGATCATGAGCCCAACATCCAGCAAGCCAAGAAAACATGCAATCTACCTGAGAGAAGACGTCTTTCACTTCTAGTGTATTCTTAATCCTGGATTTCATTATTGAAGCACAAATCCAGGCACCAAAAGCAGCCCACACCAAGTTCTCTTTAATTAAAAATATGCATTTTCATTTATTCGTGGCTACATGGCTGCAATAACATTTAGGTTTAAAATTTTGACATTGTAAAAAAATGCTTTACTGACTGATGATTCAGACTTTCAGTTGTTATGCTCTCAAAATGTCCTAAATTATTACACCACTTGTGCAGCCAGTACATTCACAAAGGTAATTTACATTTTTTTATTTTTATGACAAATTGAATAATATGATAAACCAGTCTATAAGTGTTTAATATGATAAAACCTTTGAGAACCGTGTGATTATTTTTATACACCTGTAAATATATATATATGTACACTTAACTGCAGACACAAATGACATATGTGGTACAATACAAATATTTTAGCGTCCTTTATTCTCCTATAAAGAATCACAGTGGTCTCTTATCATCCTTTTCTGACCGTACGTTAGCTGCCAGTGGTGCCTTCTGATTGAAGCCAATTTATTCTGCTGATCTAACCTCTTTGGGATCGAATACAATTGTAGTTTGTGGTTTTCTGATGACTCTTGTTACAGCACAACATATCCGGGCATATTAAAACCTTTTGAACCTTCTGGGAGTGTTTCGTTGATCTTACTCTGGTAGTTGTGGTTGCTGTGACTGACAGCTCACGCAGTTGTGATTTGGACACAAAAATGATGGCGATAAAACACAGTGACGTCACATGAAACCTATGAATAGCTGTTATCACTTAGGGTGTACTCAGTTTTGTTGCCAGCTTTTTTGACAATAATGGCTGTATGTGGAGTTATTTTTAGAGGACAGTAAATCTTGACTGCTATACCAGCTGCACATTGACTTCTCTAAAATATATGCAAGTATCATTTCTACAGTATTGTCCCTTGAAAATATATACTAAATTGATTGCCGAAGTGTGAGGGGTGTACTCACTTTTTTGAGATACCGTATATTTATATATATATATATATATATATATATTACTAATTATTAATAAGCATTAATTAGGAGTTTATTGAGGACAAAGTAATAGTTAATATTTAATTAATAGTGAGAACTGGACCTTAAAATGACCCTTTATTTCTTACTATGTGTGTTGTTGTCTCTGAGTATTGGAAAATTCTGTCACCAGAACAAATTCCTTATTATTTGTAAACATACTTGGTAATAATGCTCTATCTGATTCTGAATCTCTTAAATATGATCTAAATTGAACTTATGTAAAAAATGATTTTGCACAAATAATGTAACATAATGCTATAAAATAGAATGTAAAACAATATTAACCCCAATTAAAATAAATAGTGTGAAACAAAGTGTAAAGGTGTGTTGTGACAGTGCTGTCAGTGAATGTAGGCTCTGAGATCAGAGATCACTCTCGCCTGATCAGAGCTGGAGGCGGGGAGGGAGGGGTGGCAGCGCGCCCGGAGAGAGTGGGGAGGAGGCTGAAGATGGTGATGAGGAGGCGGCGAGGCGGGGGAGGGGTGAGGAGGCGGGAGAGTGGGGAGGGAGGCTGAAGATGGTGATGAGGAGAGCGGATGCAGTATTTTGAGTTCCTCCAACATACAGAATTAAAGTTGTATAATCTTGCCGGAGTTGAAAGCCTGATGGATTAGGAACATGACAGAGCTCCGAACATCACGCGCTTACAGAGACTGAGGGAGCATCACGATCAATGTGCTCGGAGATATGAAGAAACACTATTACTAACCCAGGTAAGACATTTAACTTTACCTAAACTAGGATGAGTTGTTTTTATAGTCTGGCCTAGCCGTCAGGATTGTTCAGTGACTGTTTAGCATTAGTTTAATTAACATTAAGGGTTCATACATGTGCTTGAAGTAACTTACTTCGATTTGGCAACCATTTTGATTATCAATCAATTATTCTAGTCATTTTTTAAGCATAAGTACCTTCTGAAGTTCGATGCTTTATTGTGTTTTGATATTTTACACAGATTTGTTTTGGTTAGACAAGGCATTGGAACACGTTACCTAGCTACAATCAGTAAATCAGATATGAAAAATGTAAGCTATGAGCTGTTTCTGTTCTCATACATAAGTAAGTTACAGTACTGGTCAAAAGTTTTGGTACTGGTCAACATTACTATTTGTAAAGTTTTTTAAAGAAATCTCTTATTATGCTAATCAAGCCTGCATTCATTTGATCAAAAATACAAAACAAGACACAGTAATATTGTGATGTATTATTACAATTAAAAATAATGGTTTTCTTTTTTTATATACTATACAATATATTTAATATAATATTTCTGTGATGTAAAGCTGAATTTTCTGAAGACTGCATTACTCCAGTCATCAGTGTCATATGATCCTTCAGAAATCATTCTAATATGCTGATTTATTATCAATGTTGGAAACAGATATGCTTCTTAATATTTTTCTCTCTTTACCTGTGATACTGTTCTCAGGACAAGTAAAAAAAGGGGGGAGGCGGATCCGATCAGCGTTTATTTAAAATACAAATAATTCTTAACAGTACTGTTCAAAGGTTTGGGGTCAGTGGTTCTTTAATTAATACTTTAATTCAGCAAGGATGTGTTAAATCAGGGGTGTCAGACTCAGTTCCTGGAGGGCCACAGCCTGCAGAGTTTAGCTCCAACCCTAATGAATTACTTGATATGTGTGTCGGAGCTGCGGCCCTCCAGGAACTGAGTCTGACACCCCTGTGTTAAATTGATAAACTGTAACAGGTAGGGTTGTCACGGTACCAAAATTATTACAGACTGGTTGTTCACGCAGGCATCAGAGAAAGATAGAGGAAGAACGAGGGTGCGAGAGCGACATATCCCTGGCCAGACAGAGAGAGCAGAAGGAGATGACCAGGTGATCATTTCAACTATGAGTTTCAAAGGTAATATGGTTGTCAGTGCAGTATATTACAGACTGGTTGTTCACGCAGGCATCAGAGAAAGATAGAAGAAGAAAGAGGGTGCGAGAGCGACATATCCCTGGCCAGACAGAGAGAGCAGGCGATGACCAGGTGATCATTTCAACTATGAGTTTCAAAGGTAATATAGTTGTCAGTGCAGTATATTACAGACTGGTTGTTCACGCAGGCATCAGAGAAAGATAGAGGAAGAACGAGGGTGCGAGAGCGACATATCCCTGGCCAGACAGAGAGAGCAGGCGATGACCAGGTGATCATTTCAACTATGAGTTTCAAAGTAGGGCTGTGACGATAACCGCATTACCGCTTCACCGCGGTAATGAGATGCCAACCGCGGTGTTGAGGTCATCACCGTCATCACCGCACTTTTTTTCGCGAGACCCGAGCAGATTTCTTGCAACGCGGGAATAAAACACGGTAACGGTCGGTAACTCTGGTGTAATTTGAACGGGAGCGGGCGGTCTAACAATATCCCGTTCCCAACATCCTTTCAGAACAGCATATCTGTGTGTTTTTTCCCTCTTGTCGCCACGCTGCACGCACGCACCAGTGCTTCTGTGTCATGTGTTTTATTGCGCACAGTGCGCAGCATGTGCATAACGCCACCCTACAGAACAGGCGGGCTGTCGATGAGCAGGGCCGCGCGTGCATTTAGGCGAACAAGGCAGTCACCAAGGGGCGGCAACACAGTCAGGGGGCAAAGGGACAGATATTTGTACTTAATCTTTTGGGCATTCGTTATCACCGCTTAGTTATTCTACATCTAAATTAACTTTGCTTCATAGTAATAACGCTCCCGCCCCCCAACTGGCGTCATCAATAGGCTGCAAAACATACTAATACAAACATACTAATATACATTCATAAATGTAATCAAAACGAAAACTATCCAGACATGAATTCCTTTGTATATAGCCTAATGTATGTATTATTTTATCATATACAGTGTTTAAATTGTGTAATAAAGCGGGGTGATGGATTGGCATCAGAGGATGGAGAGGTAACGATCATTCGCGCAATCACTCGGTTGACGCACTTAAGTGATCACCAGCTTGCTCCAGTTCATTTTAATAGTGTGCACATATACTCTAAAAATCACGGTTATTTTATTAAACATTTTTTTTTTATGTTTGGGTAGTTTTTGTGTACCCCGATCATAGGACAGTCGCAGCAACCCAGAGTTTGCGTTTGCATTGAGTGCACGCAGATATTTTGCCTTCTCTTCTGGTGAGAGCAGTTCCCAGTGCCACTGACTTCGAAAACTGAAAGCAATATAAAAAATAAACAAAACGAATTTAAAAATGCAAAACTACAATAATCCTGACACAAACGTATTTCACTGGAGGAAGAGGATCCGTCAGATGAGATGATCGGAGTTCGGAGGTGCTGATCCGGACCGGGTCTGTTCAGATGAAGCCCTGACTGCTAATATCTGTGCACTGTTTTTGCCGCTTTAGTTGTTATTTATTATTTATTTTACATTGCAGTAGGGGAAAAAATAATAATCAAAACATGCCCGTGCTTGCTTTTATTTTAATGTACTTGTGTCAATAAACAAATTATCAAATCTTTCACTTGCATCTTTAAAATCGTATTTGAGTGAAGTGGGGACGGCACGGCAGGGTTTTGCCTAAAGCCTTTTGCATGAGTGACAGAGCAGAATAAGGATGAAGCACAGTGTGGATTCTTCAACTGCGACTGCAAAATGGTCAGTTTACTGCGAAGAAACCCATGCCAGGCAAGTCTGACACGAGACATTCTTCTCAGGGAAGTTAAATTGTTTGGTTTCATGAAAAAGATTTAATTTTGCAACATATAAATTTAAATGACAGATGTCTTTTTTTTCTCTCTGCGACACTTTTCCGTGTTGACATCAAAAGGTTAAACAAATGTAGTATTTTGACAAGAAGAATAAAAATAACAAATATGCAATTTTTACTTTTTTATACAAACTTGCCTACATTATTATTATTCTTTTTTTCTCTGCGACACATTATTATGTTGACAACAAAATGTAAAACTAATTTGATTCTGGACAAGACGAATAAAATAAATAGCCTACAATAAAATGCATTTTGTGCAGACTACATTTGTATTTGTTATCTCTCTCTTTCTGTAGAGGAAATGTAATTGTGAGATTCTGGAAACAAGATATATTTCGCGGGAACGGTCGGGAAGAAGAAAAAGCCTCTTTTATGCTGCACTTTAAAAAGTTTGTTATTATAAATGTAGCCTAACGAATAGTCAAATAATATTAATTACATCCTAATTTGCTGTTATAACCTATCCGTTTCAACAAACACATTTTGCAACACGTTGCGTTTTGACAAGTGCGTTTATATCCACGGAGTCTTACCCGAAAAACAATGTCTAAAGAACACACCTCACCAGAACAAAGCACGGGGCATGTTGAGCTTGGCTTGTTTCTGCAGCTTGCTCAGGTTATTATTCTTTTAATAAATTGTTGTACAAAGAATGGGTTACAAACGATGACAAATAATGTTCCATAATTCCTATTAAACTCAGAAGATATATATGTAACGGATGTAGCTATGCCAGTAAAAGGCTGTGTGTAAACCTCACTCTCCTGACCTCAAAAAGAGGCGCTCTAGCGACTGACGCTAGAGGCTGTAGCCTTTGGCGTTCCTTGTTAGAGCGCCCACCTCCCACACTGGAATCCCGGGTTCGCGACCCGCTCCGACGAGTTGTGGCAGTGTGGACCCGGGGGGTTACATATATATAAAAAAAGTTATAGAGAATAATATTATTTTGTTATTATTGTTAATTTAATTAGCTGTTTTAAGAATAAAGACGACGACTTTATTATAATTAATTTACAAGCTGCATGCGTTCTTGATCAAGTCATTCAGGGCTCTGCTCATTCTTCCCACTGGTCACACTTTTTTTTTTAAACAACATTATGATAAAAGTTCATCAGCATGCATTGATTAATCTAGTTTATAGCTATATGGGAACGAAAGTGTTCAACATTCAACCCGTTCTTTTTCATCAGTATTATTTGTGTCACCTTCTCTGGTTTAAGAAGCAGACTTTTACTTTAGTTTGAAAACCAAATCCTCCGTTGCTTAGTCGGCTGTGCACCTTGGCGCTCGTGCTGATGCAGTGAGTGAGTTGTAGGCTCTACCTCGAAGCCTCGCTGAATGTGCATCTCTTCACGTGATCAGTGAAATCTGACTCCTGCTACAATGTGCCGTGGCTCTGCAGCGCGCGCTATATGAAGCAGAAACTTTGGAGCACCAGACCATGCATTTGCACAAGTGCGACCACGTTTTTTTTTACTTGGGAAAAAAAGTGGGGGTCGTGCGATTAACCGCCAAACCGCGATATTTGTTGCTGCTTCACCGCGGTGAGAAAAAATCCAATACCGTCACAGCCCTATTTAAAAGGTAATATGGTTGTCAGTGCAGTATATTACAGACTGGTTGTTCACGCAGGCATCAGAGAAAGATAGAAGAAGAAAGAGGGTGCGAGAGCGACATATCCCAGGCCAGACAGAGAGAGCAGAAGGAGATGACCAGGTGATCATTTCAACTATGAGTTTCAAAGGTAATATAGTTGTCAGTGCAGTATATTACAGACTGGTTGTTCACGCAGGCATCAGAGAAAGATAGAGGAAGAACGAGGGTGCGAGCGACATATCCCAGGCCAGACAGAGAGAGCAGAAGGAGATGACCAGGTGATCATTTCAACTATGAGTTTCAAAGGTAATATGGTTGTCAGTGCAGTATATTACAGACTGGTTGTTCACGCAGGCATCAGAGAAAGATAGAGGAAGAAAGAGGGTGCGAGAGCGACATAGTCCAGGCCAGACAGAGAGAACAGAAGGAGATGACCAGGTGAACACAAATTTACATTTAGTCATTTAGCAGATGCTTTTATCCCATAGCAACTTACAAATGAGGACAACAGAAGCAGTTAAACTAACAAAAGAAGAGCAGTATGCAAGTGCTGCAAACAATTCCCAGTTAGCCTAACATTATACACATAGATTGTTTTATTTTTGTATGCATAAATAGACAAAGAAAGTGCGAAGAAATAGAGTAAGATAGTGCTAGAACACACACATGAGACATACAGTAAACACCTGTGATGACCGGCGTCTGTCAGAAGCTTTTTTTTATTATTTTTACAATAGTGCAACTAAAATGGAAATGAATAAAGGAAGACCTCATACAGTGAAATAATTAACAAAACTCCTTAATTTAATTGTTTGTTTTATCTCTCTGAAAATATCTGTCTTGGTGATGTAAATGCTGTTTTAACCTTGGCAGTTAGCTGCTTACTTTTGTACCATTCAAAGTTTTTCACTACACTGCAAAGCCCAACAAGTTAGGGTAACTCAAACTGTTTGAGTAAACAAATTTCCATTTGTTTAAACCATGTAAATTTAAAAAACTTGCAGTTAAGTAATTAAGTGATTAATTAAGTGCTGTTTGAGCATTAGTGATGAACACCTGCTGTTAACAAACAGAATCACTGAAGAAAAGAGAAACACAATCGCCTTAGTGAAATCAACTGAAATAAAATGCATTAAATCTCTCAAAATCTGATTAAACAACCCCACAGACCACATCACCAGCTCCACTTATTAATAACCAGACTGAGACATCTACAGAAGATCTTATTGAGAATTAACTAAGGTTTAGATGTTGATTTATTGTTTCATTTGAAGTAACCATGTTAGAGAACAGTGTCTGCTTTAGGTGGGCTCTTGATCCTTGACATGTGTGGTAGTTTTTTCCCCCCCCTCTGGCTGACGTAACTGTGTTCCTCGAACATGTTTGTTGCAACTCAAAAGCCCAGAGAAAATGATTGGTAGTTGGTTGTTATATATATATGTAACATATAGCGGCCGGAATTCAACTCTACAAGTCACCAGAAGGGGGGCAGCTAAAGAATCAGCAGCCCTCTAAAAGCCCCTCCTCCGCCTCAGCGCAAAGCGCTTTTCTTCCTGTTGTGGAACAAAAGGAATGTGCGGAACGCTTCTCAAAGACATTCGTTCATTTCATGACTTGCAAAGCACCCACAAAGAAGATATATGGATATTAATGTGTACTCTTTCTCTCATATGCTTGTGGAATATGAATATTAATTTAGAAAACGTGGGCTGATTTCTAATCGTGCTTTAACCTGGAATGTAGGCTGCAGTGTTTAGACTTTTATGAATGGTTGCAAAATTTCATGAATCAGTACGATATAACGAATGTGGTGATAGTATAAATGTGTAAACTTGATAAAAGTTTAAATACATGGGTAAAAGTTATTTCTCAATCGCATGAAAATGCCTTGCAAGAAAGCCATGGACATGGGTGGGGCTCCGCCCCATACGGACAGTCTGATTCGATCAGCCGCCGGTGGGCGGCGTCCAAACCGGACAGTTGAAAAGATGGCCGGCGGCGCGCCGCTCTCTTCTCTTCCCTCTTGCAACTCTCGGGTGCTCCTGAACTCGGCGCGCTCAAGCGGCGCAAGGCTGACCTGGAAGCCGGCCCGCTGGAACTCTCACAGCCAAACCAACCATCGGAGGGTCTAAGGCTGTGCCAAAGCCGTGAAGACCCACGAAGTCAAGGATTGTGAGGAGAGCTTTCCCGGTGGCGTCACGCAGCGACAGCCATCTCAAGTCTCCACACGAGAACGACCGAAGGAGCCCGAGCTGAACACGTGACGCCCAAACAAAGAACTGAACTCACGCTGAAAACGAAACAACTCCAAACCTGCTTTAAACCCATCCAAGCAAGTACAAAACTGAATTCTAATCCTGATTGAACTGGTTAAAATTCGATCTGAATGCAGTAACGAAACATACGTTATTCGTTCGTGATCTTTTGGCTGGCTGGTTAAGTTATGAAATAGTAAAGAATGTCATTCTTTAAACCTTAACCTCAAAACTCTCGTATGCCTATGTGTGTGTGTATGTCTATGTCTTCTCAGTTAATCCATTTATGTTAGAATAGCCATATCACGAATAAATCGTTTTTTTCCATTTCATAAAGAATTGTCTCTGGAATGTGATTTTAAGTATTTTTATCCTTACTTGCCCTAAAGATAACGCAGCCTAGCTCAAACTTAACGAAATTATCAATCTCGTTTATCTACCGGGCCACGGAATGGAAGCGAGATTGTAATTGAGAGTAACAGAATGTACCTTTTAGTGATTGCTGGACAAGCACTTAATAAGGTGTAAACTGTAGGTTAAATATTAATATGACTTTAATCAAGCCATATTAAATATTTAATAACTAATTCGGAGCTGAAACAATAGCTCTATATTAAACTGGTATTTTTACTACATAAATGGTGGAGGATCGGGCATTAAAGATTTAGATCTGATGAATCAAACCAGAGACAATATAAATATTTCTCACTTTTATCCGGAAGAATTGAGTAAATATAGAAACAAAGCGGTTATTGGTGATATTGCATGCTTGTTTGCGAAACACAGTGAGGTTGAATGAAAGAGAGTGTAACTGTTAACTCGAGTTCGAGAAGAAATTAAACTGCAGTAAATAATTAATAAAAGTCGCTCTAAAGCGCATGAGAGGCGAACGAGCGAGTCCCTTGTTGCCCCTCTCTTAAGGCCTTCGTGGTAATGCTTTGTTAGTGCGTGTTCCACTGCAAACCCAGCCACGTGACTCTCCCGCTGTAGAATATTAAAGTAGCTATTTAAGTAATTCTCAGCCAATTTTGATTTCACGAGTGAAATTCAACGCACGCGCTCAAAGGAGTGGCCAGTCGTTTTGAGAAAGGGAGACATTTTGCAAATCGATTTAATTGTTTGTTTTGTTATAGGTGCGGTCTAAACAGACAAATATTCACATAATAGCCCGCTGAGGCTTTGTTGGGTTATAAGTAACCCGTAGATAAATGTATCTCGTCCTAAATGAGTGAGGTTATATGTGCTATAGAAAATTCAAGTCTGAAGCGTGAAGCACATTTTCCTCCGACCAGTTTAACCACGTGGAGCTTAGCCACGTGTAAATAGCATTAGCGCCAAAGAAACTGTAGCATTGTAGCAAAAGCCATGCTGGTAGCATTACGGCTAGCGATTAGCACATAGCATTTACAGCTTGAATGCAGTGTGTTTGGAAATGTGGTTCACAGCTAACACTAATTCCTCTCTCTCTTTCCCTCTCTCATTTAAAAGACTAACTATGTTTTGAGTTGGCTGTGTTAATGTTCATCAGTGTTAACAATTTCACAGGTTGGTTTAATATAACAGCTGATTAAAGTCTTTTTACCTTTTGTGAGACCAGCTTAATAAGTGGTGGTAACATGGTTACCATGTGATAACATAGTGAGGTTGATTTAGTTCAATTATAATGGCTTTTATGATTTCATAACACATCAATGGATGCGCTATTGTTAGGAATTTTTAATTGTTAATTGAATGTCACAATTGATTACAAATTAATTTTGAATTAATTTCATTTAATAAAATTTTCAATTCCTGCTTCCAACAACAGCATCCATTTACGAACCATAAACGCGCTTATAATTTGACCACTAATAAAACCTTAAGTTATCTAGAGGGCCAGAAATTTTAATTTCATTTACAAATAGGATACCGATTAATTATTATTATTATTAATTTTTTTTTGATGTTAAGGACAATGAGAGGAATGCTTAAGTTTGGAAATTATTTTAATTACTATTATGGGAATCCAAAACTAGTGATTTAGAAGCTGTAAATTAATTTAATAATTAATTATGAATTCGAACATTCTAATTACATTTAATAATTAATTACACTTCCTGTCTACATTTTGCAACAATATTGGTTTATCAACTCAATTGCAGATTGCATTTGTAAATTCTAATCCTAAGTGAATCCTATTAATTTTAATTATAACATCATAAATTTTAATTAGAAACCACAAAGTCTAATTTTAATTATAATTTCAGACTTACCACAAGTCTGGCGCCCCCTGTAGGCCATACTTCATTTCCTTAGGTGATCTGATTAACTCAAGTAAAATTAATAATAATTTAATTAAAATAATTTTATTAAATTAAAATTAGTCCTCTTACTTAGGCCTGAGTAGATAGTGCTCCCCTAGTGCTGTGTTGAGAAGTGACAGTGACACCATACAGGTCATTTCTCACCAATCTGGAGCATAAAGCGTAACCTTAGCATAGCGACTCAACAGCACCACCTTGTGCCAACGTATTAGTTTTAAATCTTGGGAATAAATCTTAATTTCTCTTTTCTTTTCTCCCTGTTACTAACTTCTAATTTGACTTGTTTGCTTAAAGCTAGCCAAGGGAAGATCACGAATAGAGCGAAATGTCACAATTGAACATATGTATGAAACTTGAGAACCACATTCAAACTGTTTATCATTTACCCTCTATTGTGAAATCCTATTCCCCAGGTTAAAGCAGGTGCAATGAGAAGATAGACATCGGCAAAAGTTTTAACACGCTGAAACACGCTGACCAGCGTTAGCGGTGTAAAATCCTGCCATTCAGGGACAAGTACTGTCATTGCTGTTGTTTTCCTCCATCAAGGAGAAAATTGGAATAGCAATACCAGTCTTGTTACAAAAAGAAAACTCGCCTACAATCCTCTGATTAGAAGCGTCCTTCTAAATCAGACTTAACAAAGCGAAGAGAGAATCTGCTATTAAAAGAGATCGGTCTAGTGTTATTGTCCCTGTGTACTCATTCTGTTAGTGTGCTTTTCTTTCTGTTTCCCAACAGTGCTGCCTCTACGTGGGCGCAATTTCTACATGAAGCTGCAAATTACACGCACCCCATCACAGAGGACCACAGAAACAGAATCACACTCTAACATACACTACACTGTGCACATTCACACCCCTGTTGTTTTGTTTGTGTTTTTGTTTTGCTTTGTTTCCCATCCAAGGTCTGTGTCAGTTCGGTCCAAGATCCCATCACCGCCAGAACATGTATCACCAGCCAGAACATGTCGGTCACTGGGAAGGACTGGAAATGTGGCTAAGTGCTACAACAAACAGCATCCTCCCTAAAGCTGCTGAAGCACTCCAACATCAGACACAGGACCAACTAGATGACAACATCACAAGCATCATGAGACAAGACCCAAGTCAAAACTACAATCACAAAGAATTAGCCAAGATCACCTCAAGCTTAAGTCACACACTCGCCATCGCCACCCTCAAACTGAGCGACAAGTCGCCGCTGCACGCCAGCAGGAGCTGACAAGCGCACACGCACAGAGCAGCTGGAACGTGAAGCTCAGGTGCGGCGGGAAGGGACCGATGAGGTGGAGCAAGGCGCCGATGAGGAAATCAACAGGCTAAAAGAAACTCTAGAAGCTACCAGACACGAAATGCAGCAACTCAAAGAGGATTTCGCTGATCGTGCAGACAAGCTACAGTATGCAGAGAAGCTACTAGAGAAGGCAAAGACTGACTTCAGGGACAAAACAGCAGAATCAAGGCCCTCGAAGCTCATTTGGCTGAATCAAGAAAGCGAGATCAGCCGCCTAACACAACAGCTCGACTACGTCACAGAGGAGTCTGAAAGTTTCCAAGAGGAACTCAAGCACGCCTTACGAACTCCATGAGCCGTCAAGGACAGGGGCGTGCACCAACCGCACCTGCCAAGCAGGACCAAGTCACCTGTGCCTGGACTGACACGTGAACATAAGACAGAGGGGTGATGTTAAAACAGTCACCAGCGCCGTCTGAAGAACTTTATATCACGACAGAACCAGAAGAATCTGCTGCAGCCAGCCGCAGATCGTCGCACAGCTTGGACCTAAAAGACCTTGACAAGCTCGCCCGAAGCGTTGGCAAATTCAACTGGCGTGCCAAACAGCCAAACGGTCCAAGCGTATCTGCAAGATATTGATTTCCATCTGGAAATGCGACCTAACGTTACGGACAAAGATAAACTCTATTTACTCCGAGCGACATCCAGCCCTGAAGTACGCAGCTTCCTGGACCGGCAGCCTGTTAACACAAAGACTGATTACCAACGGCTGCGAAAAGCCCTTATTAAAGAGTTCGCCGACCCTGAGTCCGATCAAGGCTTAGTGGCTGCCCTGGAGCGAGACAAGGGCGTCACGACACTCCTCAAGCTTACTATAGTCGACTCAGACAAGCATATTTTGGAACTCGCAATGATTCTGACATGGAAGATGAACTGAACTTTAAAACTCTCTTCCTCAGGAATCTTCATCCTGGCATAAGCCACCATCTTGGCGTTCTCGCATGTCCACGAACGATGAACACTCAGCAGTTGCGAGACTTGGTGCAAAAGGCATACTACAAACAGAAGATGGCCTCAGAAAAGAGCGCCAAAACCCCAGCAGTTCTTGATTTCAACACGCAACACCATGAACTGGCTCTAGAGGGCACCCAACGCCAAGACAGCGCTAAGCCACCACACAGAGAATGGAATGCACTCCGTCCAACAGAGAACGAGACTCACACGCTGACACCCGACCTGAACAGAGGTATGACCGATGGGATGGACCGCGTGGACGTCAACGCTCACCTGGACGACACTGGGAGAAGTGGTCTCATGAGAATCAGTGGGAAAAGGAAGATGAACCAGAGTCAGCCTGACTAGCTGTCAGACGGAACGGCAGTGACAAGCTGAACAAATCAGCCCCAGAAAACAGCACCGCTTCACCTTGCTCTCAGAGAACAGTAAACACCCTAACTTCAGATGGACATGAAACCCCACCTGAAAACCCAGCAACAGAGTTAAACACTAACTCAACACCCAATACTCCAAATCACAGCAGCGTCCAACAAACACCTGCTGATGAAACTCCAAGTTCCTGAAAGTGCTGTCTCAGTCACCTGCCATTCCTCCGGAGAACACCAGATCAGGTCTGACATCCTAAAGTTTCCTCCCAAACTCCAGCCCCTCAAATGACCAAAACGATGCCCTCACCACAGCAGGTGCATCACATGAAGAGTCCTGGACCTTTCATGCCCTCCCACCCAACCCTACAGTGGCAGCAGTAACCCGCCAGCACGCCACTGGCGAGCACACCCTGCCCTCCTGCATTACCATACCACCTCAGTTCGCTGCTGGATCTCCTCACCCTCACATGCGGATTCGTCACACGAACCATGACAGCTCACATGTCAAAACCATGATAACACATCCTCCGAGCTCCAAGCTCCACTCTGTCGACTACATGCTGCATCTGCAAGGCGGTGTCCACACGTATGTCCCTGAGCCACTCACTGCGCCACAGCTCGTAGTTCCTCACGGCCAGAGGGGAGTACATGGACACACGCACACGATGCACCATGATGGGTTGCCAGTGCCAACCGGCAAATCCAAACCACCGACAGGAAAAGGGGAGGATCCGACCCACTGACACAGACCGACAACCATATGCACCACACAAGCATAATTATTGTCATTTTAGGAAAACATATAGCAACCATGCTTAGACACAACCCATATTCTCTCCTCCGCACTGCTAGGACCAATCTAGTAGAGGAGTTACTCTCAATTTTGTTTTCCATTATTATATAATTTTTATTAATTTTTTTTTTAAAGTTTTTTTTTAATTTTATTTTTAGTTTAAAACTATTTTTTTTTTTTTTTTAATTTTTTTTATTATTTTTTATTTTTTATTTACCTTATCGTTTGGGTTCTTTATCGCGTGTCTCACTTTGTGTTTCCTTTCTCTCTTTCACTTTGAACCCCTTAACCAAACCTTGAATCCAGGTCCTGAAATTGAGATCGACTTCCGTCAGTAAAGTCGTTGTAATTCGCTGTGAGAACCGCTGTCGACCGATCGAGGCCACCCGCCAAAATCATGAGCGACATGATACGATGTAAGTTCCTCGATTGACAACGTAGCCATGAATAGGATTCCGTGCTACGATACCTCTTAGCCTTGTTCAAGCGTTGTAACGGCCACTGCGGGCCCCGCTAGTCTCATCAAACCCATCTCGCCCCTTCGGTAGCGCTATTCCCATATCGCAAACCCGGAAACAGGTGATTTAGTGGCCTTTTCAGTTTGCCCATTATCGGCGTTAATAATGTTTACCGGCTCAAAGGCGTTGTGAATGCGGGATTACGGCAAGGGAAAACCTAGGTAAAATCCAAACTCCTAAAGTCGCTGCGTATTACGAGAACAACGAACGGTTGTATCTGGCCCCAAACTCAAAGATGGGCACGCTCACTTAGGACATTCACTTCCCCTACCCGAGTAAACTCTGCGTCGCGATAATACCAAGGGCATCTGCGGTTTAGAATCCATTAAACCCGACACTAGCTGCCCCGAAACAACACCACGTTCTCAAGTTGAGAGGTAACGCGAAATCATCAGAAACCGTTGGCTGGTCATACCCCAGCACGACCAAAGCCACCCTCACATCGATTAACACGACGCCACGCCGCGCATTAATTTGCCCAACCAAATGTTATGGATCACTGTCCCGAAGGCGTGATCCTCCATATTGACGAGGTAGCATTGTATCACCTCACCGACGATGAATATCAGGTTGAAATCGAAATCTCTTAGTGAATTGACACCGGCTGACAGCGCTAGAAGCTATCGCTCGCCTTCCGCCCGCCGGCGCGCCAATTATTCGGTCCTGGTCTGCCGCTGACACGGCGCTTTGTATCTCTACTATCGTAGGATATGTTATGAATTTGACACTGGCCTTCCTCCTACACAAGCGAGTGAAGCGTCGTCAAGAGTCTCTCAACAAATGCACGTCAGGCGTCCCTCGCCTTTTTCGACGTGGTAATCCCGACCGAGACCCCGAACCCGAGAATTTGAACAACCTGACTGAGATCATGCCTATACCGCCTCGTCGAGCCCCTGACAATTAAAAGTCAAAAATGACCCAATTGTCAATAATGATAAACAATGCATCCCTATGTCTTCTCAAGTTTCTAACCTGTTCCTTCCCAAATTACCCTGCACCAGGTTTTAGTCAGTGATAGGAATGATGTTTGTGTCTTGTATGTGCCTGTTCTTCCTGCCTCTTGTTCCAGGGCCTGACAATGTTCCATCAGGGAACATCACCAAGCCCAAGGGGATATGTAACATATAGCGGCGAATTCAACTCTACAAGTCACCAGAAGGGGGCAGCTAAAGAATCAGCAGCCCTCTAAAAGCCCCTCCTCCGCCTCAGCTGCTAAAGCTGCTTGCTTCCTGTTGTGGAACAAAAGGAATGTGCGGGAATGCTTCTCAAAGACATTCGTTCATTTCATGACTTTCAAAGCATCCACAAAGAAATATATGAATATTAATGTGTACTCTTTCTCTCCTATGCTTGTGGAATATGAATATTAATTTAGGAAAACGTGGGCTGATTTCTAATCGTGCTTTAACCTGGAATGTGTAGGCTGCAGTGTTTAGACTTTTACGAATGGTTGCAAAATTTCATAAAGCAGTACGATAACGAATGTGGTGATATTATAAATGTGTAAACTTGATAAAAGTTTAAATACATGGGTAAAAGTTATTTCTCAATCGCATGAAAAATGCCTTGCAAGAAAACCATGGACATGGGTGGAGCTCCGCCCCATACGGACAATCTGATTCGATCAGCCGCCGGTGGGCGGCGTCCAAAACCGACAGTTGAAAAGATGACGCGCGGCGCGCCGCTTCTTCTCTTCCTCTTGCAACTCTCGGGTGCTCCTGAACTCGGCGCTCAAACGCGCGCAAGGCTGACCTGGAAGCCGCCCGCTGGAGACTCTCACAACCAAACCAACCATCGGAGGGGGTCTAAGGCTGTGCCAAAGCCGTAACGGAGCCACGAAGTCAAGGATTGTGAGGAGAGCTTTCCGGTGACGCCACGCGACAGCAAGCAAGCCATCTCAAGTCTCCACACGAACCAAGGAGCCCGAGCTGAACACGTGACAAACAAAGAACTGAACTCACGCGGGAAAACGAAACAACTCCAAACCTGCTTTAAACCCATCCAAGCAAGTACAAAACTGAATTCCTAATCCTGATTGAACTGGTTAAAATTCGATCTGAATGCAGTAACGAAACATACGATTCGTTCGCGTGATCTTTGGCTGGCTGGTTAAGTTATGAAATAGTAAAGAATGTCATTCTTTAAACCTTAACCTCAAAACTCTCGTATGCCTATGTGTGTGTGTATGTCTATGTCTTCTCAGTTAATCCATTTATGTTAGAATAGCCATATCACGAATAAATCGTTTTTCATTTCATAAAGAATTGTCTCTGGAATGTGATTTTAAGTATTTTTATCCTTACTTGCCCTAAAGATAACGCAGCCTAGCTCAAACTTAACGAAATTATCAATCTCGTTTATCTACCGGGCCACGGAATGGAAGCGAGATTGTAATTGAGAGTAACAGAATGTACCTTTAGTGATTGCTGGACAAGCACTTAATAAGGTGTAAACTGTAGGTTAAATATTAATATGACTTTAATCAAGCCATATTAAATATTTAATAACTAATTCCCGGAGCTGAAACAATAGCTCTATATTAAACTGGTATTTTTACTACATTTATGACAGTCATCTATTAGCGAACTGATCTCATTGAGAGTGAACATAGACTCATAATGTGTCTAATCTCTGGTTAAATAGATGTTGTATTGATTATAGTGAAAGTGATTTTAAGAGCCAGTAGTTCAGTGACAGTCAGTTAATATAAAAGATTTTCCAAACAGTTTGTCCACAAAGTTTTCCTCTATGGTAGAAACTAGACTCACATAGACATCAAGAATCAGCGTTATGAACCTCAACAATGGTGACCATTAAAAAAAAAACTCATGCAGCAATGCATGCTGGGAGCCACTGATGAGTTTTGTCCTATGCTAGTACCCAGCATGCATTGCAACATGAATATTATTTTATTTGTATTTTTAAATGGCCACCATTGTTGAGGTTCATAAGCTGAGTCTTAATGTCTGTGTGAGTCCAGCTGATAGATTAAAACTTTTTTGTGGACAAACTGTTTGAAAAGTCTTTAATAACTGACTGTCACAGAGTCACTAGCTCTTAGAATCACTTTCACAACATCTATTTAACCAGAGATTAGACACACAACGAGTCTATGTTCACTCTCAATGAGATCAGTTCACTAACAGATGATTATCATTATAAATATATAACAACCAACTACTGATAATTTTCTCTGGGCTGTTGAGTTGCGAGAAATATGCTCAAGAAACACATGGTTACAACAGCCAGAGAAAAAGAAGAAAAAAATAAACTCGCGGGTCAAGAGCCCAACTAAAGCAGACACTGTTCTCTAACATGGTTACTTCAAATGAAAATAAATCAACATCTAAACCTTAGTTAATTCTCAATAAGATCTTCTGTAGGTGTCTGACAGAAATAAAGTCAGTCTGGTTATTAATAAGCGGAGCTGGTGATGCTGTTTGTGGGGTTGTTTAGATCTTGAGATTTAATGTATTTTATTTCAGTTAGTTGTTGTTCTTGTGTTTCTCTTTCTGTCAGTGATTCTGGTTGTTAACAGCAGGTGTTCATCACTAATGCTCAATCAGCACTTAATTAATCGCTTAATTACTTAGTGAACTCAACTGAAATAAGTTCAGAGCACTCATAAATTTTCGTTTTAAAAACTTAAATGGTTTAAGACAATAAGTTTCCTCAAACGGTTTGAGTTACCTTAACTTGTTGGGTTTTACAGTGTAGACTTGAACTACTTATTTTTTAATAGAACTATAAAAATGGGGTGTTATACATTTTTTGACTGGTAGTGTATGTGTTTAAGGCCCCCTTGAAAACTAGATGGTTCACCTCAAGGGGTTATCCTTTAAAAATTGTCAAACCATAAATAAATAATTGTCAAATAAGGACAATTATACATAGCATTAAAATCTAATAAAGTAGTGATGTCTATGTAGATGTAATATACACTCACGGCCACTTCATTAGGTACACCTGTGCAATCCAATACAACAGCTCTTCCATAAATTCTACTTTAGTGAAGCAAATACATTTTTGTTTTTGTTGACATTGTCAGAAAGTGATAAATATATTTTATTTTTGTTATTGAGGTTGTAGTGGGTGGGGATGCAAAAGAGCTTTAGTTCTTAAAATTCTTCAGTATTGCTAAAAGATAAGACTGGAACTGGCATGAGGTTTCCAGCTGATTTGATTGGATGTTCGAACTGAAACAATTGGACTTTGTTTGTTTTAACAGAGTCTTGGTGGTACTGATGAATCAGAGTCAGATTCTGACGATGGAAGTGAATATGTGCCTACACCAGCCTCCTCCGACAGTGAAGACTGCAGCTTGGGTGAAGGTCCAGATTTTCCAAAAGATACTGAAATGCAGTGAACAAGATCAACACTACCTCAACTCAGAAAGTTGATGAGCTCGAAAGTGACTCTAGCGACCTGGAACTTACCATAGACGAGGTAGATGACGGGAAGGAAGAGGGTATGTCGAAAATAACAGTGAAGTGGAAATGATTTCAATGCAGTTTGTGCAAGTGCGGTCACAAAACCGGTCAGTTCCAAGTAGGGCTGGGCGATATGGCAAAAATATCATATCAATTTTAATTTTTTAGACATTTCACGATTTTATCACAGTTCTTTGTCATGTTAGTTTTACCAGTTTGTCTGAGCAGTACTGCCAAACTAATTTCCCTATTATAAAGACAAAGCCTTTCAAGGAAACACAATATAAATCAGAATGGTGGATATTTAGGCCAAAGTGGGCGAAGATAACAAATCTTTGTCATTATTTTATCTTTGTTATGAAAAAATAAGAACAAAGATACACATTACAACTACACATAATATACAAACAGTGTTTAATTATCAGGTACAATAGGCATATTTAGTAGGAGCATTCAAGAAATTGAATGAACAATTAATAAAAATAAAACACTATAGATTGATTCCTATTAAAGTAACTGTATTGTTTTTTTTTCAGTCAAGAGTAGCGAGTTATGTTTTTCTCTATGGTTTTGTTGTTTTAACATTAAAGAATAAATTGGTCATCTGTCTGTCGATTCTGTCATAGTGTTTATATTAATACCATCATTTACTCACTCAAAATTAGTTTTAAACCTGAGTGAGTTTCTTTCTTCTGCTGAACATACATGCTATTTTGAAGAATGTGGAAAACCAAACAGTTGCTGGTCCCCAGTGAGTTCCATAGTATTTTTATATCCTACTATCAAGTGGACCAGCAACTGTTTGGTTACCCACATTCTTTGAAATATCTTCTTTGTGTTCACCACACGAAATAAATTAATACAGGTTTGGGACAACATGTCAGTGAGTAAATAATGACAGAAATCAAATTGTAGGGTGAACTATCCCTTTAATGACAGTCGGCTGCATGTTTAATACTGTCCCTTTAAGAGCTGCAATCTAATATACAGGCATTGGTTCCACTCACGGTTTAATTTCATTTTAAAAATAACCAACTGAGTCTATATGTAAACCTTGTGTGTTTTGACAGTATTGGCTCAAAAGATAACTTAGTTGAGTAATCAGGCGCTGTTAGACAGGCTTTTTAGTTCGCGCGTTTCAGGTGCACGGGTCAGAAAAAGCACACTTTAGACCAGCGAATGAAAGCTTAACCTGCTTTAGCTCGGTCACGTGGCACATGCTGTGCAGTAATTCTTGAGCGTTTAGCAGAGAACTGTAGAGGTCGCACCACAGCAATTATTTGCACTCGCACAAATGCTCCCAAATATATTTTGAGTCGCACAGATTACATTTCGGGAGCATATTCGACCAAAATGGTGCATAATTTCGAACCCTGCTATAGTGTTGTAAGGTTGTTCGGGAAGTAAATTGTGTTTGCTGTGAAAACTGATTGTCTTTTCCTCTGACATGAAAGATCTTTCCAATAAAGATGTGACTCTAATGTCTGATTTCCTTCTGATACAGAATTATCCAGAAGCCCGAAGCACAGACCTGATCCAGATGAGCCTAGTGATTCAGACAAAGACTCAGATGGTATGTAGTGCGATCATATACAGCTTAGACTTTCTGGCATGCCGTGTAGGGCTGTGCGATTAATCGAATCGCAATGGCGATTTGAGGCGTTACGATTTGCTAATCGCAAAGCCTGCGATCTCGGCGCGATATAACTCTGTTCCAGAGCATATGCATCACTGCCAGCCTTGGTGACAGTCTCACTAACCAACAGAGTGAGCGCACCTCCGTTCGCCCGATCAGCACTGCTCTAGATGTTTTATTTGTAGGCTACATGAACCTTATCTTTATACATTTTATCTCCCCAACAGATTCATTAGAAATAAGTTTATAATGCAGGTTCGCTAATTCAGAAGACCGCACACAGCCCGTGTCTCTGAATGCTTCTCACACACGCAGTCTGTCTCGTAATGCTCTTGTATACTCACGGTCTCGCCCGGTTCTGCTCGTAAGTCTCTCACGAGCGCATCTGGCAATATGGACGAGGCCTGACACACTCGCGCAACCTGTGTCCACTCGCGCCTGGCTCCGCGTTTAGAACCAATGTAAATTAAGTCTAACTGCTTGCTAATTTTACTTGGATGAAATGAAACATTCAGCACATTTCCCACTTGTTCTTAAAATCCCAAATACTTAATTAATGAATCAGCCTGCGTAACATGTAATACTTTAATAATTGACTGAAGAAATACAGTTCTTTATTTATAAAAAATAAACAAATCGTTCCTGTGAAATTCAGTAATTCTGTAAAAGTAGTAATACCATTATAATCTTCCCTGCAGGAAAAACAAAACAAACAAAAAAACAGTAGAACCCCTCCCAAAACACAATAGAAAATGTAATGGATTTAAGGGTTATAATGGGAATTGTATTGGTTTTAATGTAAACTGTAATGGTGTCTTCTGGTATTTGATGCATTCTATTGGTGGGATGTAATCTAGCAGATGGCAATCAATAGAACAACAGTAATTCCTATTAGAATAATGCCCAAGACAAAAGGAATTTTGTAATGGTTTTTATGTAAATTATAAGAATTTCTGTAGCGGTTTCTATTGGCTTTTTTGTTTCAGCAGGGTAACAATACTCATACTGTACTGCATATTATTGACAATATTGAGCTGAGCGTGACTTTGCACATTTAAAATCGCAAATCAAATCGCAATCGCAATATCTGTCAAAAATTACAATTAGATATTTTCTCCAAATCGCACAGCCCTAATGCGTGTACAGTAAAGTTATGATTTAGTTTGTGTATATATCATGGAGCGTCTCCTCTTCACCCACAAGGCCCTGGCACACACACAAAGACTAAAGTCAAGAGATCGTCCAAGACTAAGAGAAATGGTAAGCTTTCTTGATGCAAGGTTGTTCGAAGTAAATTGTGTTTGCTGTGAAAACTGATTGCCTTTTCCTCTGACATTAAAGATCTTTCCAATAAAGATGTGACTCTAATGTCTGATTTCCTTCTGATACAGAATTATCCAGAAGCCCGAAGCACAGACCTGATCCAGATGAGCCTAGTGATTCAGACAAAGACTCAGATGGTATGTAGTGCGATCATATACAGCTTAGACTTTCTGGCATGCTGTGTACAGTAAAGTTATGACTCAGTTTGTGTATATATCATGGAACGTCTCTCCTCTTCACCCACAAGGCCCTGGCACACACACACAAAGACTAAAGTCAAGAGATCGTCCAAGACTAAGAGAAGTGGTAAGCTATTTTGTTGCTAATATAGAACCACCTTGTACACCCTAGCACAGTGATCCTCAATTGGCGGAGCGGTCTGGTTCCGGACCCTGGCTTGGGTCCATAATGACAATGGTAGCACTATTTTGTTTCTACAGTATGAAGTGAGCATGTTTTTGTCTAGAGCCAAACATGCTTTATTCAAACCCTTTCCGCTTGGATTTTGCAGACCCTCAGATTCCAGATTTTCAAATAGTTGTATCTCAGCCAAATATTGTCAGAATCAGAATGAGCTTTATTTATGTTTACACATACAAGGAATTTGTTGTAGTGACAGAAGCTCCACAGTGCAACAGAAAGACAGCAACAGGACAGGACACAAATAATACAAGAAAAATATACAAATATCCAAATAGGAAATGTACAAAACAGCAAAAAACAATATAATATATATATATATATATATATATATATATATATATATATAAATATAGACAACTATGTATGTACAGGTCAAGTATGTGCAAATTAGAAATGAGAAAATAAAAATAAAATAAGTGAGTGTGGTGAATGGATAATGTATTATAGTTGTGTGTTCCATAGAGCTGGGCGGTATGACCAAAAATTTATATCACAGTATTTTTCTAAATTATACGGTTTCACGGTATATGACGTATTTTTTTTATGCATGACGGATGTTAACCACATTTTCTACTGACTGAGGAAAAACTGCAGTAGATTGACTTAGAATGCCATATTTTAGTGTCATGATGAGTGAATATTGTAGAAAAAGTCCACACTAAATACAGGGGTTAAAGCAAAAGAAAATGTTTTGACTGAAAATATTTCCTCGGCCAAACCCCATTCCACAGCCGTACGGCTACAGTCAAACACACAGTTTAAGAGCCGTGCTTTTCTTCTTGTAATTAGGAGCGCTTGTCCTCCTAATTAAAAACATTTAGGAGTACCTTCTGATCAATAAAAAAAATCTGATAAAAAAATTAGCCTTCCTAATACGAGGTGACGTTTGACTCCTTAAAGTGACTTACAGGGGTATTTTATTTTAACCTGTGCAATGGCATAATTTTCATCTACTTCAAATTCAAAAATGTATGTTTATAAGCTTTTAAAAAATTATATTTAAAACAATATAATAAGTACAATACGACAAATAAGTTACCAATCATGAAATTAGTATTAATAAAAAAATAATTTGTATAATTTGGCACAGAAGAACACAAACGTGGCTTGTAGGTACATTTTCAGACGTTTAATGAGGCTCAGTGAGGCATAAGTGCAACATTCATAGATTCATGTGGACATTAATATTTTACATATAAATTTATAAACATATAACATATAAACTATTTGAGAAATGTAAGCGTATTTACGGTCTTAGTTATGAAAAGTGAATTTAAGAAGGCGGGAACCCTGCAATTGACGGGAATCCGTCGTATCGCCGGAGAACTGTTGTGTGTGAGAGACGCGGGAGCTGATGCAGCGGACGGTGGATATTTGTGGCGGTCGATGTGGATATTGTGGATGACATCTTCTCTCTCATCACATTCTACGAGTGCTTCAGTTTCGGAACTTTCACGCTTAGTAACACATACAGCTGTATCCTCGCCAAAATGCTAGGGAGAAAATTAGGAGAACACAGCCCTGAGGAGTTCCAGTGCTGATGGTACGAGTGCTGGGTGAGAATCTTCTCAGCCTCACTAGCTGCTGTCTGTCTGTCATGAAGCTGTTGATCCACTGGCAGGCGGAGGTGGGCACAGAGAGCTGAGTTAGTTTATTCTGAAGGGTGTCCGGGATGATGGTGTTAAAAGCGGAGCTGAAGTCTACAAACAGGATCCTCACATAAGTCCCTGGTCTGTCCAGATGCTGCAGGATGAAGTGCAGTCCCATGTTGACTGCATCATCCACAGACCTGTTTGCTCTGTAGGCAAACTGCAGGGGTCCAGTGGTGTCCTTCAGATAAGCCAAAACCAGTCTTTCAAATGATTTCATGGCTACAGACGTTAGAGCCACAGGTCTGTAGTCATTAAGTCCAGTAATTTTGGGTTTCTTTGGGACGGGATGATGGTGGAGCGTTTGAAGCATGAGGGACTTCGCACAGCTCCAGTGATCTGTTGAAGATCTGTGTGAAGATGGGGGGGCAGCTGATCAGCACAGGTTTCCAGACAGGCTGGTGACAAACTGTCTTGTCCTGGTGCTTTCCTTCTTTTGTTCTTCCTGAAGACCTGGCACACATCTTCTTCGCTGATTTGAATTGTAGTTGTGGGGAGAGGGGTTGCTGGAGTTGTGTGAATGGTTGTGTGGAGAGGTGTTCAGGGCGGATGTGGGGTGATTTTCAAACCTACAGTAAAGACATTCAAATCGTCTGCCAGGTATTGATTCTCCAGAGTGCTGGGGATGGTGTCTTGTAACTGGTGATATCTTTCATACCTTTTCACACTGAAGCAGAGACACTGGAAGATAATTTGTTCCTTAGCTTGTCAGAATAATACCTCTTTGCCACTCTGGTCTCCTTTTCCAGGGTGTATTTGGCCTGTTTGTACAAGACTTTATCCCTTTCTGTGAGCATCTTCTTTGGCCTGACGGAGCTGTCTGAGTTTGGCAGTGAACCATGGTTTGTCATTGTTGTAGATTAGATGAGTCCTGGTAGGAATGCACATATCCTCACAGAAACTGATATAAGATGTTACAGTCTCTGTGAGCTCATCCAGATCGTTTGCAGCAGCTTCGAAAACAGACCAAATATACCCCTTTGCACCAGCAGGAACCAGGTGCTAGTTCAGAGCCAGTGCTATTGCCGGTTCTTAGTTGGTTCTACTGGCGAGCCCTTTAAGAACCGGTTGCTTTTCCACAGTCTAGAGAGCCAATCCAGAGCCACGTGTTACGTCACCGAATACATCTCATTTTTTCCCAGCAACGCCAAACACAAACATACCGGCATGAACAATGGCAGATGTTGCGTTGCTATTGATGTTGGCTTAACTGCGAACCTACATCGGCATCCAAACCCGGCGAATCCAACGTGTTCGAGCAGCTCGCCGTAACTTGTATAGACGGAGATTTCAAGCGAGAATAGCGGTAAGTAGATAACACATTTTTTGTTAACATCGAACAGTAACATCGCAACGTTAGCCTCAGCATGTACCCTCCTAGCATTGGAAAAAAAGTTGTAAACATTGGTGGAAGAAATATCCAGAAATGTTATTAAAACTCCACTCCAAACCGCCCCAGCCCCTGGACGCAAGCGGTTCTTCCTTCTAGCCCAGCAATGTTTTGGTGCTACTACGAACCGCTTTTCCTGGTTCGGAGCTGGTGCTTATGGTGTCGAAAAACAAAGAACCGGTTTGAAACTAGGCTCTGGCTCTGAACCAGCACTGGAAATGCTTTGGTGGAAAAGGTGTATCAGTGAGAGAGAAACAGGCTTGTAGATCCCGCTCTGTTCCATTAGTCCATCTTTTAACAGTTCTTAATACAGGCTTTGCATATTTAAGTTTCTGCCTGTAGGTTGGAATAAGATGAACCAAACAGTGATCAGAGAGTCCTAAATCTGCTCGTGGAACCGAGTGATATGTGTCCTTTATTGTTGTGTAACAGTGATCCAATATATTACTGTCTCTGGTGGGACATGTGATGTGCTGTTTGTATTTTGGCAGTTCGAGAGATTTGCTTTATTAAAGTCCCCGAGAATGATTAAAGCAGAGTCTAAGTGTTGTTGTTCTGTGTCTTTGATCAGATCAGCGAGTTTCTGTAAAGCTGAGCTCACGTGCGCTTGTGGTGGAACTGATGTAGAACTCCCGCAGGCGAATAGAGCGGCTTGCAGTTAGTGAAGGCGTTTCTAGATCTGAACTGCACATCTTCTTTAACACAGTTACATCTGTACACCACCTCTCATTAATGTAAAAGCACATCCCGCCGTGATTTCCCTGTTGATTCTGCGTCTCGATCTGCTCTGATCAGCTGATAATTAGGCAGATGTAGCACGCTGGTATGTCGCCGTCAGCCAGGTTTCCGTGAAACACAGAGCAGCAGAGTTAGAAAATCCTTGTTTGTTCGGGAGAGCAGTAGGAGTTCGTCGGTTTTGTTGGGTAGAGAGCGGAGATTCGCCAGATGGATGGTAGGCAACGCCGTTTGAACGCCGCTGTCTGAGCTTCACGAGCGCCGCTCACTTGCCCCACCGCCTGCGCTTCCTGTAGCGTTTGACCAGAGCTACGGCTCCACCGACTACAATGTAGCAAAGCGTCCGAAAAATCAAAACCGGTAAAAGATTTTGTGGTGTGTTCTGCCGAATGTTCAGCAGATCATCCCTGGTAAAACTGATCGTATTTGAAAACAAAAACAGGAAAAACAAACAAAACGGTACAAAGACTGAAGAGCAACGCACAATAGGTTTAAGTCCTATCATAACAAAACATACATCAATGGAAATCTATTTATTCATCTTTTAGATGATGTATAAATCTCAATTTCGATAAATTGACCCTTATGACTGGTTTTGTGCTCCAGGGTCACATATATACTATATACCACACATGCATGTATACAAATTTTTACTGTAGGTATTGTTTGTATGGTATAAACCTATATAGAATCCTAAGCATACAGTATTTATTCATATATACTGATTAAATCAACCTGCATATATAAATGAGACATTGTTTACATATATAGCATTAACATACATTACATTATAAAATAAATGTGTGTTAATACTAATTTTACTATGGATATTTATGTGGTTTAAACCTATAAAAATCCCATATAAACATACCAAATTTTGCATATATGTTGCGTAAATAAACTTGCATATATTAAGTAGACATACAGTAAATTGTTCATATAAATTGACTTAACATAGGGTAACTTAAAATACATCATATAAATATATTCATTATATTTATATACAGATTTTACTATAGGTAATTTAGATATGGTATAAACCTATATACAACCGATATGAAATCCTATATAAGCATACATTATTTTTTTCATATATACTGATTAAATTAACCTGCATAAATGAGACATAGTTAACACACTTTATTTGGCATTAGCATACATTACATTATAATAGTTTCACTATGGGTATTTCATATATGGGATAAACCTATAGAAAACCTCTCTAAAATCATATATTAGCAAAATGAATGTTTACATATGATCTGTAAATAAACTTGCATATAAATTAGGTATATTTTGTTAACATATATGGTTTTAACATACTGTACCATATAAAAAGGAATCAAATAAATATTTGTAATATATGCACATATACTATGTTTATTATGGGTATTTCATATATGGTATAAACCTATAGCAAATCATATGTAAGCGTACCGAAAGTTTGCTTATATATTCTGTGAATACATTTGTATATAACCGAGACATATATGCCTTAGACTTACAGTTCCATATGAAAAGACATCATATAAATAATTTTAATACATGTATGTAATTCTATGGGAAATTTATACTATAAACTTTTATTTTCATATATCCTGCGGATGTATATGATAACAATATATTGCCTTATATATATATGTACATGTTACATTTCTGTATTAGCTCTTTCCCTCAGAAACTACAAAGTCTGAGCTTTCAGGAGAGCCTAATTTGTTTTGTATTCAAAAGGATTGAGGGTTCTTGTTAAAGGGTTAACTCCTTTAAATTCCACTATACAAACTACAACAGCAAATACTACTGCAACTGTTACTGCAAATGTTACTATCACTACTACTGCAACTACTGTCTATTGTTTCAACTGCTTGGTGTAGTTCATTGCACATATAAAATAATACAATACACACAAAAATAAAGACTTGCATACATAGTATGTAAAAGTGAGTAAGTAGATGAGTCAATATCAATAAAATCACTAACTATACTTACACTATGCTTGCATTCATTCTATGATTAATTGACTTTGTGTTTTTCTGTTAACGGTTTATTTAGGTTCTGCCATGCAGAAGAAAGCAGAACGAAGGCCCTGGGTGATGGGGAAAAAAAGCTGTTTGGGAAATTACATAACTTTAGAAAATTCCTGGCAAAGAGAAATGCCTAGAGTGCATAGAGGCAGAATCTCCACTTGAGAGGAGACACTGGATGGACATTAAGAGTCATGTACATAATAATATTCAATCAAGAAAAAAGAAGATGCTCAGTTAAGTTGTTTGTTCTTGTTTGCTGCTGTATACTGATGGTAAAGGGTTAGTTCAAATCTGTCATTAATTGCTCACCCTCATGTTGTTCCAAACCAGTAAGGCCTTCGTTCATCTTCAGAACACAAATTAACAGTCAAGAAAAAAGAAGATGCTCAGTTAAGTTGCTTGTTCTTGTTTGCTGCTGTATACTGATGTTAAAGGGTTAGTTGAATACTTCGTTTCTGGACCTGGGATCATTTCAGGTGCGTTGCAGTCTGTGCAGGGCAAGAAGCTCTCGGATTCCATCAGAAATATCTTAATTTGTGTTCTGAAGATGAACAAAGGTCTTACGGGAACGACATGAGGCTGAGTAATTAATGACAGAATTTTCATTATTTGGTGAACTAACCCTTTAAGTGTTCTGCAGGTGTTGATAATCCGTCTGTGGATTTGTTTTGAAATATAGCATGCAAATTTGTTTAATAAACAACTAAGTCTGCTGATTTCTAATTTTGGAGTTTGGATTGTGATGGATGTCAGAACTTTCATCTTAGCTGAGGTAAAAAGTCCTATTGGATGGTTTAGTACATGACACAGTGATTCTAGCTATGAGTTTATCAAATCATAAAAAAATCATATTAAATATCATGTATATTAAAATAGAAATTTTGAAATAAGATGAGGTAGATATTGACTTACAACACACTGTAGTGTTGACAGCAGCTTAAAATATTACAAGTTGATGAAAAAATATAAAATGCATAAATATGCAAGCAGTAATATGACCAGGTATAAGAGTTTAATAACCGTCACTTAAAAAGAAAAGGAAAATAAAATATATAAAATATAAATTAAAAAATGTTATTTGGTCTAATAGGATCAGCACTTATGATAACTCTTCAAAACTGCTGCCCAAAAGCCTTAAAAACCGTTTATGTTAACAGTTTTTTTCTGCCTAGCAACCATCTGGTCCTCACAGCACCACCAACTTCACGGGTTTGGTCAACATCAAGTGTGTAAACATTTGAAGTGATTTTCTGTTTGTCTACTCCCCCCTTGTGGTAAAACAATTTTTTTCATTCTCCTAGTATTAGCAGAAACAGGGGTCCTCACAACATGCTCTGTAGTCATGGTCCTCACAAGTATAGCAAAACACGTATGTGTGTGTGTGTGTGTGTGTGTGTGTGTGTGTGTGTGTGTGTGAGAGGAACACAAGAATTAGCAGAGCTCCATTTAAGCTATTAAACAATTACTCTGACATATGTTTTGTTGTGGAACATAAAACATACTAAAAGTACTACGGTATTACCACACTACTAACAGAATTATTATTCAAGGACATAACATATACTGTAAAATTACTTTCTGTCCTACAGTATATTTTACAGTATCATACAGTAGTACAATCATCTGATACCATGACTGTACCATGGTACTTTTTTGTAAGGGTGGTCATTCTCTGCTATGGTAAAATCATGGTAACAGATGCCAAAAACAACGGTACTTAGAAAAATACCATGATACTGAAATGATGTGCCATGCTATTTGCATCACTGAAACTACCATGGTATTTTGTACATGTACCATGGTGTTTTTGGAAGAAGCGGTCAATTAAAACAGTTCTTGATTTTCTGTACTATGTTTTACTGCACCATACTACTATATTTACATCACTTACAAAAGAGTGTCGGAGCTAATATTTTGAAGATGTACAACAGTATTAACAAAGTGCTCTTATAATAGAGTTAACACCACGGTACAAGAACTTCATTCCATGACCAAATCATAGTTTTGTAAGAAACTTAATACATTTTGTAAGTAAAACTACCAATGTATAATGTCCAAAGAAACACGGTAGTACCGTGAAATCAATTTAATATTTAAAAGATGCAATGTCTTCCGAGAAGCAATCAAACAAGTCATAATGTCCTCATTCTCTCTTGATAAGATTCATAACGCTGTGTCATAGAGTATAAATCATAACTACACCTGTGTGGTCAGCGTTAACGCCAGCGGTGATTTTACCTGACACAATCCCATCAGTCATTAGCATTAAGCTCCGTCCCTGTGCTGAGAGGCTACAGACCTCCGACTGAACGGAGCCAGATGGAGGGCCCATTAAGAATTAATTGACTTGTCAAGCGGTCAGCCCGTAACGTGGTGGAGATGGAAATAATTGCAGATGGGAAGTGAAAAGGGCTGTGACGCCCAGCGGGCGGCCGCGGTCTCACACCGAGCACGTCTTCTACGTGTTCAGCCGAACATGCCTTCTGGCCCGTCTGTCTCGCCCTTCTCTCGTTCACTCTCTCTGACCAGTGCTAATTACAACGCCCTCGGAATCTGCTACACTAAAAGGTCAATGCAAGTGGCAAGCCGACATTACATATCAAAGTAATCTCCTCCTAAAACGACACGCGCACAGCGAGGGAGGGCCGTTACCGCTGTCGAGCCGTGTTAAGTCTGAGGTTATCTCGAGCCAAGCGGCCGATGTTTACTTTGAAGACGCCACAAAAGGGAACAATCCCAAAGTCTCCAAGAACACTTTTGCCATTTATCAAAACTCTAGAGGATGCTTGCATTAAAAAGGTAGTTAGATGATCATAAAAGATTTGAAAAGACCAAGCAAAACAGTTGACGGGTCTTCATCACTGATCCATTAAAACATTATTAAATTACTTTAAGTCTACTCTACCATTGAGTCTTGTAGATCAGATCAAAGACTGTAATTAAATAGGCAGAATTTAATCAAGAACAAGGGAACATTGTCTAAAGAAAAAGAAAGGGCCTTGGTACACAAAATTGTGTTAATGTACAAATAAAGGGCTGTTGTGTAACTCACATACATGTGTAATGTTTTACACAACCCTGACAGATAGATAGGGATATTTCAAAACTGTATTTATTGATCATAGAAAGAGATACAAAACTCATCACAATTTTGACATTGTGTACTTATATACAGTATATATAGGCAGTTGAAGTCAACAGTTTACAAACACCTGACCTCGTAGAATCTGCAAAGTGTTCATTATTTTACAAAAATAAGAGGGATCACACAAAATGCATGTTATTGTTTATTTACAGGGACTACAGATGCAAAATATCATTCTGGCTAATGCTGGCACATTGTGCATTTATGTATTACTGATGTGCATTTTCCTGTCAAATACACCTGAAAATAAATCAAATACAAACATTTAGTACTGACCTGAATAAGATCTTTCACATAAAATATGTTTACATATAGTCCATAAGAGAAAATAATTTTGAAGGGCAGTACTAAATGAAAAAAATACGATATATAGGGGGAAAAGTACACATCTTCATTCTGTTCAAAAGTTTTCTAATGCATGGGTTTTTCTTCTGGAGTGTCAGTGAGAGTTTGAACCTTCGGTAATTACTGCATATGCATCCCTCAGCTGTCCTCAGTGTGTTACGACTATATAATTATATATAGGATTTGTCAAAAGTTATGGAAACATTAAGATTTGTTTATGTTTTTAATGAAGTCTCTTGCTCACCAAGACTGCATTGTTGTGCTTAAAAATAAAGCAAAAAACACTAATATTGTGAATTATTATTACAATATATATAAATAACTGTTTTCATTTACATGTCAAAACCTAATTTATTCCTGTGATGCAAAGCTGAATTTTCAGCAGCCATTATTCCACTCTTCAGTGTAAAATGATCCTTCAGAAAGGTGCTGCTCGGTTATTAAAACTGTTCTTATTAACGTTAAAATCATACTTCTGCTTTGAGAAGTTGTCTACTTGACCCAACCACAACAAATAGCTTTTGAGGTAGATACAAATTCAGCTTTGCATCATATTGCCATGTTGATTCAATCAAATTAAATAATATTTATGGAAAAATAAAGAGCTTTAAAGTTAAGAGCTTTAAAATAGCCAGAACCATCAGAATATTTCTGTTTAGCCAACTCTATAAACATGATTATCTTCAGGAAACATATTTATAGATCAGTTAAACATGTCTAGCTAAGTAAGGTGTTGAAAAGTGTGTGTGTTTTGTTAGTTTTTCCCCTATAGGGTTTATAATAGTGCTGAACACAAATCAATAATATCCATGCTGCGCTATTATCTACTGCTTGGCTGTGAGGTACTAAGTCATCCAAATCACCAGTGTTTTCATAAAAGACATCTTAATATGACAAAATTAAATAAAGTGTGAAATTGCAGTGACCAAAAAAGGGAAAACAAGAAAGGATAACCTTATTTTCATCCTTTCGCCTCCTGTTTTTGTAGTTGCCGTTATTGCTTTTCCCCAAATGAATTGCGAAATGTTAAGATTAGCATTTCAATCTGGCAACCCTCTCCTTCTAAAGCGATAACAACCTGTTCCCCCAGCACCGAGTCTCATTCAACAGCCAGCTCTGTTTTGTAAAGGCCCTGCAACAATGTAATTGCGGTTTCCCTCTCCATCATTACGGGGGAAGCTTTCGGCGGCCTGTTTACAAGCGAAATAAACAGCTACACAAAACATCTGGAGCTGCAGAAGAGGCCTTGAGTGGATCTTCACAAAACCTCAAGAGCGTACGCAAAGAAGCAGCGAGAAAGAGCTCCGGGTCTTGAGGGTTAACCCTTTGAGACAGCATTAAAAATGAAAAAATAAAACCACTTTAATTATCTCTCTCTCTAGAAATCAAGCAAAGAGGATTAGGGTGATGGAGTTACACAGATGCACATGTTTATGTGCGGGGGGTCAGAAGTATCCAACCCACTCTCACTTTATTACCTGCTATTCATGAGCACATGAATACTGATTTTCACCCGCCGCTTCTGGTAGTATTTTGAGAAACAATGATCCGGGATATTGTGCTACTGTACAGAAAAGTGTCAAGAAACCGCTTTCACCTCACATTACAGATCTAATATGAACTTTTCAATAAAGCTGTAAGAATGCCAATCAAATGGAGCTGGCGTCATGTTACACATGTTACACATAGTGAGAAGCCAGCAAAGGAAAACAGCCGCATACATGCTACTATTCAAGAGTCTGAGGTCTGGAATATTTGGAAATCACTAAAAACAGTTGAAGTGTTTAACATTTCTGAAAACTGTGGTATTTTCAGGATTCTTTGATGAATAGAATAGTTCTTTAATCAGTGTAAACCGTATTAATTTAAAACAAAAATAATAATTGTTAAATAATCTTAAATTCTACTGACCCAAGCTTTTGAACTGTACATGGCACATGCAAGTTTGTGAAGTCTATGGTCCCTCAAAGCAAAAAACAAACAAACTAATGTATCGTCTAATTCATGCAACATGTGATATTAATTATTAGTTCAGAATACCAGTCTCTTTATTACTCCCTTCTAAAACGAACATGTTCAACATCTTTCTGGTTGATCTTTTTAATATCTGTTAGCCACCTGACAGCTGAAATAAATCTGTATATAGTCAGGCCTTCATCCTACACCATACAAACAAACTACACCAACAGCCCTTTAATATAAGAGCTCACATTTACTGCCAGCTTTCTTACCTGCATCAAGTTATAATGAGCATCATTTACATAAGATGTTTGCACGGAAAAGATGACAATGACTTCATTTAAAATGGCTTCTCAAGTTTGGGAAACGTGTCTTTTAAATCCTTGATTTAGTATTTGATTGGAATTTTAGGAGGAAGAATGTCCAAAATTGTATTTTAATGAAATTCACCACAGGTTAAGACATTCTGGGAAACTTTTCTTCTACCCTGGTTTGCAAAACTTCAATACAATGATATATATTAACTAAATACACATTTTGAGGCCTATAAACCTATAAAGTTTAAGGATTTACAAGGATTAAACAAGGCCTTTTCAAGTCAGCAACTTGTCTAGTTTAGAATCACAGTGAATATGAATTACGTTGAAATTCAATGATTTGAATTTAGCCTCCTTACAGTACATTGAAATTCGATTCGTTATTCAGAAGCTCGTTTGGATTCTGAATGGCGCACAACCCTGACCTGCACAAACTGTGTGATTTCTGTTTCCTTTTTTCAGTAAAACGGTGTGGTTATGAAAACTTTGCACGGTGCTTAAGTTGCAAATGTGACCATGATATAAGCTCAGCTAACAGAGTCTGGAGTGCTGTAGAAGTCTTCGAAGTACCCTCACGTCAATATTTATCAAACACAACCTCAGTGTTACTGCTGCTCCGTGTAATGATATGGTGGAAACTCTAAATGCTGGCAGATGTGTTCCTTGGGGTTTCAAACCACAAATCTCTCCATCTCAAGTGGAGCAGAAGCCATACAAGCCTCACAGAGAATAGAGGTTGTGTAAATATTGGGAAGAAGCCAAGACTAAAGGAGCGTAATAACTCCTTTGGTAATATTTCATGTCTTAAGTTCCAACACAAAATAAACCAAGAAATCCAGCAGTCCACATGTCGTTTTAACCACATTGGGCTCATCCATACATAAAATATGAGAATCCATAACCCCACATGACTCCGCATTTACCACTCTCATGAATTTCCTTTCCCTCAATAAATACTTTGTTTCTACTCTTTGGCATTGAGTTATACCTGAGATATGTAGCTGAATTATGCTGTGAGTATCAAATGACATTATATGATGTAATGATAAAAATAACTAAAAGAAAACATCATAAATTGCACTCTAAACATGTTGCCTATTAGGATCTCTTTTTTGGACTCCCTGAGCAGACAGACGTCACTAATGAGGGGAAACGTAAGCCTTGGAATCATTTCAGCCCACAGACATTGAATTCTTGACTTCACAGCAACAGACGTGAATCATGTCTTTCATCAGATCATGAAAAATTCTGTCATTTTTCATAGATTTGATTCATTTCAGTTCTGAAACACTAGTTTTCTTGGTATTCAAAACTGTACATTTCAGAACTTATGGGAAGCCAAGTTATTCATATTATGAGTCATAAAATAATTCCTATTATTAATTTACTCTGCAGTGCACACACATAACTTCATTTATACTGTATGTTCATTACAGTTGTATTCAGCATTACAGTAAATAAGCAGTGATTTCAGGCTGATGAAATAGTCACGATGCATCGTACTGAAATTATATGACTTTTCATTACTTTTAAGATTCTACTCATTTTCAGGACTTTTGATTTCTGACATTTTTAGTTATATTTTCTTATAGTAAAAACTCATGGAAAGCCATGGAAATTAAAATCTAATGAAGTAATGTAAAAGTCATACAATTTCTATGATTAACTTACTCTGCAGTGCACATACACATCTGCTTTTACATATAATCATTACAGTTGTATGTTGCATTAGAGTAGAAATAAACAGTGAGAGTACAACAATATTTGTTTTTAATTACACAGAGTTTCTATCTCCACATATCTGTGCTCATAAAGACATCAAACTGAAAGTAAAAATAAACTCTTTGTTCTTGATACCCATTACCATCTCAATTCAATACATGTTTTAAGTGTGTGTGTGTTTGTCACAGGCGGCACCCTTAATTATTTCAGGCAAACATTCCGGGTGATTACTGTACTGATGGACACCCTGATGCTGCTTTGAAAGACGCTTATTACTTATTGATTGCATCTTAGGCAAGCAAACCCTGCCTTAAAGATGAACCGTTCACGAAACATGAGAAAGACAAAGATAATTTATACTCGAGTCACCTGATGCTTACAGCAACATTTCATTTTAACAGCCGACAGTTCTCAAGAAATTCTGAAGAACCTGATAAAAACATCAAACATCCCGTCCCATCACGCGCAAGCGCTCCTGTGCTGAACTATTCCAGCCAAGAGTCGTTATAATGTTAGAACGGCAAACAGAAATATGATCGTGATCTTTCCTCGCCAATCTCACTGGGGTCTTGATGGATAGAACAAGGCAAACGTGATAAAGAGGGAGGAAGGCAGGCAGGATGAGATGAGAACAGAATTAAGTGCCAGGTGAAAATATGAAACCCATCCCGCAAGCAAAAGAACGATCATCTTTCATGTCTATACCGAAAGGTCAACGGTGTGATCCTACTGTCTGGGCCAGCATCCAATCCCTTCACACCTACCACCCACACACACACACACACACACACACACACACACACACACACACACACACACACACACACACACACACACACACACCTAACCCACACACACACACACACACACACACACACACACACACCTAACACACACACACACACACACACACACACACACACACACACACACACACACACACACCTAACACACACACACACACACACACACGCACACACACACACACACACACACACACACACACAACACACACACACACAACACACACACACACACACACACACACACACACACACACACACACACACACACATAACTAACACACACACACGCACACACACACACACACACACCTAACACACACACACACACACACACACACACACACACACACACACACGCTGCTGCCGCCGCAGAGAGTTACAACAGCTGTTAAGTGTGCATAATGAATGCTGTAAAACCAGGCACGGCGCCCACGGCGGAGAGAGACGACACCGAATCCTACATCAGATTCTAAACGGAACATCAGAACTGAAGCAGAGGGCATTTAAAGCATCCTAATGAAGTAATCAAAGCGCTGGCTAGTTCTAATAATAAAATGATATTTACATTACACTTATTCCATCCACTAACCACATTCTGCTCAACAGAAGGATTCAACAAGTACCGATCAAAGAACTAAGAAACACTTTAACGTACCACCAAAAGGTGCCATGTTCCCCTGCCAGTCTGCGTTCTTACTTTCAAACGTACACAGTCGTAAAGATTTGACATGAACAGATGGTCATCCAAAGCAGTGACATTAAAATTCAATTACACATCGATGAATATTTGGAATCACTACAGGCAGTTATTTATATGTATACCTGGTCTGATTGTGAACATTATTTCAGATATTCAGATATATAAATACACTACAGTTCACAAGTCTGGTGTTGGTAAGATTTATTTTAAAAGAAATCAACACTTTTATTCTGCAAAGATGCATTCAATTGACCGTATTCATATGGACATGTAATATATGACATATTGCCCTATATCAAGAGTGATATTGCCATATGGCGCTACATTATCTGGGTAGATGAAGATATACGTTTATAACATATGATTTTATATGTTGCAACCATACATCAATGATACATTGTATTTATATATGCAACTTTATAAAATAACAAATACCAAAATGTATATGCTTTTTTTTTTCTATAATATCAACATGTACATTTTACTATGAAAATATCTGCAGTATATGTCCAAAAATACATTACACATTTGTACAGACTACATATGATCATTATGTAATATTTATAAAAATGTAATGATTTGGCCTGGAAGTAATTTTCCAGTCCCGCTCCTTTTTATGCTTCTATTGATTGCAAATAGATACAATCATGTCTTGGTCTTAATTTACTCTGAAATGTGTCATACTATGGTAGTACAACACATTGAGTGCGCCATCAAATGCTTAAAGAAAATAAATGTTTGATTATATATTTTTGCTCTACACAGACTATGTGAATCCAGCACTATTATCCAGCTCATCCCATGTGGTTTCTGATCTTACTGAACATCATTAACAAGCTCTTATATTACAGGAAAGTACTGGCACAGTAAAAATCATCCGGACTGACCTTGCTGTGATGGACACCTGTTTTACTCTCCTGAGGGCAGCTTTACCTCTCTCTCTCTCTCTCTCTCTCTCTCTCTCTCTCTCTCTCTCTCTCTCTCTCTCTCTCTCTCTCTCTCTCTCTCTCTCTCTTATTGCCTCTCTCTCTCTCTCTCTCTCTCTCTCTCTCTCTCTCTCTCTCTCTCTCTCTCTCTCTCTCTCTCTCTCCTTTCCAAGCAGCATATATACTGGAGCAGTCAATTTAAGACTAGAATTTAATTAATAAAAGCAAGCATGTGTTTTATAGAGCGGTGTGTCAAGGCGAGTGATAGAGTGATTAAGTGGAAATGAAGTCTTCCTACGAGAGGACATACATCTAAAGGAGACTGCACTTGACCTCCAGGCCACTGTAAAAGAAGTACTCGAAGGAAGAAAGAGCGAATCGTACTGCTGTATAAAAACACCTGATACAATGTGACACCTCAACCAAACAGCTCCCAGCTGTGTAATCCGATAAACGCTGTTACTTGATTAACCAGAAACCATGAAATGGTGATGAAATACCCTAAAATATCGAAAAATGGTATTGATTTGAGTGCAAAACTGAGTTGAGTGAAAATAGGACGATTTTTTATAGTGAGAAATAAATAAATAATTATTGTTTTATTATACACACATCCTATCTATATTAATAACAACAAAACTATATTATTATTATTTGTTATTTTTTTGAATACATATGTAAACACACACACACACACAGTCTGGCATATGTGGTTAGCGGGGACTCTCCATAGGCGTAATGGTTTTTATACTGTACAAACTGTATGTGTTAACACCTAAACTTAGCCCTCACAGGAGACTTTGTGCATTTTTAGATTAAAAAAAACAATTTTGTATGTTTTTAAGCCTTTTGGTTTATGGGGACATAGGCAGTGTCCTCATAAACCACCATCATGTTGTAATATCCATGTTATTATACAGATTTGCTCTTGATTAGTGACAAACGTTTAATAATTAACCTGTGTCTTTTCTCACAGGTGATGCGTGAAATAACCAGATAAATTAAACTGGTAATAGAACTTTGATGAAATGGTCATTTACAAGCAATGGCTTTTTTGAACAACAAGTATGCTCTATAGATTAATCTAATTCTGAAATTATTTTATCATCGAAATAAGATCATCTTTATGCATTCCTCTATGTAATTCAATATGGCACAAAATCAGAGCATGCAGAATATTCTAGATACAGATATGTTTATAGACCATGTTTGGTGTCTACAGATGCATGTTCTGAGTGCAGTCACAAGGTAAGAGCTAACCCAATATCTATGAAGAAAATCACATTACATTAAACATAAATGGCCATATTTCTTTTACAGGATATTCCTCAACTTATGCAACAGCCTCACGTTTGTGTAATTACTTCAGCATAGTTTTACATCCATGGATACGATAATGCATTTAAACCTATTTGAAAACTGAGAATTCTTTACAGCCAGCTAAACACCTGTTGTGATTGCTACAATAGATTCAATCTTTTCCTTCTGCTTGCACACGATTTTAAATGTGCTGCTTTCAACCACAAAGGGAAAATTATAGTATGTGTCAATGGGAATTCTGAAAGAGGAAGGAATGAAATAATTAAGAGTCATGTATTTTTCTCTCTACTATTCTAAAAAATATATATATATATAAAAAATGTAATTGGATGGATATAATACATTGATACTTTAAATATAAAAACAGATTGCAGAATGATGCCACTGGAGAGAAATTTCCGACACAGAGGATGAGACAAGAAACCCCAAGCAACTTATTCTCATTTGGCTACTTGTCAGTGAGCAGATCTGGAGAGCACTAATTGCAGGAAAAGTCTCCTTAGAGCAAAACTGTGGTTAAGTGAAGAGCTCCAGGGCACGAGTGAAATCTCTACGGACTCTCTCAGGAATAGCACCTGCTGCTTTTTGTTTTTATCTGCACTGAAAATTCGGAGGAAGTTGGACAAGGGCAACGTGACGGTGCTAAACCCTCAATCCACAAGCATTCAAAGCAAGCAGCCCCTGTGTATGACAGCCCAGAGCTCTGAAAGCCACCTCTCCCGCAGCATGCTGCTCCAGCACTGACAGGTGATGATGAATCACAGCACTTTAACTAGGCCAGGACTCTCAGCATGCTAATAATGGCCTGGCCAAACTGTGGAGGATTTCTTACTCAAGATACGGATTAAAAGAGAACTGTGTGGGGTGAATTCACTAAACACGCATCACTGTTCTGTGCAGCATCTCAGTGCCAAAATAAAACACACATGCAAAACAACTTAAACAGGGGCTAAGATAGTCACTGTCAATGCTTTTTAAAGACAATGTCTCCTTTATATGTAAATTAGGCTTAGGTTTCAGGGAATGTGGCACTGTGTGTGTGTGTGTTAGGGGTAGGTTATATACTGTATGTATCAGATATTATATTTTAGATAACGCTGCCAGCAATATAAAATAAAGCAATATTATGAATTTTTATTTATCCATAAACTTTTCTAAAACCAGGGCAGTTTTTTCATGATCTGATCAGTTCATAAAAAAACATATCCATACAACGAAAGTGTAAATATATATATATATATAACATTGTTTTATATTGCCCAGCCCTATTGTGCGTCTGCGTGTAAGAACATGCAAGTTTAAGATTGCGTGTGTGTTCTTTAAGACGTGTTGGTCTACCCTGTAGTTGGGCACATCTCCTAAATACTATGATCACTCTCTCTTGTGAACACAGACCCAGAATGCCTCTCTGTTTTAGCCTCCACTCCCTAATTACGTGTGGAGAGATGGAGAGATGGATGGATGCAGAGTGGAGGCGGTGAGCCAGCGGCGGGATCTCTCATCAACCGAGCAGGGAATACTCACGCTTTCTTTCTCTGCCATTTTTTCACACTGTGTAATCGAGGCCCTGCCTCATTTGGGTTTGTCACATCTGTAGATTAGGCCTTACAGTACAGATGATAAAACTCACAAACATTTAGTGATCTTAAGTGCTCAAACAATTACTTCACTGGCATGTCATTCCAAGCATGCATAACCATAAAAATACCATATAACTGGACTATACAGAGTGTATGTGTGTGTATTCAGATTCAGTGTTGCCATCGTCACAGGTATAAATTACATTAGAAAATATATTTAAAAAGAAAACAGCTATTTTAAAGTGTAGTCCAACATCACAGTGTTACGCTGTATGTTTTGATCAAATAAAATGCAGCCTCGGTGAGCAGAAGAGACTTTTTCAAAAGCATAAAAATCCAAACTTGAAAAGTGACGTTATATACGGCCAAGTATAGTGACCCATACTCAGAATCCTGCTCTGCATTTAACCCATCCAAAGTGCACACACACACACAGCAGTGAACACACACACACACACACACCGTGAACACACACAGCAGTGAACATAAACACAGCAGTGAACACACACACAGCAGTGAACCCACACACAGCATTGAACACACACACACAGCAGTGAACACACACACACACAGCAGTGAACACACACACACAGCAGTGAACACACACACACAGCAGTGAACACACACACACAGCAGTGAACACACACAGCAGTGAACACACACACACAGCAGTGAACACACACACAGCAGTGAACCCACACACACAGCAGTGAACACACACACACACAGCAGTGAACACACACACAGCAGTGAAACACACACACACACAGCAGTGAACACACACAGCAGTGAACCCACACACACAGCAGTGAACACACACACACAGCAGTGAACACACACACACAGCAGTGAACACACACACACACACACCCACACACACACCGTGAACACACACCCGGAGCAGTGGGCAGCCATTAATGCTGCGGCGTCCGGGAAGCAGTTGAGGGTTCAGTGCCTTGACTCCCTCAACGACAATTCAACTTTTATATAATATAATAATTTATTTTTGTATAATATAATTTTTTATAATATAAAGTATTATCTATAATTGTTTTCCCAATGACGAGTACATCATCTGTATAAGTTCTGAAAGTCAGTCATGTACACACAATACTCTAAAAATTAAAGCATTGGCATTACATTTTTTCAGATGACTCCTGAAGCCTATGTGCTTTAATATTTCCATCCAATACTTTTTGACAAATGTTCTCAATGGCATTAAAATACACTCCATAATTGCAAATATGAAGTGTTTTCAGGCTATTTTTGGAAGTGTTGCCTATACTGTGTTTTGAGGAGCCAAACTCCAACAATTGCAGCACTCGTGTAGGAACGAAGGAGCTGAAATCAGTGTAGGAGGTGTTTGTGGATCCACAATATCTCTCCAATGACACGTTCCAGTTCCTGTAAAGAATCCAGAACAGCGTTCTGTTTGGAGGAAATCACAGTTAGCTCATGTTTGGGAAATATCTGTTCAGAGATTCCAGCACAAACAGATTGTAAAGAAGGGAAAAACAAATGAGGGTTCATGTAGTTACTGCTCAGGATAAACTGAGGATATTAAGCAAAAGCAAATGCTAAAAGATGACAAAATACAAAAGGTAACGTGGTTGTGCACACGTGTTCGTGGTGAAGGGTTGTTGGCATTTGATGAATACAGGAGGAATGTGAGACAGCCAGTATATGTACCACGTACCTTGGCTGGAAATGAGAGAAAAACGCTGTGTTCACAGTTCATTACCACATTTCTCTCTCCTGTTATTAAAAAGCTGCATGTTACAAACGTGTCAACAGGGAAGTGTTTTCATTCACACCGACGGTTAGAAAAAGGGAAAAATGGAAGAAAATGAGATGCTAAGTAATTTCAAGTGGCAGGTTGTCTGCTTGATAGCAACCGAGGGAAAGCATCTCAGATAAAGAGAGGAACGGTGTCCTCCTGCGAGGAAGCAGCTAGCACTTCTTTTTTCTTTTGGCTGGAAAAAAACAGAGTGAAGAGAGTAATTGCGAACAAAGAAGTGGTGGAATTGTCATCACTCCGTGGAGACTGGAATTTCATGGCCCGTTCTGAGAGAAAAGAGGCGAGAGCGACTCTTTCATGCGGCTGACTGAAGCGCCTAGGGAGAAGAAGATTTCATTTGAGCCGTTCTCAGAGGCTAGCGTCAGTTATCAGACCCAAATCAAATGATCCTACAAGTGCCACAGGCAGACACGGAAAAGCTTGCTGAGAGAAAGGAAGTGCCTCTATTAGAGTGGACTAAAGGCATCACACGCGATTGATGTGCACCATCACGCAGTGAGGTTCTGCGCTCAGGAAATTAAAAGTATTTTTCATCCCTGACTATGCCCTCGGTCACAGACAAAACTGGAGAGTGATGACACAAAATGGCTTTCAGAACTTTTAAAGACAGAACTCAGTTAATGAACAGGAACTATTCCAGCCCTCGAGAGAGAGATTTTCAAAAGGACTTTTTTATATGAGAACATATCCATCACGTACAGTCATGTGACAGACCTTCACAAGATATCTGAACTGATAATGGCAGCATGACGGGACTAAATGTGCACATTAGGCCAGAAAGATACATGGAAGTACTTGACAACTACCTCAAATAATAATAATAATACAATTATATAAAATGGCCAAACAAAACAACAAATTAAGAAGTACTTAGCAACTACCTGAAATAACTTTACATTTACTGAAATAAAAAAAAAAAAAATGAAAACCATTTATAAAAAAAATGAAATTAAAATGAAAATGAAAAATGGGAAAAGCAGCTAAAAATAATAAAGCGCTACTTAACAACTACCTGAAATAAAATATAAAACTATTTAGAAATATTAAAAAACTACTAAAAATCGCTTACAATAACCAAAAATTAAAATGAAAACTAAAGAAAATATTTAAATAGAAGCAATGTAAAATATTATTTAAAAACAATTCTAACTATAATAGTATTAAAATAACACTGAAACAAATGCAGAAAGATCATGTGTTGTGTACTTAGCATCTGCTTTCGTCATTTTGCTTGTAAAATCCTGAACAGGGTTAAAACAGGGCCAGGTTGATCCATCTCATAAACAATATAGTTTGCCATTTACAACCTCAATATTATCTATGATATCATACATTTCAGTGAAACTTTAGGCAAAATCAGATATAACTGAAAGATTACGTGCATGTAGGAGATAGTGACAGTTACAGCAACTAAACATACACTGTCCCTCATCCATACAGATATGATTACAATCTAAAACCTTAGTAGTCTATCCATGCACGGCATACATATGGGTCAATACTGGGTGACAGTTACCTTCAATACGTATTATGGTGTGATAAACCTTTTCACATTTATAATATATAACCCGTTCTGTACATTTCACTTTAAACTGTTGATCTGTCATGATCCCCGAAAGACAAAACCATAGAAAAGGACCAGATACACTAATATCTTCGCTCACCCCGTCTCAGCTTCCAAACACGTTTTCTTATATATAAACAACGTATCATTTATACACTGTACATTCAAACATGTTTGTCAACCTCTGAAACCAAAAACCCACTGAGACTGAAGCGTAAATGACGCGCACTTGAGAATAAATGTGTATTTCTATAAATGTGGAGTTCTGTTCAGCCAGCCGACTATCGAGGGGCAATTGTGAACAGCTTCATCTAGTCTATTAAATGTTCATTGCTCGTTTAAGATCACCAACGGGATCACATTAGACAGACAAAGTCTTAATGTGAGGAGCCGCCTCATTGGCGCTTGTGGTAAATGTTCCCTCCATTAACCACAAAGATCATGGATAAAGTGGTTTTAAATTGACTGATTCTAGAAAAAGACAAAAGTCGTACTCTCTGATACCATAACACTAACAGCGGCTCTCCAATATTAGTTCCGTTTCCAGTGTTTTGAGAGGCATTACACTCAGACTCTTGAAGAAGAAACGTGCCGTGTACCTAGCGTTAGATGGAAATACTGTGGGATCAGATGTAATACCATACGCACTAGGGCTGTGCGATATGACGATATATATCGGATGGACGAAATAAAAAGTCTATCGTTTTATATTATGTTCCATTGTTTATTTCGTGGTGTCGCAAAATACATTGTTTCCGGTAATACCTTTTCATAATTTGAGTGACTGCGATCTTTATACGGGGCGTGAAGGAGAGACAGAACGACCAGCCAGGACTAAACGAGGAGCTCGTTCCTAAACGAGGACTACATCTGGAGCATGGTCACACTTTTTTAAGCACTGCAGTTTTAAAACAACCGATTGTAAGCCGTTGAACCTCAAACAACAGACATATATGCATGCGCCGTCTCTTTCTGTGTGAGAGGAGTGTGCTTTTTATTATCCGCCGACTTTGAACAATTACATAAACACACTTATATGCATCAGAATCCCCGTCTTGGCAATATCCTCATAAACACAGCGATTTAGGTCTTAAGAGAGAGTAAACGGCAGAAAGAGAAAACACAATGTAACAGTGTATTAGATCCGGACTTCGCTCTTAAAGGGGAAGCGTTCCAATATTCATTCATGTTAATCATAGCACACTGTTAGAACATCTCTCACTGCTCTCGACTAAATCACGTCTGTAACTTTAATGAGAATACATAAAAAAATAACAATAATAATGATATATTTAGAATATGTATAGAATCTATACATAATACACGTGTTAATTATATCTATCATAGATAGATATAATTAACACAGAGAAGACTAATTAATTTACACTATGTATGTAGCGTTTCTTATTATTGTAGTTTTTGTTCTATTGCTTGCAATAAGTTATTATCCTTATTTCATCACTGACTGTTTATTTATCTTCAGTGAGGTTGAGTTTCTCTCTTTAGGCTTGTATTAGTTTGATATTGACGTTGGTGACAAGGATTATGAAAATAATATGGTATCAAATATTTTAATATAATATAAAAACCTTTTTAAAAGAAAAAAAAATCACTGTATCATGATATATATTGTTATCATGATATAAAATGTGTCATATCGCCCCTAATACGCACCATGGAACAGGGTGGCTATTTGATCATATTTGATCATTTTAGTTAACAGTTTCTTGGTTTTAGTAAGTATTTATGTATGGTAATAACATGATTTTTTTAGGACATCTGTAATTGTGAACCCATAAATATATTCAATAATATGGTAAAAGACCGTAGATATAAAAATGTACTTCTACTAATATTTTTAGTTCGTCACATACACAGTTCTATACAACTAGACAAGTAATAACATGTGTTTACTATGGTACTGCACTCGAAAATCCCAAGTAACAGTTAGTGACCAAGATAGCCGAATGCAAATAAAGCCTGGCCACAAGGTTGTCCCTGAATATTATCGGCCTTGTCAGTCAGCATCAGCAGACAAACAAACAAACACACAAACAAAACCGGCTGGAGGAGACTTGAGCAGCTCAAAGGCATGTATCGGTTTCAGGACAGCGTGATGCTATCTGTGCAATGTACCACATCTCCTCCCACAGGGACTATACCATTGGGTTATTTCAGGATATGTTAGTGCCTACGTGTTGATAGACTGATCTCTCAGAGCCCTGGATGTGTACAGTGTGTGTATGTGTGTATGTTTAAGGGGAACGGCTTATCCTGTCTCCCACGCAGCAGGTGCAGTATTTGGCCTCTTTGTGGTCGTAACGTCTACATGAACGTTTGGTCTTGCACGGCGAATGGTTCAAAACAGAATATTATTAATCCACAAACTCATTTCGTTATATAGAAAACAAAACTTTACATATATGAAAGAACTATTCATAATATATAAAAAAATTCAACGCTTTTTCTGAATCCATATTCATAAACATCAATATTTACTAACATACTTTGGGAAAATATTAGTGTTTTGTTCACCAATTCTATCGGTACTTCAGAAAATGAGGTTTAGAGAAAGAAATACAACAAACAAGAGAGATGCCTTAATACTTTCATAAGCTATGGTGTTCAAACTGTTATTACTGTTATCTATAGTCATCTATGTAATTTTTATCTATAGCCATCGCATATGCATGTAAAAATAAAATGGCATCAGATTCAGTTCTGAAATAGATGGCATTTTATTTTAACATCCCTACATTTTTCTTTCAGAGACGTCTTAACTTGACAATGTTGCTTGAATGAACAACATTTAAGTTTTTTCCTTTGCTATTTTAAAAATGCAAGCCATTTTTTTAAATAGCAATTATAGATGGCATAAATATATCCATTTGCATGCGGTACATCAGATCCTATCAGAATGGAAATTGAAACTCAGTCACCAAACTTCCTAAAGAGCACAGCGGTCTCAGAGCATCTTCTACACATCGCTTCAGAGTGAGGAGGGGGGGTGTTTCGCCCTTTCACCCCCTCTGTATCTCTCTCTCGCTCATGTGTGATAGTATCAGGCCAAACTGCTATCAGCGTGTGGGAACAAGAGTGTGTGCCTATCGGCTCATCTTGTGGTGGGACGTTTTTCACTCAGAGGGGGGCGGTTGGTTTCAGACGAGGCGAGAAACTACACACAGCTGTCAATACTGCAAACCCACAGTGGAAACTGTTCTGTTCTTCTCTGATCGGTTCATTTTTAGTCCCCTCTCACATGAATTTACTCCGTGATTGTGAGATTGATTCACTATATGGTGAAAAGCGAAGTTGTTTATGTGCATAAAAAAGCATACTGGTTCTTTCGTTCTAAAAATATAATAATTATGACATCAGTAAGCTACCGACTCTTTCAATAGATAAAGCAAGCATGCAAAGCTAGAAACAAACAGATGTTAAAGGCACAGTTCACCTGAAAATCATTTGTTCATCAAATTGTTATTTCAAATCTGTATAACTTAATTTCTTTAGTAGAACATAAAATAATATATTTTGGAGAACCTTTCATTGTTTATTTGTCCATACGGAGCAAATGAAAGGGTCTAAAACAACACTGAATGCACTAAGTCTTTTCATTGTTTTGTATTCCACAGAAAAACAGTATTAAAACCGGTTTGGAGCAGCACGAGGGTGAGTAGATGACGGAGTTTTCAGTTTTGGGTGAACTCTTTGAAAGCATTTTAACAAAATATCCAGTGTACCGAATGCAAAGCATGATTTATTTTCTTTTTATAAGGATACAGCAATGTTCTCTATACAGTATATGTGCCATCTCGGCGGTGAGACATGGCCTCTGGACCTGCAGATTTTTTCGTGCTCTTGCTCTCTGTCTGTCTCTGTCATGCCTATAGCCTCCTTCCAGATGCATTAGCCTGACTGGCCAGTTCCATCAGTACTGTCATAGGCGCTTTAGCCTGACGAGCCATGCGGCAGTACCCCTGGCCTCAATAATGCGTGTTAGTGCCAGAAGAGGAATCGACTTTGCCACAACGAACTCCAGAACAGATGTAAGACCTTTAAGGGACACAGGGCTTTTGTTTTGGGTGAGCTAGCAATTCAAATTTAATTTGAGAATTCTCAGTGCTGTGAGAACGTCAGGGCCTTTCAAAGGATGACAAATAATACAAATGTGATCTAATGAGGAACAACAACGAGTGCAACCCACGACAGGCATCTTACACGTGACTAATAATAATCAGCTGAGCAACACATTTCATTGGTTAACACTGAAGGTCGAACTGTGTGTATAAACCAAATCATTAAAGTAACAGTTCACTCCCAAAATAAAATGATTATGTATACAATCTCATGTCAACCCAAGCAATAACAATGTTATCCAAGCAATAGAAATGAATGAGCACTAAAGCTTCAAAAAGAAGGTAAAAGCACATTCAATCATGCTGAATCAGAAGTAGCAGAATATTACTTCTCACGACATATATTTGAGTGAAACGGATCAATGTAGAGAAAAAAGTAGATATGAACAAACTCAGTCCATTGTAAGGGCAGGGTTTAAGTGGATGAAATGATTGGAGAAGTCTGTTAGAGGTATAACAGTTCGATTAAAGATTACAAGGTCAAAACACGGATGAATCATATACACAGATGAATCATTCACAATCAGTGTTATTTTAGGATCTGTGAGACACTATCATAGCTTTTAGTAATGTTTCTCAGTTTTTTCATATTATCCATTTTCATTTTAAGTTTTTATAAGTTTTTTAACTATGCCTATAGTTTTTTATTTAAATTTTAGTTATTTTATTTGTATTTAGTTATTTTTACACCAAATTAAAATGCCAAATGTTGCTGAAATTACCGTTTATTTTAAGTACAATAACCCTGTTCAAAATCAAATCAATACCATGCATCTAGAAAATAAACAAGGGTGAACATATATTTCATGTCAACTTTACCTAAAACAGAATTCAGACTAAATGTAAAAATGCAGACATTAATAATGTAAAAATGAAGAATGCAGACTTCAGTGCACTTTGAAAAATGCCAAGGTTTGTTTGTTGAGGTTTTCAGAGGTTAGTGTCTGAACATGAACATCTCTTTATCTACACGTTTGCTGGACTGTCTTTTGAAAAGCACTATGAAAACAGAACAATAACACCTTTGGCATTTCAATGTCACCAAGTGTCAGTAGTTTTGCTTGCATAGCAATCTTCACAGCAGTTCAATGTGTTTCTATCACAGAAACGCCCATAGTGTGAGAGTCTAGAATCAAGGTGGCATGTTTTGGAGCCATCACATTTTGTGATGTCTGTCTATACCACAAAAGACTAAATAAAAGTGTGTGTAAAACATACTTGAAATGTTTTGAGAGCTATTATTTGTGATCTATTATATAGTGAGAAGTGAAGTATTTCTATATGTACTTTGAGGTGAAATGTTTAGTAGGTCCAAATGGAATTACAAAAATAATGCATTTATTATAATACGGTTTTCAAACAGGTTTCTGGAAAAGTCTGCCATTCTGTCATTTGTCAGACAGGTTGTTTGACCAAACCTATTTGCCATGACGGACTTGTACGGGACGTTTGCACGGCCCCCTGCTGGCAGATGTATCCTTGAGAAATAATTGCGTGTGTGTTTAAAAGACTCAAAAATCGGTGACATTACATCTCAGGATAGTCGCTAGTCAGCTTTGTCACTATGTTAGGATGTCACTTTTCTGAAACCTGGGCTGCGTCCAGAATCCTTTTTGTCTTTGATAATTTCTTTGCAACCATCAAAAAAGTATGTTTTATATAGAATGAATGCAATCCAGACGTACTGCATATGTCATGTTGTAACTATCATGTGGCCTATCAGCATCCGCCGTTTCGTTTCACAGTCATTCATTCATTACTTTAGCTAGTAACGTGTCCATCAGATGTGCACTTAAGAATCTCACAGGAAGTTGTAAATCATTCAGTTTTTTTCGCCTACTCAAAAAGAAGAAGGTGTTTTCACCTGCTATATAGTAAGGACGTATGCAGTTTTGGATGCAGCCCTGAACCGATTGAAAATATTCTAACCTGTGCTAGCCTAGCAATTGCTGTAAAGACGAACGGGAATGCTAACAGCATTCTCAAGGTATACAGCCCTCCTTAAGGGAGGCGAGAAGCTCAAAAGAGCAATGTTCTGCATATTAAGCACATTAAAGTATTTTAACACCAAAATACATTACACACCTCAGCTTTAACAAGTGCAGACTGCCATTTGCGACAGTTTCATCATGCTACAATGCCAACATTTGTCTAACAGCAATTTTATTTACAGTGCAAGGAGCAAAACACTTTGAGGGAGAGAAAAAAACACGTCTTATTCCCTTAAGTACAATTCTCGACCTCACCCTCCCTAGAGAAAACAATAGAAACATTCTCTCTGCTCTGGAAACAAATGCTCTGTTTTGATTTCTGCAGCCTTGAATGGATGGAGATAAAAGCAGAGACCATCTGTCTGGTTGGCGGAGCGGCACTGGGAATTGATCACAGTGAGTTACAGTAAGTGCATTTGCATTCTCGCCGCTCTAAACTCCTTTATTATCCCCACGACGACTCACTCTTCCAGCTGAGCCCCTCGGTAACAGGGTGACAAAACGCCGAGTGGGTAAACACCTTTAAAAGGATTTGACGCACTATAATGGAAAAAACGCTTCTGTTTAGTTATGGCCTTTCACTTTCTGTTTGGCTTGAGGAAGAGTAAAGCATTGTTGTGGTGCACAATCAGATAAAGGCAGATGTGTATAGGAGAGAATATACAGAAGACAAAAGATGCTGCGCTAGCAAGTGCACTGAAGAAAATTGCACCTTTGAAAGTAAATAAGAAAAAAAAAGAGAACAGCTTTGCTGTACTTGCAGTCTGAGCTCCAAGATCTCACGATAGATTACAGAAACCACACAAGCCGGACACAGATCTTTATTGAAAATGGTAAGGACCATCATTCGCATGAACAATTAAGATAATAAAATGAGACCAAATTTCTACTAAACTAAAGCACAGGCATCCATACCAGCCAATTATGTGCATTTGGGCATGGAGCTATTTGGTTTAAAAACAATCATTATTTTCTCAAATCTGTTTAATGTCGTAGTAGCACAGAAATGACACACTTAAGACTTAAATAAATGTGGAAAAGGTGCAAAATGCAGTAAAAGAGAATATTATTTTCTACAAAAATCTCATTCTTTCATCCATACCAGCCAATAGTGCGCGTTTGGGCGGGGCTATCTGTTTGTTCAACCAATGGAGGCTTTCAAAAGCGGTCTGAAAATCATTCTTTTTGATTCGAGTAGCACAGAAACTACAAGAAAAGGTGTAAAAATGCAGCACAAGAGGAAAGAAAAAAATCAGTTATTTCCCATCTCGCTTCTGCATCCCCTTGGAACGAGCTCGATTTAACCTTGAAGCATAATGAGATCTGACGTGCTTAAATGTTAGCATTCTTAAATCACCAGGAAGTGCCTCGGCGGAGCCCATAATCACTGTGCCAAATTGCTGTGCTCGCTAATTTCATTTCTCCCTCCGCATTCACTGGCAGTTAGACTCCATTACTCAACAACAGCCATTTAATGCTCCCAGGTCCCAGAGGTGTTACATTAAAATGTAATAACTTGCAATGTAAATGAAAACAAAAACCATTATTTTTCCTCTCTCTCTCCCATCTCCTCCTACCTATCTCTCTCTCTCTGTAGGGGGAGCTGGAATCTAATTCTCAGCCCATCTGGCTGGTGTAATGAATGCAAGCTAAGCCAGGATGCTCTGTTACTGACTCTGAGAGCATGGCGAAACACCTGATCGGCCCTCCTGGGGTATTCTGGGACACCGGGCCAGTAGTAATTGGAGACCCATAACTCCGTTATGTACAGACTATCAATTTCCACATTGGTCAGGTTGCATTAGCGGCACCCTTTGATGAGGTGATCTCTCCAGAATCGTCAAACCGGAACGCGTTTTGAAAAGCCAGGTAAGAGGTGCTTAGGCCAGGTTTAACCTCTATATTGAGGGCCCTCCCTCCGAGAGGAGCAGCTTTAGCTGTAGGAGTCCTGCTGCATAGCGGGATTCATTATGATCGGAGCACTTCCGCACAGAGAGGAACCTCAGATTGTATTAATAACACAGCAGGGGGTAGTTAGTCTGGTAACTGAGCTGCAAAGAGCCATGTGGACACAGTGGTATGTACATTCTGTTAAACTGATAATTCATACAAATGCCAAAATAGAATTAATAAACATTTCACAACATTTATTTTAATCCTGATGCATTTAAAATCAGTAGTTCTGACAGTGTTTTCTTCCCCATTATGTATTTATCCAAGGGAAATGGTTTCTCGAACAAGAAAAAAACCTGTATAAATGAATAAAAAAATAGAATTGTTAACTATTCTGATTTCATGGTGACTTTAGCGCTCATGACAGTCAGTTCAATCAACTATATTAGTGTGTGTGTGTGTTGTTTGTGTATACATGTATATACATATAATATATAAATTAATGGTTGACAAGAAATAAAGTCAGAATTACAAGAGATAAAGTCACAAATAAATACTTTAGGATAACAATATTTATCTATTTTTTTAAATGTACACAAAAAGATTCTAAAAATACTTAAGAACATGACGGTCAGGTCCACCAACTACATGTCATTCGAACAAAAAGGGCACAAACCAAGTATTATGCATTCTGAAATTCATTATATTGTGATAATACTTTTGGTCTACACAAACACGCACAAGCTAACAATACGTTTACATCACTTATATGAAATATCACAATCACCTATTGCGATATCAACACACTACAGCTCAAAACAAATGACATAACTTTAGTGTCTGTAACTGTTCTGCTTCAGGACAAGCCTGTGTAACCATTCAATTTCTGCAATGAGGACATGATAACCTCCTTTTCCATAAACACTCAAACGCCTCCGCAATCTAAGAGATCTAGCGGGCATGGAAGAAGGCACGTATACAGAGACACGCCAGAGATGACAGTGGAGCTCCAAACTGAGGGTTAGTACGAGCATAGGTGGTGTTACACGGGTTTGTGCGCAGACGCATGAAGAGCAGATAAACATGCTCGGTTTGCTACAGGAAATCTGGGTTGTACCTGATGGGGTGCAACTGATAGCCTGAAGCAAAGCCGCAGAGGAGGTAAATAGTGCTAGTGTTAAAACCACAAACACTTCTGCTAGTATTTAATCTTTTCTTTCTCGCCCTTTCTCTCGTCTTTTTCCATGTCACGCTCGAGCTCATTTTGAGCGGCCAGTGCATAAATTTACTGGTGACTACCTTTAACGCCTGAGTGGGGAGAGTGTGATCTTACACCTCACGCATGACACATAGTGAAACTAATTTGTGAGGAGGAAGCAACTGACATTTAAAATACATATGGAGGACATGAGAGAACACATGCTTTACAGATTTAACACTTTCATAACCTTTCAAAAGTTTGAGTGCAACTTTATTCTTTATTATACAGGAACATTCGAAAGTAAGTTTATGTTTTTATAGAAGTCTCTTGTCATGAAAGTTGTATTTATTTTGTCAAAAATACAGTAAAACAGTCATATTGTGAAATATTAATGCTATTTAAAATAATTGGTTTATATTTTAGAATTTTCGGCATCGTTGCAGTCTTCAGTGTCACATGATTCTTCAGAAATTCTCACGTGCTGATTTGGTCATCAAGAAATGTCTTATTATCAATGATAAAATAGTTATACTGCTTAATATTTTTGTGTAAGCCATAATGCGTTTTGTTGAGCAAACTTTGCAGAATATTAGGGATGTGACAAGATCTCACGAGATCCGACTTGTCTCGCAAGAACGTGACAATATCTTCCCAAAACATTTTGCAGTGTTTACATTAAAGCTGCTCCATTAATCGTTAAAAATCTTGATTCAAACACCCACGTGATCTTTTTCCTGAATGACAATGATTCAGCTATGTCTATTATCGAGTGTCAGTGGATCGTGAGAAGCACGTTTTGTCGCTGCCCATGTTGATGAATCAGAGGGTCGGCCATCATCATGTTTCTGATGTGAACGCTGTCATTCACTGATATGGGCGGCAACAAAACACACGCTGCTCATGCTCCACTGACGCTTACGACATGAAACAGGTGTTAAAGACATTCAAATCTGCATTCATGCTGCTGCTGGTCCAGAAAGAGCAACAGTCTTTTCAACCACACATCATTATCTTTGTGTTAGACATTTAAATATCAGAAGTACTAGGGATGCACCGAATGTTCGGCAAACGAAAACAGCAAAAAAAAAAAAATATACTATTTCGGTGTTCGGCCGAATAAGCGAGAAGACCGAATAAATTGTACCGAACAATGACGTGACACGATCAAATAGAGGCGTGCACTAATGCACTAACACATAACTGTACGAGAAATAACTACAAAACTCATTACAAGCACGTAGGACCGACTGCGAGAGACTGTAGCACTGCATCTCATGTCTCTGATGAGAAGAGGAAGGGTGGTTGATGCTGGTTACTGTATGATGAATGAAATCGCGAAATGGCCTCAAACGATTAGTAAATAAACTGCAGCATGTTATGTTTTCTAAAACACACACGGATTGCATGTAATGCTATTCAAAAACGCTGCAAAAGTTCACGGCGCCAGGGTTCAATGTCCAAAGCGAGAGAAAAATCTGCGCTAAAACACTGTTACTCGGCAGCTGTTCAGTAACATTTATTTGTTTTTTTTTAAAGCATGTGTCAAAGCGATACAAGCGACAAACATCTTCCCGAACTCATCAGAATAATTTATAAATCTACTGTCAACAAAAAGAAGCACTGAGGTCTTCCTGCGGGTTTCCGCCAAAATAAAAGCTCATCAACATTCATAATGTTAGTATTTAACATTTATTAATTCAATTCGTAAATTCGCGACGCGTCATTCGCGCAATTAGCGCTGCAGGATTGTCTATCGCGTCTTTGCATTGACTTAACATGTAAATCATTCGCGCTTAACGATTAATTTGTGTCTGGTGTGAACGTTTAAAAAGTATTTGTCATTTAATCATTCATTCGGGAGATTCAAATAGTGAAAGAAGACTCTATGAAGTGAGACACTGACTCCATTGAATTTTTATTTTGTTCAAATGAATATATATTTTTAAAAGATTTACGCTATGAACATTTTGTCAGAACTACTAGTAAATTACATTATTTAGTTTAGTTTTCTAATCGTTTTTCTGAATCGTGAGAGAATCGTGATCTCCAATTTATCAAGAATCGTGCAGCTCTAGTGTACATGTTATTACTGCATATAATTCATTAAAATAGAAGTTTAATTTCATAAAGCACAATTTTGTTTAAAAATGCATCATTTTTAGCATTTTGTGTTTTTCAGTTGAATAAAATACTATGTTTCCCAATATATTTCATCATTGAGGATTTAAAAGAAAAGTCTAAAAATCTCGTCTCGTTCTCGTGAACTCAGTCTCGTGTCTTGTCTTTTGGGATAAGTGTCTTGTCACACCCCTAATGAATATATATTTTTCTTTAAAAAATAAATAATTTGTGGCATCATAAACGTCTTTATTTTGACTTTTGATAAATGCAATGCATCTTTGCTGAATAAAAGTATTAATAAATAAAAAAAAAACTGACCCCAAATTTTTGAATGTAGTACACAGTAATATTTTCCACATTTTAGAAGAGTAAAGACATCAAGATTATGCCAAAACCAATTTATAAGAACTCAAAATCTATTTATTTCGCTATGCTAAATATTCATGATTATATGATTGCATTTTATTTTTCACATTTAGCAGTGGGCCTTCTATGTTGTGACCAGCCAGCAGACAATCCCACTTAAAATAGTGAGGCTATTTACTAAATAAAAATAGCATATTATTGTGGAGGTGAAACATTGTGCAACTGACCAAACGAATATATAGTCGAGACAAGACTATGATCCTCACATGAACATGAACGTTCCTGAAAATCATCATTACACATCCAGAGGACTACAAACATAAACCTCCAAAGTCCTTAATAAAACTAACACAGAAAGTGTTATAGGAGGTGTCAGGTAGCGAGGAAAGCGAGAAGAAAAAAATGGATGAAATTCAACTTCCCTCCCTGTAGCCCTGACAAAAGACAAGAGGCAGAGCTCTGTTCTCGCCTTTAGGAGAGACGCCATGTTGAAACCCACTAGAGCTATAAAAGAAACATTTTAGCTTGTGTGTAAGAGCCGTTTCGCTCCGAGCGCTGCTTAATTTCTGCCTTTGTTTGGGTGGCAGGGAGGCTCTCAGGGTTCTGTAAGGCCTGCGGGTCTTTTGTCTCACAGTAGAGGAGGTCTGTTCGATGCCTGAAGCATTTTTGTTCAGAGAAAGCTTTTGTTCCGCCCCTCATGCTGAGATATGGCAATGGGTCTCAGGCTGAAACACAACCCAGACAGAAGCACAGGTATTTCCTCTGAGACTGTGTCAAGAACTAGCACAGCCTGAGATCATAAGAAAATAATAGAGATGCCGCACAGGAACACAGAATAAAAAAAAGTGCATCTTTGTTTCATATGCTAAAAACATCAACCGATATTTACAAATTCAGTGGTACCCATACAAAACTCATGTTATGAGGATAGGGGCCTGAATGGTTGCCAGGACGTTGATTTGAGGTTAATAAGATGTTCCACACACTAGTTAGCTCATTGCTATGTGGTTGCTAAGATGTTTACGTATTGGCCCAGGTAAAAAGATACCACCCTCAGAAAGAATGGCTTCTAAGACAGTAGAATGATAATGTCTCCCATACTGAAAATAAAATAAAATAATCACATATATTTTGATAAAAGTAAATAAATAAACAAATACATAAAGGATAATAAAATAAAATAAAAAAAATCAATCAATTAATAAAGGTAGCTAGATTATTTGAGTAGCTAGATTATGATTAAATAATAAAGTAATCTTGTGTAACAAATATAAATAATTTGAACAATACACTTATCAAATGTAAGTTTAGATTACTATATACCTTAGCTATCTCACGAGCACTAAGAACACATCAATATGAATTTAAACATACAACAAACAGGCACAATGAGGCATTTTTGGATACTTTAACCCAGAACAAAAAAGCCAGAGGGTTTAGTATAAAAAGGCCACATCTCACTACTGGATGAGTCAATGTTAAAATGATAAGGGTGTTCAATGTTAAATGGCGGTTCTGCTCTGATAATGAGCCCGTTTTAATGTGCTGTGATTCCCTGTGGGGTGGTCAGAGAGCTGACGTGTTTAAGACACCTGAGAGAGCCGCGCTATACGCCCACAGCTGCATTATTAACTATAGCGCTATAAATCCACATGATTTACAGCGCTCCCTTCCCTGTGTAATCACACCGCAGTGCAGGGGAGCTCCGCGGAGGGACTGCACACAGCGAGCGAGGGGAAAGAGAAGAGGAGGATGGGTGTTCAGAAGAGGTGTGAAAATGAAAAGGACTGCTGAGAGGCAGCTCTACTTCACTTCCAATTCAACTCTCCACCCATTTCATATCAAGAGAGCAGTCTGAATCTGCACAACTGCATGCTTTACAAAGCAGCACACAAACCTGTGAGCAGAGCGGGGTGAGCTGGGCCACATCAGTCTTCCTCGAGGAAAAAGCCAAGCTAACACGACTAAATAACAATCCAGGACATCTGCTGTCAATGACAGAGTGCCACAGAAATATTTCTCTAAAATCAATAGGCCCAGCTTGAACACAACTCGCCTCATATTAAATGTAAGCTTTTCTTATGTCAAGGGCTAAGTTAAATACAATTTTAATGAATTACATAAAAACTATAAAATAAAAATAAATAAAAAGATCAATGCAACATTTATAATAATTGTTTAGCTTATATTAGTTAATAGCTATCTTCACATTTTTATAAATAAGCTATCAATTTTATGTGAAAACATTTATTTATGTAGATCTTAAATTCATTATTTTTTATAATAAATATAAAAATAATATAATAATCATAAAATAATTAATAAATAAATACATTATCTAGATTAAAGGTCATATACACCACTAAAATAATAATAATAATTATAATAATAATAATTAACATTAGTGCATCGGCACAAAAGGTAATAGTGTGATGCATCAATTTAAAATGAGTGTGCATTGGATCCATTGGATAAGTTGATATTTGTATCGCAATGCAACTCATTTGCATAAGTAAAAAACGATTTATTTGTATATAATTATTAGTAGTAAATGTGCTATACTTGTATTTTTCAGAAAGCGCCCAATATTGTATATGCAGATTGATTTCTCCTCTCTAAACCGTTGCTCTGAGTGAATATGATGCATCAACACTACGGAGACTGAGGCATTAGCAGTCAGAAGACACTCGCTGTCTGTCTGAACCAAAGAAATAAAAACAAACTGTCTGTACCATATTCAATTATATAGCGTCATATTTCCCCCATTGCATTGTATAGCATTGAATCACATTGTGTTGAATCGAATCCGGACCGCTCTGCATCGTAATCGATCACATGGGTCACATGCTTCATATGTATCTTTAATGTATCTATCGTTAGCTATGCATCATCTCGATGTGCGTATCGCATCGGCCTCACTAATGGAGACGCACATCTCTAATATACAAATCAATCAATCAATCAATTGTTAATCCAACTAACCATATGGTATAAATATTAATTCCAAATGTGAGCCCTCCCGGATATTTTTAAAGTTCATAATCAGATCGTAAAACAAACAGGCCAGGCCATAACGAATGAATAGAGGCTTATCAATGGAGTGGAAGTGCAACTCCTTGGTCTGTGACTCCAGCAGTTCATTATTCAGACTATTTTCAGGTATCATGCTAGTTACCTAGTATAATACTGAGCCATTTAAAGTGATATTTTTTCTGCAACTCATTCAAAAATTGTCAATATTTTTGACCATACTACTTTTAGGTGTCTACTTGCTTACTCTAAAAAAGGCGAATGTCCGCCTGTTCAGTCCTCCTTTCTTTTAGCTCCTACCTTCATTTCATTTCAGCACCAGTGACAGTCGGACTGAGCGGTTTTTTCAAACGAGGCATTAGCAGTCAGAAGACACTGTCTGGCTCTGAACCAAGTGTACAATCGAGGGGGTGGTCACACAGTTTTGTTTCCTTGTTTTTCCCCAAATTGAAAGTAAATCGAAATAACAACAGATCCACTTGGCTACAACCAGGGTTCATAAGGAGGCATATCATATGTCACATATTACAATATAACAGGCCTATTATTGGGGGACAGATTGGTATTTTTCCATTCACTAATGGGGGCACATCCCCAAAGTATACAAATGGTGGTTATGCCCATGGTTAATACACAGTAGCATATGCTTCGCTATACAAGAGGACATCAAAAATATTGTCTAGAAGACTTCTGTGGCTGTCCTGATAACTATGGTAATCTATTTGTTAGATAACGCTTTCCATAATCTACCAAAACCATCTCTATCTGCAAAAAAAAGCAAGTCCAGCACTGGAGCAGAGTGGACCAGCGGAGAATCCCTCGGTCTCGCTGCGCCGCACAGACCTTAATGAGCTTTTAATGTAGCTTCCCATTTCAGTCAGGAGACCGAGCGAGCAGCCAAACAATAAAGTGAATAAATGCCTCCACCGAGAATAATCTACAAAGGTGCTTGGCATCCCTCATCTCTCTCTCAGAATGAATAAAAACCACACCGCTCATTTTCTCTCCCAACAGATAGATGTTTGTAATTGGAGGTTTAATTTATGATCGGGTCGTCTTTGGATAATGATATCGAGCCATTGCTGATGCAAATGGTATTTTATAACAGTCTATAAAAATGCCGGTGCTATGCAGGCATACAACCAAACATCCTGAGTGTTCATTACGCTCCTCATTAAGGCATTCAAGTCTGTGTTAAATGCTTTCTGAGGCAGGGGCAACATGTAATTAAGACCTGATTGAGCAATAGCACATATAACATAACACAGTACTTTACATTTGTCACTATTTGCGCAGAGCTACAAAGACACAAGAGCCGTGGCTATAGCTGGAATGTGAGAGGGCCGCGTGTACTGACGAGCAATTAGCAGGCAATAAACTAAACACAAACACTATTTACACTGCTTTGGTTTAATGGTTATTGTTAAAGTGGCCAATTATGCAACTGATACAAAGCATAAAGGAAACGACGACTGAAAACATAAATGACAGGCCATTTTAGATTAGAAAATGACATCATTACTACACTATGACACAGAGCATGATAGCAATGCATGTTGTGAAGCCTATCAAAAGACTATTTAAATAATGCTATGACAGATTACACAAGAATATAAAGCATCTCTAACATTGATAATCATAAGAAAAGTTTCTTGTGCATTTATCTGGAATATTTAGACATTTTTAACCACCAATACTGATGAATCTAGCTCTTTTTCTACGAGGGTCCCTGGGTTAGTTGAGAGTCTGGGTGGGAGAGACTGGGCCATGAAAGTGTTGAAACCATACTTTGACCTCGATATGGTTCAGAATCCTCCTCTAACGTAAGGATAATGTGATTTTTCACCCATTTTATGATCTGCCAGAAATCTGACCTGGTAGAGCACTGTGCAAGCAACACCGAGTTCATAGGTTCGATCCCCAAGGAAAACACAGACAGATAAATGCAAACCTTGAATGCACTTGAAGTCACTTTGAATGAAAGCAGCTGCCAAAATATACTGTAAATGTAGGAGTTTGAAAAAAAATCACTATAACACAAGTTATAATAATAATAATAATAGTCATGCTTGCCTTGGCAGGCACCATGAAAATGAAAGACAACAGACAGTATTAATAGTATGAAAGAAAGGTGAAGAGGGTCACATTCATTATGAAGTCTGGCTTGAGACTTGAAGACTAAAAAAAGAAAAGGACAAAACTAAAGAGACATTTTTAACATTCCCTCTAATCAATATCTTAATTCATAATGTCATAATGGAAAGTCTAGCTGTTTTGAAACAGGCTGAAGAAACAAGCTTTTGAATATGTATTAACTTACATCTGCGAGCTGCATAATAAGTCAGGCCTTGAGACAATCATTGCAGGCATATTTTCATTTGTAGAGCTTAATTCAGAAAGCATGCCGGACCACACAGCCATGAATAATTAAAGACTAAACGGCATTACGAGCAAAAAGCTTAAACAGGAAAAGCAATTAGCAGTTAATTCCCAACATCTGAACTACGCTCACATTCCCTTTCCATTCTCTCGCTTTAAGTGTGCGAGAAAGAAAAGAGGGTCCATCTCCAGTGGAAAAGAAAAGCAATCCAAGGTGAAAATGAAGTTACCATTCATCACTATTCAAAGAGAAAAGCCTTTGCTGCTGCTTTAACACTATGTTGTGCGGTCTGTGAAAAATATTTCCGTTTCCATTGAGTTTAGCTACTGGACTATGCAAGTGTGTGTTTCATCTCGGCTCCCATGAAGGGACCAGAAGCCTCTTTGTGTGTGTGTGTGTGTGTGTGTGAGGCCTCGAAGCTTCTACCTTTATCTCCTCATGTGACTGATGTGTTGAAACCCGCTGAGGTTAACAGCACTTTTTATCTGTTGCTAGCAGCAACAGCCAGGTTTCCCCGGTGAGAGGGGCGAAACAGGACCGGGCTGTTCAGCGGGCCGCACACAGAGATAAACAAATATGGCTTTCACCCAGAAACACACCCCGACACACACACACACACACACACACACACACACACACACACACACACACGACACACACACACACACACACACACACACACACACACACCACACCACACACACACACACACACACACACACACACACACACACACACACACACACACACACACAAAGTGCAGGATATTGTCAGAGCATCAAACTATAACCCCAGCGCTTCTTGTTCAAATGCACCAGAGGCCTGACACTGAGAAAATCTCTCCAAACCAGTTGCTCACAACCCCAAAAAAATGGATCGCAGGCCTGCAGGTCTGTTCTTACAGATGAAAAATGCAAAAACATAAACAAAGGCATTCTTGCAGGTACAAAGAAAAGAACTTAAAAAATGTCTGATGCAAAATGTTCTTTTTGCATCTTTAAGAAGTTAAAGGAGAACAAAAGCATTTATATAAGGATTGTGTTTTGCTCTATAACTTTTTACAGGTGAAATATGATTCAAACAATAGCATAGTTATGGTGTAATATTATTAATAATACATTATATCATATCTTTTTTTTAATTAAAGGATAAATCTGGCAATCATCTGGTAAAAGATCAAATGTGAACATTGACATAAATCCTAAATCTAAACCTTTAGAAATTAAAATGATGGTAGAATACTTTTATAACGTTTATATATTAAATTAAGTTCAATACTATTAAACTTAAAAGTAATAATATGTCATATTTGTAAGAGTATTATATTAACAGTGTAAAAACTGCTTGACAGTAATGTTTTAAAACCTTGTGTGCTGTGCTTGATCAATTAAACATGCAAACAAATACATAATAAATAAAGCATAACACATGAACACATCTAAATGTGAAAATCTCTTAATCATGGTCAAATTAAAGCATGACCTCTCTCTGTACGTCTGTATTCCTCCGATTCTAAACACCGTAATCCTCTCTAATCAGTCACAACACATCAAACCGCTCCAGAAAGAATATTTCATGCTGATAGATTCAGTCTTTCCCACATCAGAAACCAGAGCACTTTCTCACCAATAGATGGCACGTAACAGAGGTTACTCTGCCTGAGGTGGCAGCGCTCCCCACGTTCTCCATGTAGGTGGTGTTATAGCCGCAGGTGCTGTGATCTGAGCACCAGTGGGTGTATGTTGCAGAATGGAGGCGTTTGATCCATGACAAGAAGATGGAGGCCATCTTTATTTGTCATTTTGGTTCATATCTGTGTCAGGAGTCCTTTGTAGCACCCTTGATTTATGATAATCATGCAGGTGCTCCCTAAGCACACAATTGTATATGTCATGGTTAAGTATCGACCATATTTGCTGTGGTTTTGTGCAAGACACAAGAAAGACACTGGCTCTAATCTTGTGTGAACATCAATTTTCAGACTGAAAGAGAGGTCAGATCGTCTACAGAACACCTGTTCAAAACAAGCTTACCCTGCTGGAGATGCAGTAAAATAAAGAAATACGCCACTTGAAGACAAGCATTAGTGTTTTTAACCAAATGAAAGAGGTGGTCTCAGCGGCGTGATATAATACAAATACTAATAATAATTTATGCCACTAAATAAAAAGTACAAAGATAATTGTGACTTCTGACTTTTTTTCTTAGAATTGCAAGATATAAACAAGCAATTGCAAGAAATGCAAGATATAAACGTTTATGTTATAAACAATTATGACTTTCTTGCAATTGCGAGATTATTTCGGACAATTCTAACTGTATACTTACAACTGTGAGCTTATATCTCACAATCCCGAGAAAAAAAATCAGAATTGTGAGTTATATTATGCATTTATGAGGAAAATAATTCACCTAAGCAATTGTTTCAATACTCTATAATACATGTTATGTATTTTTGAATTGTCATGCTGCCACAGAGAATGATGGGAAATGGTTAGTATGGTTACACACTTCTATCAGCTCATAAATTAACTAAATGAGTAGAACAAAAATATTATCCTAAAACTTCATCAGCAGTACACAACATGCATACAAACTGTATGTTCAGAATTACAGCTTACAATAATCAAAAACGATGTATTTTCACCATAAGTCTGTAACGGACTAATGGCATAATGAAAACCCCAAGTTTCCCAAAGGTAATTAGAAATGGTGTGTATTCAACTCATAAATACAATCATTCTGACACATGACTTGAATGCAGCAGTTTAAATAAATGCTGTTCTACGGTTTACTTTTCAGCATTCTGGAAACAAAAATGTTAAACAAATATTATATAAAGAGATGGGTGATAATATAGTTACATTTTGCAATAACAACAAAGACTCTTGGAACATGTGGTCACATGTATTCATCTATCAATGGATTCAGTGTGGTTCATCCAAACTGAATTTAGAGTCAAAACTCTGTGTTTATAACTAGGCTTGAATAAGCCGCTGGCATCAGGGGCCGAACTCACAACTTTCCAGGAGGTGTCCCACTTATCCAGCCGGAAGCCTGCATCTCCCTCCATCATTCTCTTGACATCTCTCTCTCTCTCTCTCTGTGTGTGTGGCCTTTAGCACTTTCACTCCTAGCAGACGATTACGAACACAACGTGAAGTGTCGGAGTGGCCCCAGGGCCCCTGACCGTGACACTGTGCCTTGGATTCTGGAAGATAACGGACTCATGCTCATAAACAAGAACACACACACACACACACACACACACACACACACACACACACACACACACACACACACACACACACACACACACACACACACACACACACACACACACACACACACACACACACACACACACACACACACACACACACACACACACACACAGAACTTGTGCCTCGAGCTCGTTGTGCTTTGTTAATCTCATGAGTACACACACAGTGTGAAGGGCCAAAGGGCCCGACTACACATAACCAGATTTGATGGAACTAGTGTCAAAGTGAAACACCCGGATATATTCTGCTTTTTCTTTCCTTTCTGCACTTCCCTCTCTGTTTTCCACACTCACAACATCGTATAAAGAGGAGGACAAGGTTCGTGGCTCTTTGGTCATGTTTTCTCAGCCTAAACTGAAATGACAGTCGAGGCTTACGGCCGCTACAGGCCTTTTACAGAGAGGCTTTCTTTTCATTGCCATGTTGGAATGTTGCCATAAGGAAACATGAGTTTAATATGCTCTATTTTTCACTGAGGAGGGAAAAAACAACATGACAAGTGTCTCTTGCTGTCTAGAGGACACAAATCCAGACAAAAATAACTAAACTAACAAAGTTTTACTCTGGTAAAGATCTTCATGGAGTTATTGACATGCTTAATTGATATCTTCTATTTCATCATTTAGACCAAACTTGCAATAGTAGATCAAAAAACTATTTAGCTAATATCAATATAGACAATATAAGCAGTAGTCTAGGGCAGTGGTTTTCGATCCTGGTCTGCATGTGTTGTATGTCTCTCTTATCTGACACACACAGTGCAGTTCATGGATCTGAATCAGGTGTGTTAAATAAGGGAGACATGCTAAATGTGGCATGTAAATGTAAAGCGCTTTGAGTACCCAGAAAAGCGCTATATAAATTTAACAAATTAATATTATTATTATTAAAGTGGCCAGTGAATATATATATATATATATTAGGGCTGTGCAAAATTAGGATGCATCCAACTGATCAAAAGTTACAGTATTGTCACAAAAAAGTATTGAAAACTATTTAAAATAAATGCTGTTCTCAGGTTAATTTTTAGTATCCCAGAAAAAAAAAACATCACGTTTCCACAAAAATATTGGGCAGCACAACTGTTATCAACATTGATTTAGAATTTAGAATGATTTCTGAAGGATCGTGTGAGATTGAAGACTGCAGTAATGATGCTGAAAACTCAGCTTTGCCATCACAGAAATTAATCATATTTTTTAAATATATTACAATATTACTGTGTGTGTGTGTGTGTGTGTGTGTGTGTGTGTGTGTGTGTGTGTGTTGTGCGTGTGTTTCTTATCAAATAAATGCAGTCTTACTGAGAATAAGAGACATCTTAAAAAAAAAAAGACATTTATATTTATAAATATATATGGAAATAACTAGAAATGTCAGAAAATTATTTATTTACATTTGCAAATGGCCAAAAAATAAAAGAGGTTGAGTACTCACTGCATGACAGAATGAGTCCTGAAACCTTTAAACTCTTGTTTCTTCATGCTGACAAAAATACATAAATAACCTAGCAGCTCATAGTGTCAGTCGTTACCTGACATTCTTAGGAGACAGGTAATGTCAGCGTGTGTGTGTGTGTGTGTGTGTGTGTGTGTGTGTGCAAACAAACATTTGAGCATCTGATGAAAAGTGAGCTTTCTGTCATGCACAAACAGCGATCCTGTGACATGTTGCTTGACATGCCTGCGGAAATTTAGCATATAAAATGCACTGCTGCTTTTGAATATTTCACAAGGGTATAATACAACACGTTTTTTTCTCTCAGTTTCAGTGTCGTGTATACTGCACTTTCGAATAAAGAAGAACGGGGAATATATTCATAGATAATATGATTATCTTTAGAGTAAGCACAGTAAATCAATAATACAATGAATCCCTGCACGTTCCAAAGCTTATTTTCATCCATAAGAAGAGCATAGCAGAGTATTGAACATGGAATGAAAACCAGTGAACATTTCTACACATAACACAATCATTATGAAACATGAAAATCATATGAATGAGAAAAAAATTGAAAACAAAAAAACCAGGAAGGAAACAGTTCATCTACTCTAGTCTAATGAAACACCATAAACCAGGAGTTTTCACTAAACCAAGACCTTTCATTGTGATCCCCTTCTGAAAATATAAAAGTGGCCTATATTTTCACATATTAAACACATTACGGGTGATATATGCAGTGACTCACTTTAAAAACGCCAAATATTTTATTTTAATGGTTTAATTAGACTTATTATACTTTTTATTGTATTTGTAGCCAAATAAAATGTTTGTATTTTTATTCTTCTATTGTAATTATTTAGAATATAAATGTTATTACTATTAAATACTAATATTCTAAGGAACAATATAATGATTAATCTCATTATGACTGATCTGCTTTGAGGAGAAAAATGAAATATTACTATTAACAAACCTGAATATAAAAAACTTGTATTTTATATCTTTAATGTTTTTATATTTCAGTGCATTGCAGTCCAGCGTTCAGTTGCACGAGCACACATAAGCAGCAGCGATCTTCAGTCCTCGTAGGAGAGAATTATCTAGCTAGGTTGTTACTGTAGCTGTAAACATCTTGACTGTTTAACTAACGCAGTTCAACTCATCAAGGTTCTTATCAAACTGTTGCTCTCTCTTAAAATGAGTTCATCCGAATGAAAACCATCTCTACAGGACATCAAATTACGGCTAATGCCCGCTATGGCACCCCTCAGCGAACACAGCGAACCCAGAACTGAGCTTGCGTAACCGGAAGCATATGATTTGTTTCAAGTCTCGTCCAAATAAAACCAAATCAAAATCTCTGAATGGCTTTCAAACAAGCTCTAACCAATGACCACAGCAGACCGTAGAAGAAGACATCGTCAGTGACACTTTAAATGACCAGAGCGCTGGAAATAAAATGGTCGTAAATATAAAGAAAGGCTCATTTACCCAAGGTGCAACGGGACACCTTTCACCATTTAATCAGTCAGTCACAGAAGAGTGATGTCTCTAATATCATGATTCCACCATTTCTCTGTTTAACATAATTAAAATGTCCGCTGCCGGGGCCATAAACGGGAGGAGAGGATACTGTAATTCTGCCATAAAGCCGCAGAGCGTGAAAATGTCACTTACCGAGTACCCTCGTCCTGACAGAGAGTGAGTGGAGCTCTGGGGGAGAGAAAGAGAGAGAGAGACAAAGAGAGAGAGAACAACGTTGACCTTTGAGGGATACTATGAGATGACAGAGACATTTGACATTCTCTCTCTCTCTCTCTCTCTCTCTCTCTCTCTCTCTCTCTCTCTCTCTCTCTCTCTCTCTCTCTCTCTCTCTCTCTCTCTCTCTCTCTCTCTCTCTCTCTCTCTCTCTCTCTCTCCTGCTTGAACACATGACTCAAGCACAATACATACAGCCCTGGACAAATTGGCCATCTTGTTGATCAAGGCCATTTCTCTTTGACAAGACTTTGGGTTTATCTTAAAATGATCTTTTAGCGGGACACCTACATTGTTAATCTAGAAAAAAAATGGTTTGGTCCTGTAATTTTCTGAAAAAAAAGGTTTGCAGGTACTAAGGTCTTCTGCTAGGGCGTTGCTACTGTATGTGTATTCTAGGGCAATATAGCCAGTTTCTATGATGTTCTGGGTAGTTGTTTAAATCTGGTCCATAGATGGCTTGTGTCTCTCTCCTTTCACCTGGTAATGGCACATTTTTCTTTAAAAAGTCATATGATTTCATCACCAAGAAAGCTCAAATGGTTTATATGAAGCTTAATACTTGAACAAATCATCTAAACCAAGAGAGCATTAATAGCCTTAGCCACTAATAACAGTTTATGCTAAAATGTTTCAAAATCTGAAGCCGTTCAGTTGTGTACGGTGCATTCAACTAAACATTCCAGCATCAACTCATAGTCAAATGATTCTTATATAGCAGGTTACATCATTTTCCAGAACTGTGTCATAGATTGTCATCATGAAGGAAATGACATTTCAGATCAGAACCAAGACACCCAGCGTTTGCATCCATTTTCCATGCTGTTGCATCAGCCCTTGTCAGTTTATGGTAAATGAGGGGGAACGAAAGCATGTTATTTTGCCGTGACAGATTCCTTGTCAGATTCATATTCATATAGGGGTCTTTAAAACAGTTCTGGGCTGCCTGAGCGAGTCAACAACAACCAGAAGTTACACGGAGTGCTAAAGCTAGTTTTAGACTCCAGAAGGTCTTACAATTAACAATCCAAACAAATCACACTTGTCTACAGCATGAATGTCCCTAAAACTATAGATAGTTAACCACAGGCTACTTCCTCACATGAACCCACAGTTTGGGACAATGCTAGGAAAGAAAAAAAGACACGGGGAATCCTGGCGTAATCTAAGCCATGTCTGTGAAACCAGGCCTATATATTTATAATTCTCTGAAAGACATTAGACATATTTTTGGTCACTCCTTATTTTAAGGTCCAATTCTCGCTATTAACAAACCATTAACTATGAATTTTGCCTCAATATACTCTTAATTTGCTGCTTATTAATAGTTAGTACAAGCCTGAGACTTGGTGTTATTGGCACTTCCTCTGTTTGTTTGCCTCTTCAAGATTAATTGCTTTATGTACTCCCAATTGTAAGTCGCTTTGGATAAAAGCGTCTGCTAAATGACTAAATGTAAATGTAGTACGGTAGTTAAGTTTAGATATTGGGTAGGATTAGGGATGTAGAATATGCTCATGCACAATATGTGCTTTATAAGCACTAATCAACAGCCAATCTGTTAATAATATGCATGCTAACAAGCAACTAGATAATAGTGGTTCCCTATACTAACTTTCTGAAGCACAAAGTTTTCAGTTGTGTTCATAATATAATGAAATGATCAGAAATTCTGACCGCATTCTTTCGTGTTTTCAGAACCTTTCTTCGAGACTGCTGTGACATCATTTGAATGAGTTACCACTTTTTTATACACTGGCCTACTTTTGTGGTATCAGACTTTAGATTTGCCTCCCCAATACTTTGCATAAACAAAAAAAATTTTGTTATTGGTCACTTTACATGTTGGTCAGGCCGCCTTCAACATGGGCAGTTCTTGGCCAGAGTAAAGCCTAAACTAATTTGAGTATTTACAAGTCAGGGAGTTCTCTACAAGTGGAGATACATGTTAAATTATATTTTTTAAATGCATGTTATTGATGATATATCTCACGCACACTAAACTTCAATATCGTCGAATCATCTGCTAAATGCATAAATGAAAATAATGAAGTTAACTGATACATTACTGTACTACCAGGTCACTGCTGATTCTCAACCTTAGCTGGAATATAGCAAATGAAACAAATAACCGCTCTGCAACTGCAGTACTACGTTCCACAGACTACTAAAACCTTAAGAAACAAGTAAAGCCATAATCCACAGAAGCCACACTAGCTTATATGAGAGAACGACAGCCTGTTACAGACCTCTCCAGTAAGACTAGATGGCAACTTCCACATCCCAGCACCACAGACTAGGCCTGAATATCAATCTCCTGCTCTCTCTCTCCCGTCATCTCCCTCTCTTTCCTCTGTGCGATTGCCAATTTCTGCCTCTGTCTCAGGGGGTGACTTTTCTGCAAGACCAATTTTATCCTTGCACAGAATTCAGTCACACACACACACACACACACACACACACACACACACACACACACACACACACACACACACCTGCTACAGGGGTTTAACCCTCATCAGTTACTATGTTCTCTCTCACACTCAGTACAAACTCCCACTGTGACAATTAGAGAAGTGTTCCTGAGAAAACCCGGAAAGGCGGCACTGCAGGATCCAAAACGTTTTCCCAGAACCCCTCTCTCTCTCACAGAAAAGTGAGGAGGCGTAACGTACGGAGAAGAGCGAGTGGGTGCGAGGCTCACTGGTAGGCCAAAGAAATTGTAGAGTTAGCCTTACAATGCCCCGGTTCATTCACATTTCCACATTCAGAGTTGAAAGGGAGACTTATTTAAATGATAATGAGAAACAATAGGTTGGATTTAGTGCTGCAGCGAGAGGAGAAAAAATCCATTACACCATCCGCGGTTCATAAGCCATGGGGCTGGGCCACATCTAAACACGCTCCCTTAAAAGCCATTATACGCAGCACTCAATGGATTTGCCTAGCACTTAGGACTTCAAAAAAGGATTAAGATGCAGGCAGCGAGAGAATGAGAGAAAAGCGAACGTGAAAGGGGGAGAACCGGGGTGGCACAGCAGCTGTTTTTGGGTTAACCAAACAACCTCTTTAAAAAGAAACGGGGCGAACCCGCTTCTTCATCCAAACTCGACCACCCCCTCGCATCACTCTACACTTCTTGGGCCCCAACAGATTTGGTGACAAGTGGGAGGGGCGGATTGTTTAGCTACGGACCAGACTATTGGTTAAGATAGGGCAGCGGATGAAAAGAAGCCAATCGGGACGCAACGGAGCGTGAAGTCAGCGAGCGAACAGAAGGCTGAGATGCAGTAGGTGTTGCCAGGTCTCTGTGGACAGCTTCTGTGACATGGTGGGTGGGTTCGAAACTATCACTCATTACCTTCGGGCCAGATCCACTCCAAAACATCCTCGCTGCTCGGAAACACAAAAGCTTCTGTGGTCAGATTAGACATAGCATGTTTATTTGGATGCAAAGGGACAAATATAATTCCACAGAGATTCATGAAACACGACTTATGATCTTCACCTGTCTAATAAAAAAGTAAAACACTTGCATAACTTACAACTTGCAATTTAAAATGACTGTTTTCTATGTTAATACATTTTATACATTCAATAATGTAATTAATTCCTGGTATCAAAGCTGAATTTTCAGCATCATTATTCCAGTCTTCAGTGTCACATGATCTTCAGAAATCATTCTAATATGTTGATTTGCTGCTCATTAAACATTTATCATCATTACCAATGTTGAAATCAGTTGTTCTGCTTAATATTTTGATAGAAACCATGATTTGTAAGGACTTTCTAACAAAAGTTTTCAAGAGCATTTATTTTAGATAATTGTATTGATCGATTAAATGTGCCCTTGCATGTATTAATATCTATTAATAAATCTTACTGGCCAAACTTTTCAGCTGTAGTGTATACTGAAAGAGGGAATCAAGCCATATCTAGTGACCAGAATACACCTTAACATCCATCCAGAACACCAGCAACATGGCTTAGAACATGTTAACAACCCCAGAGCAACACCTTGGCAACAGCCCACGATACCCTGTAGGCACATAGGCGTGTTTTGAACAGTTAAATCACAACTTACAATTTCACCAGAACATGTAAATCTTTATTCTGAAAACTGTAGTTGTTGTATGTTGTCACGTAACTACACAGCAATCATTCGGGTGATGGAACATCCAAAACGTGTCTTTCCACATAATATTTAATTCGTTTGTAATGTCATTTTCTATTTTCTTTGTGAACACATTAACAGTATACAGTGCAAATCAAGCATGCGATTCCTGAATGTTGAGTTTGATTAGTGGGAAAGTCAGGAATGTTGACATCAAGGTCACACTGCAAAAACATCACATTCAAATGAGCGGTTTCCACATTTGAAAGAGGTCCAGATCGGAAATGAAAAGGTCAAATGAAATGTCAGAAATGCTGTACAGACTGTCATCCAAAAACCAGATCTGTGTCGAATTTGAGCGAGAGAAAAAAAGCATGATTTGAGCCACATTCAGCTGTGAAAGGAAGAGAATGACAAATTGAACAGACTCTACTTCTGTTTCAACAGTCAAGTCGAATGAAAGAGTTTTGTTGGACTATTCTTATTCACACACTGTTTCTGTACCATCTTCACAAAAACCGAATCCACGCTAAACAAGTGGACGCGTTCCGTTAAAAATAAGATCTTAGCGAATGCTTGCACCGCTAAAACGACAAGTCCCCACATGGGCTGTTTTTTAAATCACTGCGCTCCTGCCCCCAGTTCTTTGAGACACTGCCATCCCCCTCGTTTGTTTCCATTTCCTTCTGACACTCCAGCGACAAAAAAAATTCAGTTCTATCCGCCTCTGAAGCGCAGGAGATCGTTAGCTGGCGGCGCACACGCCTAAGCGTCTTTGAAGTGGGTATGAAAAGCGTATTTGGTATGCAAAGAAAATTAGCATGTATGGCGAATCACAAGGGAAGATTTTTTACACCATTTAACGACGTGACAGTGATGAAAGATGATCCTGTTTACAAAGCTAGCGTAGCGAGGCGTCCAGGACCTCGCGCGGTGGAACGGGAACGACCGGGCTCGGCGGCTCTCCGGCTGTCTGTGTCTTTCTCTCGCTCTGAGATGGACAGATAGGCCTACAGATGACACGGATATGGCGCTCCGCATTTTAGCACCATTTCTTTGGCAGGAGATTAGAGGGAAATGTCATATCTGGCACTGTCAGCCATTACAGTCTGCAATTTTCTGCAGTCTTTCAGCCCTCCCTCCCTCTCTCGGTCTGCCCGTTGTTCTGTCGCTTTTTGCTGTCAAAACTGTCAGCCTGGATCACGCTTTTATCTGCCTCGAGCTCGTTTCTCTCTCTTCCTCGCTCTCCCTCTCTGACTTTTTCATGAAAAACAGCCTTTTGCACAAGTTCATAAATGATGGCGGTGAAGGGTGGGAGGGGGGAAGCGAAGACAGAAATTTCCCTCCGAATCCTTAACAGCCTAAGCATCACATTTAATCTCTTCATTAAAAACATTTTATTCTTTTCATCATCATCTCTTCCCTTCATCCTCGGCTCGCTGAGGCGCGCAGCCTCGCCGTCTCCGTATTACGGATCCATCTGAATGAATTTGCTGGGGATTTCGGACACGCGTTTGACAGGCGTTAGTTAGGGACGCGTCTTCAGCTAGTCTCGGGAGAATTAGACACAAATTCTCATTACCCCTCTCTCAATCACATTATTTCTTCATTCAGGCCCTAACCAACACCTTACCATTACTTTATTCTCTAAGATATTCGGCTGTTTTTCTGAGAAACGGCACCAGCCAGACGCAGGGAATCTTTTCTACAAAGACACTGGTGAGAAAAACGCTCCGAGCTGACCGTGGGTTAACGCAAACTAACGGTTTATGAAACGTATTAGATCGGTGGTTCTTAAACTGACTTTCTGACTCCATGACCCCCCCACTGTCCACAACATTATTCAACACCCTATCCATTTTCATGTTGTAATACATTTACTCAATTTCATAATTGCATTAATAGAAAAATGGAAAATATATATATAATAAATGTATAAATATACTTTGCATATCTTTTTTTATATATGTCATATTATTGTAAATTAGGCTGCCTTATTTCTCAACTTTTTCAAGACTGTGGGAATCCTGGTTCAGAGATATTGGTTGTTGGTCTCCTGGTTAAGAACCTCTGTTTTAGATATGTAACTGTACATACTCATATTTGACCATAAAACCTGCGTGCAAACATTTTCACACAGAAATGATGATTCAATCAATACATTTACACTTTCTTTTTCTAAATTTAGGACAAAAATGTACAACTAATTTAAATAATCTTTCTTTCTATACATATTATTTATATAGACGCCACCTATATAATATTATATATATAATTGTATTAAATACAATTAAAATGAGAAAATAATAATACAATATATAACATTTTTATATTATAGTATTATATTAATAAAACATCAATGCCTCCAAAAACAGAGTGCATCTATCCAAGTAACCAAAGTTTTAATTTGTTGAAATAATTGAAAAAATAAAATACCAAATAAGTTCTATAGTCCACGCTGATGTAAAAAGACTAGCAAGGGCATACGATTGTGCGTTAGGACAACGGTAAGAACAAATATCTGTGTGTATGCACTTCTTGAATATCCAGCGAACATTTCGCTTGAACATCTTTTCTATAGACATGTAAGAACACTTGATTGCATTTATAATTGAATGAGACGTCTGTCTGTCTTTGAACAATTCAGCTGTTAAAGGCTTCTCCTATTGTTTTTCATGAATACTGGCGTCATGGTGACACGCTTCATTGTGCTTACCTCACTGAGCCGGTCTTTAGAGCTGCTCCTGGGGGCCGTGTTCACCTCCGTCTCCTCCATTTTCTTCCCAGCCTGGCTCAGAAGACTCAAGGACTGGATAGAGCAAAGAAAAACAAGACTTTAGAAGTAGGACAAGCGCTTCATATGGCTGTTATAACCCTACAATAACACATGATCTAGAAAACGCTGCTCTTCACACATGTTTGGAGCACCACTGTGAAACGATGCACTCTTGTGTCCTCAAGCAGAGCCATTTTATCTCAGCAAAACAATGCCTTTTTTGGGATGGACACTACAAGACAACAGAAAGACTTTAAAGAGACACAATATTATAATCCAAGGACAACAAAGCAAATCAGAAAGTGATTATTTCATCTGTATGCTATGGAAATTTTAGGCCTGACTTCCCAAGAAGTGCCTTGTTGTGTCTGGAAACGAGCATTGTTGTCTTTACTACTTTCATCTGGTGCACCCAGAGCATTAGCACGTGAGAACCCAAAGTGTGTGTGGAGGGCAGGTGAAGGGGCTGTTTGTGCTGAAACAGGGAAATGTACGCGTGATGAAGGCAGCTTTATGTGTTCCTGTGATTGGTGGAGGAGCTTAGGGAAGCTCTCGAAATGCCATGTTTGACCTGCATTTGAAGATCCACTGATTTAAATGCATGCAAAAGAGCCAAAGCTCATCTGGAAATGACATTCACTGACCTTGTCCTATTGAAGGATTACAAATTTTATTTTAAATGTTTAATTTAGATACACTTCCTGACTAAAGAAAGTGTCAGGAAATACAGATGTTTGAGAGGCGTTTCCTGACCATTTGAGCTCGAGACAACGGTGCCTTTTGTCTCTTATGTTAATGGTAAGATCAAGGAGTCAGATTCAACCTTTGTTAGGTTTATTGGACCACGGGAAGGTTCCTGTAATTAACTAACGCCTCCCTCAGATGTTTGCTTTGTTTGATGTTTGTCTCCACCTCTAAGAATCCCTCCTCCAATTCTGTCTATAAGATACCCTGTAAAAATGACTTAGATGAGATCTTCGATGACTGCAGATAACAACACATGTCATAGAATAAAGAAATTCTGCTGACGATCGAATCCGAAGTCTCCTGGTCTTCTCTTCTGAGTTTTCTACTTTAGAAGAACAGAGTTTTCAACAGATGGTGCCGTGACCCGGATAGAGTTCCAGCTTTCTCACCTGAAAGACTTCAAGCTCAAACAAAGATCTGCATCTTTTGGAATCCAGCGAAACTTCAAACTGAACAAGGATTCCCAGACTGAAATTTTCTCTCTGGTGAGTGCTGTCTCTAATCCGAAAGAACCTAAGACCAGTACAAATTTTTGCTATCCTCTGGCGTCAGAGAAGAGTTAACATACATCTGTAGGGTTTGTTTAACTAAAGGTTATCCTCTGTTTTCAGACAGGGAAGAGTTTATCCTCTGTTCTTGTAGGCAGGGAAGGTTATCCTCTGTTTTCAGGCAGGGAAGGTTGGCATTACGTGCTAATTTTTGGTTTATCCTCTGTTCTTTCAGGCAGGGAAGGTTAGCATTACGTGCTAATTTTTGGTTTATCCTCTGTTCTGTTCAGGCAGGGAAGATTTAGCATTACGTGCTAATATTTGTTATCCTCTGTTTTGGCAGGGAAGAATTGGTTATCCTCTGTTCATGCAGGAAGATTAGCGTAAAGTGCTAGTGAATTGTGTTATCCTCTGCTTTGCCAGGAAGGTTAACAATAGTTGATCTGTGTTAACAAGTGTACCCTCTGTTGATCAGAGAAGTTTTAGTGTTTTGATTGTGTGATAAAGAAACTCACAAAATGTTTAGAAAGAATGCTAGACTGATCCCCACAACTGAAAAAGGTGGTCTAGCGACTCCTTTGTGGTCAGATAGCGAATTCAAATCACTTTTAGGAGTGCAAATGAACATAATAGTCACTGAGAAAGTTAGACAAGAACTAACTCAGAAATATGAGATCCATCCAGACAAGACTTGGTCTGTAGATGAGTGTAAAAGGTACTGGGAGCATGTATTCAAGAACAATGTGAAAGGCATTATCTGTTGTCACAGAGAATTCAGTGTAACGCTAGCGACACAACAGTCTCAGCGTAACTCAGAGCTAGAGAAACAGAACAATGAACTCCGTGCTAGAATATACACTTTGACCAAGAAATTGAACCTCAAGAAAGAGGCAAAAACTGATGTGGAGGTTAGTCAGCCTGATAACATTTACCCTGATTTACAAGCGTTTTTTGAAACAGATGTAGCTCTCCAATCAGTAACTGATGTGCCTGTAAATTCCTTCAATGTGTGTGGTGCGAGGAGGAGATCTCAGGGGATTGAGGACACTGATAGTGTTCCTCTCAATTCTTCTGTGGTGCAAATACAAACTGTTGCCAAAGCTTTAGGTCCTAAAGATATAGAGACTATCTCAAAGTTTACCAGCAACACGCACACATTTTTCTGAATTTAGAAGAACATTGATCAGTAAAATGCGTCTTTATGACATGTCGTTGACAGAAGTCACGCCCAGCTGATGTCACAAATACTAACTGAATCTGAATTCAACAGTTTTGAATCTGCTGTCACTTCTGAACTGCGAAATGCCAGTAAGGGTGATTTAAGAGAAGGTATTTTGAAAATCCTAAAGAATATCTTAGGACCCAAAATAGATTGGTCTAGAATTACTACCTGTGTGCAAAGGAAAGAAGAAACTGTGAGTGAATATACTGAGAGATTTTGTCAGTCAGCTGTAATTTACAGTGGAATTGTTGATGACCCTGAAAGTGTGCTGGATGACAAGGGACCCTGGTTCGTATCTGGTCAGATGGCCTTGTAGCCGAATACAGAAAAGCTTTACCATTCTTAGATCTAACTTGGTCTAACAGAACTCTCAGAAGTAACCTAGACAGGTTAGCTACATGGGAAAGAGATGCTGATGTCAAGGCAAAGTAAGAGTAGCAGCAGCTACGTTTAACACAACGAAACAAGACAATAGATGGTCTAAAGAGAAAGCAAATGCAAATACTGTGCAAAATTAGGACATTGGGAGAAAGAGTGTAGGAAGAAGTTGCAAGATAGTAAAAGAAATGCTATGCATAATTCTGCTCCTTCTCAGCCTGCACACAACCCTGAAGTAGTTCCGCCAGTGACCACTGAAACTGTGGTACAGATAGTTCAGGCTCTTCTAAGAGCACAACAAGACCAGGAAAAAACTAATTATTGGGGCTGTGGTAGCTACCTTTCCCCTGTAATCCAACACAATGACCAAAGAATTTTTGTGAAAGGTAGCATAAAGAGAAGTTAGCAACTCTCACAGCCCGAATATTGTTATACAGCGTGCACCAGTCACGAACCCATCCTCATGTATGATGTCTGCAATGACTGAATTTGTGTTAGAGGATGAAGGCGAAATGACTCATGATTGTGTTAGCTTACATATGCAGCGACAAGTGAAATAGCAGAAACTCCCATAGAGAGCATGAGAATTGGAGTTGTTTGTTGATGGTTCAGCTCAAGTTATTGAAGGTAACAGGCGAGCAGGATATGCAGTAACTTCCACCACTGAAGTAGTTGCTTCAGGTCGTCTTCAGATCATTTTTCAGCTCAAGCTGCAGAACTAGTAGCCTTAACTAGAGCATGCACGCTAGCTTCAGGATCGGTTGCAAATATCTACACAGATTCCAGGTATGCTTTTGGGGTAATTCATGATTTTGGTGTCATTTGGCAAACCAGAAAATTTCTAACTTCTGCTGGATCCCCATTAAGCATGCTGGATTAGTGAAAGATTTAATGTTTGCCATGAAACTCCCAAAGAAATTAGCAGTGATCAAAGTGAAAGCACATCTCACAACTAATACTATGGAAGCTAAAGGTAATGCTCTTGCTGATGTAGCGGCTAAACAGGCTTGTTTCTATGCAACTGTACAAGTGTGTTCAGGTAGTACAGCACAGAAGATAATTCTACCTCCTGAATCAATCGTTGATCTGTATAAAGGACGTTCCTCTATATGAAGCATGGACATGGTTAGACAAAGGAGCCACTGTGGATTCATCCGGCTGCTGGACCAAAGGGGAAAGTATGTTGCTCCCGAATCACTGTTGCCATATTTGGCTCAACAAATACACAGTTTGGGTCATAGTGGTCCAGCAACGATGAATCACAGGTTCTCAAATCAATGGTGGAATCCAAAATTCAGAAACGCAGCCACTGAAACAGTCAAGAGATGTGTTACATGTCAGAAAAATAATGATGTACCAGCAGCCATTACACCAGCAGCACATACCCCAGCTCCACCAGGGCCATTTCGTCACCTGCAAGTTGATTACATATCGTTGCCCCTTGTAAAGGAAAAACTGACGTTTTGGTAGTAATAGACAAGTTCTCAAGATGGGTAGAAGCTTATCCAACAGGGCGTGCTACAGCTGCACATACTGCTAAATGTCTTGTCACTGATTTCATTCCCAGATGGGGATTACCAGATTGCATTGACTCAGATCAAGGTACCCACTTCACAGGACAGGTAGTCAAGGAAGTGTCTAGAATGTTGAAGATTAAGTGGAACCTTCACTGCCCCTATAGGCCACAAGCATCAGGACAGGTTGAGCGATCAAACAGAACAATCAAAACCAGGCTAAGCAAAATGCATCAGGAAGGAGTACCATGGGTTGAAGCACTGCCCGCAGTACTGTGTAGTATGAGAGCATCACCTAACAGATCAGTAGGACTGAGCCCTCATGAGATTATTACTGGGCGCCCAATGCAGATGCCAGGTGTGATTGATCTTAGAAATGCTGATGTGCACATTGCTTCAGATGCCCTGATCGCTTACTGTGAAAACCTCACAAAAGCAGTGCAGAGTGCCAAAGAGAGTTGAGTCGTGTTGGCAGACTCCACCAGAAGGTGGACACACAATCGTCCCAGGTCAATGGGTCATGATAAAGACATTCAAAAACAAGCCATTAGAGCCTAAGTGGTACGGACCACATCAAGTGATGTTGATTACAGCAGCTGCAGTATTGTGTCAGGGAAGGAAAACTTGGACTCATGTGTCACATATTAAGGTTGTTCCTCCCCCTGCAGGGATAGGATAGGGCAGACACAAGAACCAGTGAGGAGCCCAGGGAAGAACCGAAAGCAACAGGCTTCGGGGGCCAACCCTGAGGTGAAGATTTCCTCATAGGCCTTTCCCCTCCATTAGTCCATCCTTTCCTCACTGTTCTTTAGGTGTCGCAGGAATTGAGAAATAGGGAAAGAAGGAACAACCATAGCAGACTATATTTTGAACAGAGGATACAACCCTAATGTATGCAGACTCTACAAATACTGCTCTGTGCCGTTGTTCTCTCTTGTTTGTGTTTCTTTCTTCCTCTGTGCAGATAACATTTGATGGCTGTCCTGAGATCCATATGCACCACCCTTCTCACCTCGGATGAAGCCACAACCTCTAGAAAACAACCAGACCCATTGCCAACTATCACACAAGAAAGAAAGAAGAAAGAAGAAAGAAGAAAAAAAATACACAACGCAGAGACTCACATACGATCTTTCAGCAAAACTAATTGCATGTTTTGTTTCTGTGTCAGCATGCAATTACATATAAGCAACACAGAACATGTACACTGTGCCTGTAACGATTACAAGTTACAAGAATTAACTTTTAAGTGTCTAAATTTGTATTTTTGTGAGAGTTATTAGAACTCTCAAAGAGGGATTGAAGGATTACAAATTTTATTTTAAATGTTTAATTTAGATACACTTCCTGACTAAAGAAAGTGTCAGGAAATACAGATGTTTGAGAGGCGTTTCCTGACCATTTGAGCTCGAGACAACGGTGCCTTTGTCTCTTATGTTAATGGTAAGATCAAGGAGTCAGATTCAACCTTTGTTAGGTTTATTGGACCACGGAAGGTTCCTGTAATTAACTAACGCCTCCCTCAGATGTTTGCTTTGTTTGATGTTTGTCTCCACCTCTAAGAATCCCTCCTCCAATTCTGTCTATAAGATACCCTGTAAAAATGACTTAGATGAGATCTTCGATGACTGCAGATAACAACACATGTCATAGAATAAAGAAATTCTGCTGACGATCGAATCCGAAGTCTCCTGGTCTTCTCTTCTGAGTTTTCTACTTTAGAAGAACAGAGTTTTCAACACTATGTTTGGAGAATCATCTGCAGATAAAGATACTCATGCAATGACAGACTGATCTGTGGTTTGTTTAAAGGCTTGGCCATACTATTTTCATTATTGTAGGTTACATGATAACGTGCACGCAAATCTTATTTTGAACAGATAACAAGTATGAGTTCACATGTTTGTGAGAGTATCCTATATAGTATACATGTATGAGTGTATGTGCAAGTTTGTTTGTTTTGCTACACATTGGAGGCAAAATACACACACACACACACACATATATATATATATATATATATATATAAATAATATAACTATATATATAAAAATGTATTTAGATGTTAAGATTTTCTTTCAACACAGCTGGAACATGGTGTTGGTCAATCAGAACTAGGCTACATGAACAGTCCATTTAAAAAATGCAAGTGTGTGTGTGTGTGTGTGTGTGTGTGTGTGTGTGTGTGTGTGTGTGTGTGTGTGTGTGTTTGCGATCTAGTCCCAGTGTGTGTACATAAGTACGAGCACGAGTATGTGTGTATTACTCGAGCAACTCTCATGCGTGTCCCCAGTGGCTTGCAGGTCTTGGCCCTGGTCTCCAGATCTCTACTCTAATTTAAACAGATCACTGCTACAATTAACCTTTCTGCTAAATATCAATTATAGCCCTAGGCAGAGCAGAATTAAAACGGTCATCAGCTAGTCTGACAGGTCCTGCATTCTGCCACCACATGGTCATCGTTTCCCAGTCCCTTCTTCCCAGAGGACGCACGCAAGCCCCATTTAATTACCAGAGCCAATACTGAGCCAGCGCTGGAACAACACTGTGCCAGCACAGGATGATTGGTACAATGAATTACCATTCAGTTGAGGTCAGAAGAAAAAAGCAGCGGAGTGGTGCGGCACAGGCGCGACGCTGGCGCTATGTTGAAGATTAAAAAAAAGAAGAGCTGCAGGTGGGCCTAATCAAGTCAGAGTAATTTGCCGTAGTCAAGACGGGCTCGATTCTGTCAGAAAAGCTGACAAGCTAATCAATCCCGCTATCTCAACATAATCGGCAGGGCTGCTTAGAGAAAGGCGGAATTGCTGGTGTGAATACTTGTAAAAGCAGGCAAAAGAGCGGGGTCTGTGTGTGGTGTGCCAAAACATGGTTTTGATTTGTTTACAGAACACAGAATGAAAATGAATGTTTTCAAAAACACCATCTTCACTGATGTGGAAACAGAAATCTGATTTTGAGAGTGCAGCGTTGCAGCGTCTGGACTTTTGTCAGATGGGTTTTGGATATACCTCGTGTGTTTTGTGAGGTTCAACCGAGGTTTCATGCACGCAGAAAGCTGAAGTCTGCCCCTGAGAGACTAATCATGCAAAGTGTTTGAAATGCACTTTAGTATTCCTCTGTTTGTGCTTTTCTAGTTATAGATTCATGTCTTGTTAAGAAATGGTGCAAGGTCAAGCATGTAGATTTAAAGTCTGATCTGTAAAAGACACAATTTCCCCGTCAGGTTTCTCTCAAATACATACAGGGAATTCAACAACAACATTAGGTCAAATTACCACACATAATAAATAACCCTGGCGTTACTGGATCACCGAAAAGCTGCATGGCTGGCAAAACAACCAGTAATGTCACCAATCAAGCCCCAATGGACAAAATCAGTTCCTGCTCTACATCAATATTCAATATACTGTTGTGTTACAGAACTATAAGGTGATGCTCTCTGCTTAAAGCTTTTCTCCTGAACATTAAATCACGTCAAGTCAAGTCACCTTTATTTATATAGCGCTTTAAACAATACAAATTGTAACAAAGCAACTGCACAATATCAAAATAGTAAAATAGTGTGTCAATAATGTAAAATGACAAGATTTAACACTCAATTTTCAGTTGAAGGCACTTCATTATTGAATTAAGTGATGACATCGTCCAGCTCAGTTCAGTTTAAGTTGTATCTGTGCAATCAAGTCGATGATATTGCTGGAATGTCATGTCAGACTTTGACAGGCAGACTTTAGGTACGTCCTATTTGACACATTACTGCACTGTTCTCTGCCATTTTATACTAGTAGAGTTAAACAGTTATAGCGAGATGTAGAACACTACAAGTACTCAGATCATGTACTTGTTTGAGCGAAAACACAGTGTTACACTCAACAGTCGTCGATTTTCGTGCACTTCAGATGGAGCTAAACATGCAAAAAGTACAAAGATTTGTTTTTATTGTGAGTGTAACAAATAAAAGTAAACCTTTTACTAGGGCTGTAACGATACACCAAACCCACGATTCGGTTCGTATCACGATTTTTGACCCACGATTCGGTTCGTATCACGATTTTTTCGTGGGGGGTGAAAAAAAAAAAAAAGATTTTTAAAACAATATTTTTTATTAAATAACATTTGAAAAATCTTTATAAACTGAACACCAAAGAACAAGATTAACTATGCAAATTATTAACAATATAAATGGTAGGGATGTGCATTTTAAGCAAAAGTAATATTCAATAATCGCTGGGTATTATTCGATTACTCGAAAATCGCACCCCTCGTGTGCATGTACCCACCCACCCACGCACACACACATACACAGAGAGAGAGAAGGAGAGAAACTATTCAGGCTTTTAATCTGTAAGATAACAGTTTTATTAATTAGAGAATAGTCTATCTTAACCTGAGACAATTAATGGTCATAACTTATGATTGCTGAAACATATTAATATAACATAACCGAATGAGGCATTTATTAACAGAACAGTCCGTCGATTATCAACTGCTCATAAGGTTAGGACATTTATATTTTAAAAATGAGCATGAACATTCATAAAAAAAACGTAACCGTTTGATTAATTAATTAATGAATATTAGGCTTAAAACATATTACGCTAAACAGAATATCATTCTTAAAACATTACGCGCTAAAACATATTTTGAACAACCTGAATGACGGCACTTATTATGTGAACATTAATTTTATTGTCTGTCATAACAATAACCTATTTCATATAGGTTATTGATGAGCAAATCATTTATTTGAATTAGCGAGAGTTAGAGAGAGAGGTATGAAAGTTGCGCGTACATGTGCACCTGCGCGTCTCTCTCTACAAGCAATGAGGCTTAGTTACTTTAAAAAACGATTTTACCTCCTCATTGCAGAGAAATATAATGTTGCGAGTCAGTAGCCTATCGAAGCTATTTTACTAAGAAAAAGTTCCCGTGCAGTTTGTGCACTGCGCGATCTCTGATATCTGTGCAATAATGTGTGTGCGCGGCTATGAAAGCAGCGTAGCCTGCATATAGGTTTGGTTTAGCTACAAACTCGAGCCCGAAGCTATCCATTAAATATTAACGCGGCCCGAAACCCGAAAGGGAAGCAGACCTCTCTTGTGAACAGCCTGAATGACAGCGCTTATTCTGTGAACATTATTTTAACGTCTGTCTTTATAACAATAACTTATTTCATATATTAAATGAACATGTTCACATGCTCTGGAAGAAGACGGGAGAGCAATCTGTTCACAATTAGTCCGGGAACTTTTAATTGAACTAGGGAATGAATATAGATCCCTGCAGTTTATCAGAATTCTCCGCCGGAGTCCCACCAGAGCCCGTGTCTTCTCTATCTCTCCCCAACATTATAAATCTGCTTTTGCCATTAAAATAGTTCCGTTTGGTTTTTAATAGCAAAGTGGTCATTAATTCGTTTAGTTTCTTTATTAATTTAATTCAGAAATATGATTGGAGCACGCACGCGATGTCCTTGAGGGGAAAATCTGTGTACCACTAGCTCAACTTTTGCAGGCAGGCGTCACATGATTGGAAAGGTAGTCACGGGGTGTGTCGCGATTCTCCCTTATCACACCGCGACACAGGATCGTGGATCTGAGTGTCGCGATTTCGGTTTCATATCGCGTATCGTTACAGCCCTACCTTTTACACTTTGGATTATATGTAGGACTATAAATGAAGGAGCATTGCAAATTGTTAATGTTATGCAAAGCATCCGGTGAACATCCGGTGGCGCTGCTGAGTTCAGACGCCTGTGAATTAGCTCCGCTCAGAATTGTGCTTTTATGTGTGTTTCTACCTATTTTTTTTATTTATTTTTTACTTCTCTTTTGATACGTGTATGTCTGCAATGATTATGTACGACAGAAGAACACTTTTGGACATTGGACATCGCTACACTAACCTGATTAAGGATACTTTATCCACGGACCCAGCGTGGCCATTGGAGATACTTCGGAGCACCGAGTTGAACAATGACCACCTGAACAACCGCAGGAGGCGAAGGAAACACCGCGGAGAGCGTGCTGGAATACGCAGCAGACTGAGGAAAAGGGCACACAGTCCTCCTCTACCGAGTATTCTGCTCGCTAATGTCCAATCCTTGGAGAATAAGATGGACGATCTTAGAGCCAGGATTAGTTTCCAACGAGACATTAGGGACTGCAACATCTTTTGTCTGACCGAAACGTGGCTCACGCCAACGGTCCCGGACACCGCTGTAACGCCGTCTGATAACTTCTCTGTTTTACGGATGGACAGAACAGCCGAGGCGGGAAAAAACAAAGGTGGTGGAGTGTGTTTCTTTATTAACAAGAAATGGTGTGACCCCAGGAATATCTCCATTCTGTCGCGTTCCTGTTCGCCTCATCTGGAACATCTCTCCATTATCTGCCGCCCCTTCTATCTGCCCCGGGAATTTACATCGGTCCTCGTGTCTGCCGTTTATATTCCTCCACAAGCAGACACTAAGCGTGGCTTTGTCAAATCTCCACGATGAAATCAGCGGATATATCAACAAACATCCCGACGCTGCATGCATCATCGCTGGAGACTTTAACAAGGCCAACCTCAAGAAAGTCCTGCCGAACTTTCATCAACACATTTCCTGTCCAACCAGAGGACTGAATACACTGGATCACTGCTACACTACTCAACAACGCCTACAAAGCCCACTCACTGCCGGCTTTTGGCAAATCAGATCATGTCGCCATTTTTCTCACGCCGAATACAAACAAGGATCGCCATGAGCCGCGTGGAGAGGAAGTGACGCGTTGGTCCCCACTCTGAAGCTACGCTACAGGCGTCTCTTGATGACGCGTCGACTGGGACATGTTCGGGCGAGTTCATCTGGCGTCAGCGAATTCACGGATGTAGCAGTAAGCTTCGTAAACACGCTAACCGAGCAAGCCACTGAAAGCGGTAACAATAAGGACATTTACTAATCAGAAACCGTGGGTGGACAGATCAATCCGTGATGCGGTTAACAATCGCACTGCCGCATACAATGCCGGTCTGTTGTCAGGAACATGAGCGAGTACAAAACATCATGCTACGTCTCCGGTGCGCGAGCCGCTAAGCGCCGGTACAGTGAGAAAATTGAGTCACATTTCCAGCTCAATGACTCTCGTCGCATGTGGCAGGGACTGAAGACCATCTGTTCCTCTGGAAATAAATCCTCCGCAGAGGTGAGAGCAGATCCGCTGCTGGCGAAGAGCTAAACACCTTCTACGGTCGCTTTGACTGCAATGGCGGCGCAAATCTGCCGAACTGCCCGTCAGGAAGCAGCAGACAGAGCAGCAATGATCATGTAATCACCTTTCAGAGGATGACGTTCGGAGGGAACTAAAGAGAGTGAAGCGTCAGGAAAGCAGCAGGACCTGATGGGATTACTGGCGGCGTTCTGAGGTCCTGTGCTGATCAGCTTGCCGGATTGTTTACTTCCATCTTTAATGAGTCCCTTGCTACCTCTGTTGTTCCCACCTCCTTTAAAAATCTGTCATAATCCTGTGCCTAAGAACAGTAAACCCTCTTGCCTGAATGACTATCGTCCAGTTGCCCTCACATCGACGGTCATGAAGGTTTTGAGAGACTTTTAAAGAAACACATTTGCTCCTCCATCCCTGCTACCTTGGACCCTCTTCAGTTTGCCTATCGGCCAAATAGGTCTACTGATGATGCCATCTCCCAGGTACTGCACTCCTCCCTCACTCACATCGACAGCAAAAATGGCAACTATGTCAGGCTGCTATTCATAGACTATAGCTCAGCTTTCAACACTATAGTCCCCACCAAGCTGACTGTTAAACTCTCAGACCTCGGCCTAAACACTTCACTTTGTGACTGGATTCAAGATTTCCTCACCGCCAGACCACAAGTGGTGAAAGTCGGCCAGTTCACCTCCAACTCCATCACCCTGAATGTAGGAGCCCCACAGGGCTGTGTCCTGAGCCCCTGCTATCTCTCTACACACACGACTGCGTGTCCTCACACAGCTCCACCTCTATTGTCAAATTTGCGGATGATACTGTGGTTCTGGGCCTCATCAACAACGGTGGCGAGGCCGCATACTTGGATGAGGTGGAGAGACTTACATCATGGTGCCAGGACAACTGTCTCTCTCTGAACGTGAGCAAAACTAAGGAGCTGATCGTGGACTTCAGGAAGAGACAGCAGCAGCCCCACACCTCTTATGATCAGTGGGACCCCTGTGAGAGGGTGAGTAGCTTCAAGTACCTCGGTGTAAACATCTCCGAGGACCTGACTTGGACTACACATTCAATCACAGGTTAAGAAAGCCAGGCAAAGGCTGTACCATCTGCGACAGCTGAGGAAATTCAGGGTCTCACCAGCTATCCTGAAAACTTTCTATTCAGGGGCCATAGAAAGTGTTCTAACTCAGTGCATCTCAGTGTGGTATAATAATGCCACAAACCAGGACTGCAAAGCTCTACAGAGAGTCGTGCGCTTAGCTGAGCGCATCTCAGGGTCTGCTCTCCTCTCTGCAGCACATCTACCTCAAACGCTGCAGAAGCAGAGCTGCAAAATCCTCAAAGATTCTACTCACCCCGGTAACCATCTTTTCTGTTTACTGCCATCTGGCAGGCGCTTCAGGAGCATGATGGCAAAGACTGAAAGACTGAGGAAGAGCTTCTTCCCTCAGGCCATCAGGCTCCTAAACACAAACTCTGTTTCATAAACACTCACAAGACCCATTGTCAACTGTAAATATCATCACATTCTCATCATTGCTGCTCTATGTACAATACCATGAACAACCCGTCACATCCCTCTTATTCACATTACTATTTATTAAGTCCCAGTACACTGTTTTTTGTTTTCTTTTTTTGTACATCTTATTGTTTTTTTGCACATCTTGTCGTTTTTTTGCACATCTCATTGTCTTTTGCACATCTCATTGTCTTTTGCACATCTTATTGTTTTTTGCACATCTTATTGTTTTGCACTTTTTTATTTCATTGCACATTTTATTCTTATTTCTCCTTTTCTTACCATATGTATGCCCTTGTGTTATGTTACTTATATAATTTGTATTCTTATTGTTTTGCACTGTCACTGAGCGGACCTGATTCGATTGCATTTCACTTCTAGTTATGCCCTGTATAACTATTATGTGACAAATAAAGAAACCTTGAAACCTTGAAACCTTGAGCACATATACCCTCGGTTTCACAGACAAGGCCTAAGCCTAGTCCTAGACTAAAATGCATGACTGGGCTGTTTTAACCAAAGAAACTTGCACTGACATATCTTAAACTATGTAAGTGTCATAGACTTGTCTCAAGATTGTCACACCCATTAATGTTTGTTTTAATTTAAGCCATGTCTATGAACCAAGGTCTTTGTTTTACATGGATTTTGGAACGCAAGAGAAGTACAAAACCTGGTTTATCATATCTTGGCGTCTACATACATTGCCAATATGGAAACATTTTATTCTGAAGTTTCACTTTAAATGAATTAGTTTTGGCTTGTTGTTTATATAGCCTCTTATACTTTTCATGCTTGTTTTGTTCTGAATACTGTTAAATTGAAATGATTTGTTGTGGCGTGAGGGGAACTAATATAGCCTATAGCATTGCTATGTTTATAGTGTTTATGCTTGTAAACATTTTACATTTCTGTACGTAATAATAAAATGCGACTTGCACGCAACTAGTTATTTTTTCTCTCAAAAATGCTATTTAATGTTATGTGTGTAGCGTAGCCTATTTTAACGTTTTAAAATATTTTGAAAAATTACTTTACTTTGAAAAATACTGATTGTATTAACTGGTCAAAATGATTACTGTCGGTTATCGGTCAATATGCGCATCCCTACTCTGAAGGTAAAAGCTTCTGAAGAGAGGAGTGCTGAGAGCCGTGCTGGGGTGAAGTCTCTCTGTTTGGTTATTCTGTCTAACCTCAAAGGGCCAGCCGTCTCCAGCCAAGAGCCCCTGAGCCGCCACAAGTCCCACCTCCATTAGAACAAGAGTTTCACCTCCGCCTCGCCCTTGTTCTCTCCCTCCTTCCACTCCATCTCTTCTCTCTTGCACTTTATCACATACGCACCGGTTGCTCTCTCTCTCTCTCTCTCTCACTCGTCTTCACCTGTTTTCTCTCAATGCCTGCTCGGGAATCAAGCCCTGTCAGTCCTCATTACCCCCCACCCAAGTCTGGAACGCACCACCCTCCCCGTTCGGATGAAAGCTCTCCGATGCCAGCAGTGAGGGGTGGGATGGGAGAGCGTAACCGAGGGCAGGCTCTGGGGACACAGATCCTTCCCCTAATTTGCTGTAAAAAGTGTCCCGCACTAGAGGAGCCTCACCTCTATTAACCCAAAGCCAGAGTGAAAGAGAGACAAAGAGGGAACGAGACGAGAGGCACACAGAAAGAGAAAGAGAGAGAGAGAGGGCGGGCGACAGTGGCACCTCTACAGTGGCTCAATCTCCAGGCTCATTATCCCCGAGCTGCCCCAGAGCAGAGCAGAGCGCTCGGAGCATGGCAGGGCAACAACAGGGCCAGGGGCCAAATGGATTCATCTGCTCTCATTTGCTCCTGTCTCAGCAGAGGCAGCTGCTTGTGGAGAGAGGCGGATTGAGCGAGGGAGGAAAGGGCGGGAGAGTGGGAGATTTAAGGCTTTGTATTCTGCCGCAGAATAGCGCCACCTGTCTCTTGAACTATACAACAGTGACACAGACCCGGAGAACACTGTAAGAGTTCAAATAAGTCAGATCTGTGACATAGAAGGTGCTCACATACACTACTGTTCAAACATAAATGCTTTTAAAATAAGTCTCTTACGCATTCCAGGCTGCGTTTATTTGACAAAAATACAGTTAAAAACAGTAATACTGTCGAATATTACTATTTAAATCAACTCATTTCTTCTTTCAAGATACTATAGTTTATTACAAAGTTGAATTTTCAACAGCGTCACATGATCCTTTCAAATATGTTGATTTGGTGCTCAAGAAACATTTCTTATTATTATCCATCTTTTGCTGGAAACTGTGACGCTTTCCTTCATTACAAGGTTCTATGATAAAGAACAGCATTTATTTGAAATAGTAATCTTTTCATCCATTTAAAATGTTCTTAAAAATTTCAACAACACTGTCAAATGGCAATCCACATTTTCAGTTTTCATATATTTTGGGGGTGAATTTTGCATAGCCAAGATTCAAAAAGCACAAAACTATGTGGGATGCAGTCTTGTTGTTGTTTACTAAAACTAAAAACTAAAAAACAAAACAGAAATTGACATAAAATAATCCCAGATGGAAAGACTTAAGATTAAAAACTAAATCAATTCAATCAATTTCTGACATACTAAAATTATTTACAAAAATAAAGCTTAAATACAAATACATTAAAATATATATATTTTTATTTTATTAAAACAGACTGCAAAATACATTAAAGTTACTAAAACCTAAAACTGAATTAAATACTGAGAAAATATAAAAATAAAAGTTAATTCAAGATATTTATCAATTATATAAATAATTCATCTGTTATGCCCGTGACAGTTTAACGCACATTACACAAAAATATTTGATCACAGAACAGCTGTGATTGACCAGAATCAAGTATTGTTCAAGTATCAAGTCCCTTTGTGATGACATCATCAGCCTTCCCTATGATCTCATCATCATGTGACCTGCTTCTTCCCGGTCACACTAACCTAAACAACCCTGTGGGCTGCACTGTATTCCAAGGACACAGCGCTTCATACACTAAATGGATTCCTGCTTTTAGTACAATGAGTCCCAGAGTATCCATTAAACGTCTATCATCACTGTGCATTGTTCATAGCTCAGTGTGATTGATGTACACATTATGTGGCCAAACGTATTACACAAGGCTCAAAACCCCAACATGCCTTCCAGTAAGATGGGGGTTGCACAGAGGCAAATTTACACAAATGCGGTTCTACGGTGAGCTATTTGCGAACTCGATGACCCTAGAGGGCAAGAGAAAAAACTTTGCATTATGCTGGGAGTGAAAATCACTTACACAGATGGAATCAAAGCAAACAAAAGCAGAAGTTCATTAAAGTCAGGCTGTTAAATAAGTGCCGTATGTGCGAATAGTGCCCTGCGTTGGTTGACAGACACTTAGATAAAGCTAATAACAGCAGTGGTCTCACATTCAGAACAGATTGCCAACAAGAAGTGGCATCACAACTCATTTTATTAACATAATGTGACAAATATCAGAGTGAAAAGAAGATAATCAATCAGGAAAAAAGGGCACAGCTTGATTATATTCCATCAGAAATTGACTAGACTGAAAAGTAAGTGTCCCACAGGTGGATACTTGAGTAGCTTAGCAATTACAAATCCATAGACCTTTCTCAGGTAAACCAGAAAATGCAATATGAAAATAAGGTAACACGTTACACTATAGTTCGATTAGTTAACATATGCGTTAGGTATCATGATTTTTCACAGCATTTATTAATCTAAAGGCTGTGATAAGGCTGCTCCGTGCCTGCTTAAAATTCAGTGTAAAGCCTTTAGTATCAAAGTATCGAGTTTTAAATCCTGTGTAAATGTATTCATGCCACCTCTGAGCAGCATTAAACAGTTTGTGTAAAGTCATCTAAATGTCCCTTCAGACGGGCTTCTGTGCCATCTTTGCAGTATAAATTTGGCACTAGAAGAATCATAGCCAAGTTAGGGCTGTGCTGTGCCTGCTCAAAATGCTAGACTAAATTATGCCCGATTAAACCTAAAATCAAAGTATAGAGTTGTAATTGCTGTGTAAAGGTAATTATGCCAGCACATTTCACAGTGTGTGTAAGACACCTAATGCCATGTCAGAAGTGCTTCTGTGCCACCTTTGAAGAGGAAATTTGGTATAGGTCCCTTTGACTTCCAAGGTTTTTTAGTTGTTTTTTTAACTCAGACAGGTAAATGATGACGATTTTAATTTCTGTGTGAACTATCCCTTTAACCTATGCCCAAATTAACTGGACAATGGTAGCTCAGAAGCACTTCTGCAGAAAGAAATATACTGCTATAAATATACGAATGTTGTGCTAATTAACATACGTAATGAAGTTAAATTGATGATAATGTATAATGTAAATGCTAAAAACGTTTTAAAAATGAATGTAAACACCACATTATGCAAGTATTTTTCATTTTCATTCCATATTGACAATTAAATAAATTACAGTTAGTGTGTAGAACCTTATTGTCAAGTGTCCATAGACAATTAAGGAAATTGTTACAGAGAAATCAGGATAAAAAATTGAATTACAAATATTATTGTTTGATGCATGTCTCATTTCAGCATTGAGATCAATGATTGGAGCTCAACACCTGCCTCCAACCAATCAGATACGGCCTTATTCCTTCGACAACACAGATCTGCACATACTAAGTGCTTTTGAAAGGCAAGGCCCCATATGGCCTTATATCATGTTCAGTGGTGTCTTTACCCACTGACCCCAGGTCCCTCGGGGCCCATGGGTTAATGAAAGGGGTAGACCAGAGGTCCCGAAGGGCCTGTCTGTCTGTCTGTCTGTACGCCCCAGTCCTATTTTCAACTCCCCAGCCATATGCCTTGGAGACCGAGGCACAATGATGACACATGGGCTTAAACATGAGCTCTCGTCATCTCTGCCACCAACTGTCTCGGGGGGCACCGCGGGCCTAACCAATATACCCAAATACATACACATAACACCAGCACACAGAGACACACATGTGACACCTGGAGGGCAATTAGACCACATGTCGCCCCAAGTGTTTACCTAAAATACACCGCCGCCCTGCTGCTTTCCACGATGCAACTCTCCCTCTGCCGTTACGAAAGAAAGCAGAACGAAAGAGAAACACTTCTGAAAACACAGATAACACAAAAAAATTGAATGTTTGTTTGTCAACATTGCTAATGTGGCAGCAGACGCTGTTTTTCCACCTTTGCACGTAACAAAATGTTCAACTTGAAAGAAAAACGTGTTCTGCAAGATGTTATGAAAACTAATGGGGCAAATTCAAATAAGGTGTCTTTGTGATGCAGCCCACTTGGTTTGCTCATTTGCAAGGCAAAATCTCAGCTTTAAATTCTTTACAAAGACAAAAAGGCCCCCGGGCTAGCGCAGAAACATCTGGTGCTAAACAAACGTTTCAGGTTCGGCTGCTACAAGAGTGAGCTGTTAAAATGGCTGCGGTGTAAATTGGCTCCATCAAGACAATAACACTACACCTGCTGAGAACACTGGCTGTTAGAGGCAGTGAGACTGAAGCATTAATCCAGCTGGGACATTCACAATACACTGGACTTTGAAAACACACAGACTAGCGGATGGCAAAGGCTGCTTCTGTCAGAGACACTTCTATTAACACTAAGATAGTAGTAGTGCAGAGGGGTTTCTATGAGGTACCTTGTAAATACTTTGAAAATGAATAAAACATTTGGTGGCAGCACCATAATCCATTGAGAATGTATTACATTAACATACACTGAAATTCATCTACCATGGTTTTACACAGCGAACCAAGGTGCTTCCAAGAATACAGTGGTACTGCTGTACTATGGTACATGACCAATCACACTATAGTACTGTGGTTTTTTGGAATGTACCATGATAGTACCATGTTATTCTTGCATGTACCTTAGAGTTTATTTAACAATGTGATTTTTTTTTTGCATTCTGAGAAAAAAAACATGTCGGCATACACAAAAATATTAAGCAACAACTGTTTTCAATACAGATAATAAGAAATCATCCTATTACAATGATTTCTGAAGTATCGAGGCAATTCAATACTAAATTCAACTTTGATACAAGAGAAATAAAATACATTTTAATACGTTTTACTGTATTATTGATTAAATACATGTAGACTTGGTGGGCATAACCTTTTTTCAAAAACAAAAAACACAAATCAACAAATTAATACATTTTCTACAAAACTGAATATAGAGAGGTGAATATATTCTGAAAATCATATTAACGGCAATCTAAGCTATTTTCAAGAATGCTTGTCCTTACATTACGCTTACATGTCTAAACAACATGACAATCCCAGGTACTTTTGGGTACATATGTGGCTTTCTCAAGTGTTACATATAAACAGGACTTTAATCCTGACAATCCTGTTGAACGGATCATAACCTGCTAGATGAAAAACCTTACAGTTCAATTGCTATTTTTATTAGAACTCTACAACCTGTTATCGACTCTCACAAAGATATTTTCTGAGTGTGACATTCACACTACACAATGACAGCTGATTAAAACCTACAGTTTTAAACAGGACACTCGAGATGCCTTTCATTAAATCAGACACAGTTATCACCAAAGATGTGGCTATAGGGGTGCTAATTCTTGCACTGTTAAACAAAAATTAAAATATGTCTGATCCTGATCTGTTCCCCTGCATATTTTACATTTCCCATTCAAAAACTAAAATGAATTCAGCCAATCTACTCACCAATAACTCATATTTCTATTCTCAGTTTTAATTACTTTTAATAAATTTTCAAAGTTTATTTTTATTTGCCACTTTTTTTTAAAGAAAAATACTAATAGGAGTGAGCAGCATACTGGCTGAGATAATAAACTGGTGTACGTTTTAAAATATCACTTTTTATTGTGCTTAATCATTCTTTTCAATGATTCCTTCTGCATGTTACATCATCACACCAGTAGGTGGCAACAAGTGACCAAGTCTTTATGAGCTGAGTCTCTGAGTCATGTACTCAAACGATTCATTCAAACACAAACATTCTTTCAAAAACTCAACAAGACAATCATTAACTCAACTGATTTGTTCATGAACCAACACATTTATCATGCAGACTTTAGATCTCGCAATTGCCAGGCGTCCACAGTTTGACCACAAAACCAATACAAATATGAGAACATGTGCACAGATTGTACTATTGCACGGCATGAAGAACTGGAGCTATGGACCTGGGATTGCATATGTGCGTGTCCAAAAGACAAATATTCAGCCTTGGATTTTTTTATTGTACACTAATATTCCAATCCTGGCTGTCTTTCCAGTGTCTGGTTCTTTTCATCCAGGACTGAATCAACAAGCTCAAACAGACATCAACAGAGCAAATGAACTACCCTGTGATGATGCCTGAAACATCAGGCAGCATTTAAGTATGTAATCTGGAGAGGAAAAAGATGACAGGCATGACAGCATCCTATTGCATGCTGGGATACACTACATATGTAGTAACATGACCCGGATTTAAAGCTGCATAATCTGTCAAAACACTGACACATGGCGTGCTATTTCTACACATGGACGCACACATAAAACACTCTCTGTCATTCTGTTGTGAATGTGCTGTAATCCACACAAACACCACCTGATGACACAAACAGAACAACGTCTCCCTTGCACAACTACCACAGTTACTATAGTTTCAATCAATCAGTCAATAAAATGGATATTTCATTTCCACACACAAAAATACAACTTGGTATTACTGTCCAAATATATATTTATATACTACTACTTCTACTACTAATATGAAAACAAAGAAAAAATATTCTTAAAGACAAAACAAATAAAACGAAGAAAAACACAAAGCAAAGAAAAACAAACCAAAAGATATATATACACAACAAAACAATATAGCAATATATAGCAAAACAAAAGCTAAAAGTCCACAAAAGTACAGCCAATAAATAATTAAAATAAAAGTCAAACACTAATATCATGGTCCATGTCAATGGAAACATAGTAATACCATGGTACTTGTTAGAATACAACACTAAACTAATCAGATATCCTTCTAGAAGCATCCATAACCCCTTTAGTTCCATTTTTTAAGATATATGTACATTTACATATTTAGCAGACGCTTTTATCCAAAGTGACTTACAGAGCATTCAGGTTATACATTTTTATGTCAGTGTGTTTCCTGGAAATTGAACCCACAACTTTTTGTGCTGCTAACGTAATGCTCTTCCACTGAGCCACAGGAACACATATCTTTAGATGCCATGGCATTAACATCACACACTATCAATGAACCGCAGTGCATGGAACTTGTTGTAAAGAACATTTTGATTATGCTTTTACTGTAGATCGGGGAGCCCACACTTTGTGTAGGGATCTACTTTTCAAATAAGAAACTCAAGTAAAAAATAAATAAATAATACAATAAATAAATAAAAAAGGCATGTTGGGATGTATATTTATATTGCATTATTTAAATTTGTAATAAAAAAATAATAGTAAAAAATAATGTTCAATTCTTAGTACCCCTGTAGAACTGTGCCTGCATTTACCTGAAGCAGTGGTTCTCAACCTATTTTACTGCAAGACCCCTTCGTCTCCAAATCAATAGCCTACTGCAAGCCCACACTTTTCTATTAACTAAAACCTTTGTATTTGTTTTACTTTTCAACTACTATTGCTTATAAACTACTATATGGACTATAAAGAACATCACCCACAGCTCAACCTGGCAAAGACTGAGCTTCTTGTCTTCCCTGTCACTCCAACTCTACAGCATGATTTCACCATTCAGTTAGGTTCATCAACAATTACCCCATCAGCTTAGTCAGAAATCTTATTGTAATCTTTGGGTCCAGCTGACCTTCACTAAACACACCAAAATACAAATGCAAAGACTGAACTCGATCTTGCAGGTTTGCACTACACAACATCAGAAAGATCAGGCCCTTTCTGACAGAGCATGCTGGACAACTTCTTGTCCAGGCCCTTGTCATTTCTAGGCTGGACTACTGCAATGCTCTTCTAGCTGGACTTCCATCCAAACACAATCAAACCTCTACAAATGATTCAGAATGCACGTGACGACTGGTCTTAGCCTACCCAAAAGAAATACATGTTACACCTCGTCTCCTCTTTTGCTTCCGCATTGCAGCTTGCATCCAGTTCAAGACACTGATGCTTGCATATAGAACAACCACAGGCTCAGCACCCTCCTACTTCCACTCACTATTACGCTACTACATCCCTCCAGAAGCCCTCCTACTTCCAGCCACTGTATTACGATCTACATCCTCCAGGTTTTGAGCCCTACTTCCACTCACTATTACAAATCTAGCATCCCCTCCAGAAGCCCGCCTACTTCCACTCACTAGAATTTACATCCCCTCCAGAAGCCCCTCCTATTATATATATTATTAATTTACATTATCCAGAAGCCCCTCCTACTTCATCACTATTAGTGCATAGGCTATATCCCCTCCAGAAGCCCGCCTATCTTCCACTCACCTGGTTACAAATCTACATCCTCCAGAAGCACGCCTACTTCCACTCACTATACAAATCTACATCCCTCTTGTTCAGGCCCTTGTCATTTCTAGACTGGACTACTTCAATGCTCTTCTAGCTGGACTTCCATCAAACCTCTACAAATGATTCAGAATGCAGCGGCACGACTGGTCTTCAACGAGCCCAAAAGAATGCTGGAACCATCCTGAACGCTGGATCCCTGTCAATCTTCAAGCAACAACTGAAAACTCATCTCTTTCAACTCTACTTGACTTCATCATAAAAAAAATACTTTCCCTTTTTCAAAATCTTCATCTTTATCTTTCTCTACTTCCCTTGCTAGCTTGTACTTATTTGAACAATGCCTGAGACTTGGTGTTACGAGCACTTCCTCTGTATGTTTGCCTCTTCAAGATTAATCGCTTTATGTATTCCCCAATTGTAAGTCGCTTTGGATGTAAATATGGGTCCATTCAAAATCACTAAACACACCAAAATACAAATGAAAAACGAAACCATTCTGAACTCAGCGATCTGAAGGTGGAATAGTTCCTCTGTCAGAACAAGCTGTTTGGAGCATCTGATGCCCATTTGTACATAAACGCCACTGATCCTCACAAACTTTTCCAAAACACGCAAGCATGCATAAACACTTGCTGTATTCAGCTACGTGAATATACTGAGCTGTAGCCTATTCAAGCAAAAATATGATGTTATAGTGATGAGTGAGCCGAGAGCGCACAACGGTTCGTTTCCACATTAAATAACGGACACAACGCGCACCTAAAAGCATGACCCTGTATGTCACTGTAATCACCTTTACCTTGATTACACTCGTCATCCATCAAAACTTTAGGCTACTAACATCACACTGGCTTCTTTTATCCAGCCGAGAGCTGTAGTTTGCGTATCATATACTCATACAGCGGTTTTGAGCCGCCGTTCAGTCTGTATTTCACACAGCTCGATGAGAAACGGATTGAGCTGCTCCGAAATCACAGAATACGTAGAGAGGTGGTGCTGTTATATATATATATATATATATATTATTATTGTTTTTTACATTATTTAACATATTAGTCATAACATTAGTGCATAGGCTATATTATATTTTTGTTTATCTCGCACCACCTGGTTGAGAACCACTGACCTAAAGCACGGTCTACCAGCATTGCCTCACTTATAAAGATATAGCGTAAGTCGCTTTGGATAAAATGCATTAAAAAAATAATACTATTGCAGTAGATTGTGAGGAGTGAACTTTAGGAGGACTAACGGGCAACAGAAGCTTGAGGATGGGGGAAGGGAACCCCACAGTGTGTGTGTGTGTGTGTGTGTGTGTGTGTGTGTTCCTGCCTAACTGGGTCGTGATCTTGACACTCTTAGCAGCTCAAGTGCAGTCCCTCACACTCTCAAAGCAATGATGTCAGCTAAACAGAAGGGGAAAAACTACAGTGTGTCTGGAGATTCTCAACACCTCATTTATTGCCTCTGAGGAATGGACGACCGCAGTGGGGTCTGTTTTCCTTTTCCTGGGCTCATTTATAATAAAGACGAAGAGAACAGGGTCAGTTGGGGCTTCTGATTAGTATGAGTTTAAAGAATAACAGATGTACACACACACACACACACACACACACACACACACACAGAGGTTAAGTGACCCTGTTACTGAGGCCAGACCACACACTTGTTCTCTGGCTCCGTGAAGTTTGATCTGTCATCAGGACTATTATGGCCTGCTCTGGACGTGCTCGCTCTGGCCTGGAAGACACTAACGAAAACGAGCCAAAACAAACGGGAAAGAGTAGTTTTCTGCGTGTGTGTTTGTTTCTGAGGAGTGTGTGTGCATACATCTGCTGGTTTGTGTAAACTCAAGTCAATGGGGGAAAACCTACTTTGACATGGGCCTGTTTTAACGACCTGTGCTAGCGGCCCTGCTATGATTTATTAAAACAACCCTTCCTGCTTCCTAATCTTTGTTTACTGCTGTAGTAGCACGTTATCTCAACCAATCCCGGGTTCATTTCCATAACTACTAATCATATCTGTTTCTCTGATAGGTCTTGCAAAGCATTTTGATAAGCTACGCTGTCTTGTGTAGACGCCGAATCAAAGAAAAGCTGTGGGATGCTAAGCTAACTCTAAATGCTAAGAAGTGGTTTTCCTAACAAAACAAAAGAACACTTCTGCTGTACTTACAGTATTTTGCTACTGATAGTACAATAAACCTGTGACAACTGTATATTTGTCACTAATAAATCAGAAAAAAAATAATTAAAACAAATTAATCTTACAAAAGGTCATTTGGCAGATAAATAATACAGTAAGTTATCAGACATGTTCAAAATACCATGGTAGTATTTCATTTTTGTACTGCTACTACATAAATGCATTGTACATTAATAATAATAGTTATTATTATTTTATTTTCATTGATTCATTCATTCTCTGCAATAATTCCAGTAACATGTAAACACAAATATACCACAGTTATACCGGTACTGATCGCTGTACCAATACAGTACCGTTTTCGGTATTACCATGGTACTGTGTGTTTTATTTTTTGTAGTTATGGTATTTTTCTCTTAGTTCTGTGCAATAACAGTAACTATGCAGTTTTGGCAGAAATGATGGTTACTATGGTAAAAATGCCCAAAAGGGGAAAAAAATTACAAATTACTTTAACCATTAGATAATTTCACTCCAGCTCATATTCTAATTTCAAGCTTTGAAAATGTCAGGCTTCAACATGTCTTACATAAATACAGGGGAGCATTTCAATGGCAGCATTGAATTTCAGTGCTAGCGTTCAAATAGGAAACTTAATAGCGTCGAGGCACACTGTGAGAAAATTAAAGCCCGCCACTCTTTCTGCAGCTGCTTTCTGGAATAGTGTTGAACAGCTTGAGCTGTTTGGTGAAATTCAAGATAAATATCCTGAATGTACGCCAGCCGGCCAAAGTAAACTCGTACTGACCAGTGTGTTCATGCCTTACTCGTCCTTTCTCTCATTCTCTCTGACAGTCTCTATAATGTGTAGCTTTAAGGATAACTTAAAGCCTGTAACAGAGTGCTTCGTATAACTCAGAGTAGTGTAAACCATGTACTCAGAAGAAAAGATGTGGGGCTGCTTTTGTTTGATCTGAACATGAATCATAGATGTTATTAAGCTCCACTTCACTTCAGTGGAGTAAATTGATGAAAATCACTAAGATGGTTTGCCAAGTCCTTTTGAGGGCTTCAACTTAAGAACAAAGGGCAAAAATACATCTGAAAAAAATATAATATATTATAATAACACAAAGAAAATTATATAATATAACAAAATATAATATAATATAATAGCAATTTATTTCGCATTTACACAGACAGCAATCTAATCACTGGAGGTCAGTCAAGTCAAATTCATTTGTATTCAAAGCAGCTTTACAGAAAATCATGATGTTTCTATTCAAAATATCTTAATATCTTCATGCCTAATAGTTGCATTTAACAAATTAAAGGATTTGAGATATGATATAGTACTGTCCTATTAGAGTAAACAGTATGAATGGTGGACATACTCATATATACAACTTTATATAAAGAGCTGGATGAAAATATTTCATTTCATTTTGTGATAAAAAACAGGCTATTGAG
>CM050414.1:27275278-27315278 GCA_027564155.1 Gymnocypris eckloni scoliostomus
TGAAGTTGAGTGGTATCTTCCGAGTCTTATTCATAAATCAGTTGAAAGCTATGTAGCCACTATTTGTCTTCAGTTTTCTTTTTTAAAAACCTGAAATTGCTAAATTAGAAGAACTCACATTAACGGTAAAGTTTTTTATTGCGTTTGATGAAACCGTATACGGTATATATACGATTACCGTTTTTCCATTTACTCCTTTAAATATCGGTCATGCATATAACTCGATAGCTTTCATATAATGTTTCATGCAAACTGCACAATAAGTGTGTTTTGAAACCCTTGTGCATTTATAAAACAAAACTCGGACACTATTGTACTAACCTTAAACATTACCAGAGACAAACGCCATGACTGGAAGGCAGCTTGTGCTTTGGAACGTGCACTGATCACACAAACACTCCTACACATGTGCTACACACACATACACAGCAGAAAAGGGTCACCTCTAAACACACCAGCATCTGACAACTCAACTTAACGGTGACAGACCCAAAGAGAGCCGCAAAACAAGACAACAAATCTATTCAATCTCCTGGCATGGACCGCACACACACACACACACACGCACACACACACACACACACACACACACACGCACGCACACACACACACAGACTGATAACACATGCGCAGCTCAACACACACAAATCCATGCATCCATCCACGCACACACACACACACATATCCAACATGTCGCCTTTGCCTCAAATGAGGTCTTACCACATATTTAACACTTTAACCCGAGTCTATATCCCTCCTCCCACTTCCTCCTCCCGTCTAGCAATCGTGCCGCCACACACGCCGCTTTCTTGCTCTCTCGGTAATCAGCTTAGCTGCAGCCTGCTCGCTTGGCCGCCATTGCTAGTTGGACAAAACCACAATGTGAAGCTCCCACCAGAGCCGGGCCTAACCTTCCAGCATTCACAGTACGCCAAGGGGCCTTCGTGACCGCCTCGGTCCCATCTGGGGGGCTCTTTCCCCTGGGACAGAAGAGGTGATACGCCCCCTCTGCCCGGTGAACCTCCGGGGAGCTCAGGAGCTATTGTTTGTGGGCTATCAGTCTGCGGCTCTTTTGTTCGGCAAATGACAGATGCCACATTGTTTGACATGTACATGACACACTTCGGATGAGGGTGGAGAGGAGGCTGGCGAGAGGGGAGGAGATAGAGGATGGGAAGAAAAGAGAAGGGGAGGAGAGAGGGAAAGGGCAGGGGACGGCGCTTTGTGCCGCTGCCAGTTCTCAAAGCAGCCGTAATCCCCTTCAGCCCATCTATTGTCCCTCAAGCTCATAAAAGTGACATCACACTTAGGTCCGGGTGACAAACGGCAATACTTGATGTGAACACGAACAGCACCGCATTGTGATCGCAACATCATGCCAACCGCTTAAAAGAAACATGCGTGAGGTTTATAAACCTTTATACATCAGCAAAAACGGATTTGGAGAAGCATGAATCGGTAGTTTAGAATTAAAGCAAGCACATATAATGCTAAATAAGGTAAATTTGAGCTATGCTCAACCGAATACTTCACGATTTCCATCACTAAAGCTGCATTTCTGTGCACATAAAAAAATAAAAAAATAACTTAACATTTATCTAAAACTGCATTCTGATTTGTTTTTCTGGGGAAAACGGGTGCATGTTTATTCGTTGAAGTAGTACTTCCTTATATTAAGCTCCACAACCGTATATACATCTAGCAGGAGCTTTATGTCTGCAACACAAAAGGACACCACCATTTCCTGCTTCTGCAGTACATTGAGTCCTAACATGAAGACACAGTGCCCCCTAGTGGCCTAAAAACACTAACAGACCCATGAAAGACTGCAAGACGTTCATATGCTATATTAGAGCTGCAATACTCCCTTCCCCCACATTTCACATGCACTTCCTGTCCTCACCAGCAGGGCGCAGTGTTGTACAATCCACACTCTGGCCAAAAGCACTCTAAGCAAAATATGGGAGTCTCTAGTAAAGAACAGGCAGAAGGTGCTGATAGTTTAGTATTTCTGTCTTATGTAAGTGTGGGCTGTAAGAAACTGACCCCAGATCAGTGCTTATGAGCAGGTTAAGCTTCATGGAATGAGTTTAATCTGATTGGTTTAAAGTGATAATCATCTTAAATGCATCTGAAAGCAGCTTTACTAGGTCAAAGGCACACAACTCAGAGGGAATGTAAAACCTTAAGAGAAACACACACACACACACACACACACACACACACAAGCTGGCTGGTAACCCAGACTGTCAGAGCGGGTCTCACAACACTGTCGGTTTTCTTACCCCTAAGTGAGCCTATCAAAACAAACATAACCACGACGAGAGAGAGAGAGAGAGAGAGAGTGCACGAGAGAGAGAGAGAGAGCGCGAGAGAGAGAGAGAGAGAGAGAGAGAGAGAGAGAGAGAGAGAGAGAGAGAGAGAGAGAGAGAGAGAGAGAGAAGAGAGAGAGAGCGAGAGAGAGAGAGAGAGAGAGGCGAGCGAGCGAGAGAGAAGAGAGCGAGAGAGAGAGAGAGAGAGAGAGGCGAGAGAGAGAGAGAGAGAGAGAGAGAGAGATAAACTTCTGGTTAAAAACCTCAATTTTGCACTTTTTAAAACTGAAATTATTATACTATTTGAATATAATCATAATGTAACTTCTATGTGATTTTATCTTTTCTTTATAAGTGATATACTGCACATACAGTATGTGTGCTTCCGCTTGTGTACTTCTGTAGTGAACTCTTCATATGTTGCACTGTGTATTGCAAACAGTATTAGCTGCAAATAGATATTATTATATTATTTACTGTATATGTACTCAATACTTGGTAGGGGCTCCTTTTGCTTTAATTACTGTCTCAATTCGGCGTGGCATGGAGGTGATCAGTTTGTGGCACTGCTGAGGTGGTGTGAAGCCCAGGTTTCTTTGACAGTGGCCTTCAGCTCATCTGCATTTTTTGGTCTCTTGTTTCTCATTTTCCTCTTGACAATACTCCATAGATTCTCTATGTTCAGGTCTGGTGAGTTTGCTGGCCAGTCAAGCACACCAACACCATGGTTATTTAACCAACTTTTGGTGCTTTTGGCAGTGTGGACAGGAGCCAAATCCTGCTGGAAAATGAAATCAGCATCTTTAAAAAGCTGGTCAGTAGAAGGAAGCATGAAGTGCTCCAAAATTTATTGGTAAACGGGTGCAGTGACGTTGGTTTTCAAAAAACAAAATGGACTAAAACCAGCTAGGACTAGCAAGGTCCTAAAAAACTAGGGCCTTGGTTTCCAAATGAAATACGAAACTCGCTCTCATCTGAAAAGGACTTTGGACCACGGGGCAACAGTCCAGTTCTTCTTCTCCTTAGCCCAGGTAAGACGCCTCTGACGACAACTGTAGCCAAATTCCTCGACACGTCTGTGTGTGGTGCTCTTGATGCTTGACCCCAGACTCAGTCCATTCCTTGTGAAGTTCACCCAAATTCTTGAATGGATTTTGCTTGACAATCCTCATAAGTCTGCGGTTCTCTCGGTTGGTTGTGCATCTTTTTCTTCCACACTTTTTCCTTCCACTCAACTTTCTGTTAACATGCTTGGATACAGCACTCTGTGAACAGCCAGCTTCTTTGGCAATGAATGTTTGTGGCTTACCCTCCTTCAATGATTGTCTTCTGGACAACTGTCAGATCAGCAGTCTTCCCCATGATTGTGTAGCCCAGTGAACCAAACTGAGACCATTTTGAAGAATCAGGAAACCTTTGTTTTGAGTTGATTAGCTGATTGTTATGTCACCATATTCTAATTTGTTGAGAGTGAATTGGTGGGTTTTTGTTAAATGTGAGCCAAAATCATCACAATTAAAAGAACTTAAACTACTTCAGTCTGTGTGCATTGAATTTATTTAATACACGATTTGAGTTGAATTACTGAAAAAAATTAACTTTTCCACGACATTTTAATTTATTGAGATGCACCTGTACATACATGAACGAGGAAACCTTTTATCATAAGAGGCAACACTATTTGTAGTACACAACGCATAATGTGCATATACATGCTGAAGAAATTCTTATCAATGCTGAAAACAGTTTCTGTTGCTTAGAATGTGTACAAAGCAAACAGTGACTCTACCATTCAACAATTTTGGTAAGAATATGTCACAAGAAAAAAAAGATTTGAATACTTTTATCCAGCAACAGAGAAACCTTTAGTTTTAAGCTAGTTACTCAGCGGCATCTGAGAAAATCGCTGCCAGGGGTGTTATAATGAGAGCAATTAGCATACAAGTACAACTTCAAGGAGTCTCAATGGAGAAAGATCAAACATTTATCCAGACATTTTAATAAATTAGTTCAAATGAGTATTAAATTATGACAACAATGGTACATTGTATTTTCAGACTGTACAGTAAATCACACAAATTTGAGAATAAGCCAACAGATGTCACATCCATCAAGAAGGTGAAAGGTGGAACTTCACTTCTATGCACCTTGATAAGGTTAGACGACATTGAATTGAACACAAAAGAAAATAAGGCTGTAAGAGATAGACTTACACTCTTTACAATGACAGGCACTGTATAGAGGTCCTATAATCACACATTTGTATTTCTATCCCTCATCCACGTTCATTCTTGTCAAAAATTAAATAAATTGCTATCCTGATTATGTTCTACAACCACTACATTAAGCGTTACTTTTTCTCCCATTTCAGTTCTTACACGTGATCCGTCTCCTGCTCCTCATATTGTGTAGTGTGTAAATCACCTCTATCACAAAGACACTTTCCTCTGGCTAAGTACCAACAGTCCTACATTCCTGCTTTCAATGTGATCCAGCTCCTGTACTACACCAGGATCTAGGTTTAGATCTAGAACAGTGAGGACTGTTAAAGTACTTTTTCACACTATAATACATATATAGAAACACCAAGGTCTCAGCTCAGCGTAACAGACACACATTAAAACCTCCAAAGGAAACTAAGTGTAAAGCTGTCAGCGATAAAACAGGACGTAACTGCACTCAACATGCCAACTCTAACCTCTTTATTTAGCGGTTCAGCTACAGACAAAACAAGACAGACTTTTCACACTTCGTTCTTCTGCTTTTCTCAGTGCTCGTTCTGTTGCATAACTATGAAAAATCATCTCATATCAGACTGAGTAATGCACAGTACTTCAAATATGCAGACTTCTTTCTCAGACTCCATCCGTCATAGTTTCTGGCTGTTGAATAAAGTCAGAGTGGCTAATTCACAACCTTGCAAGTGCTGCGCTGAGCAAATCCCTATCGTCAGACATATGAGCCTGGGTGAAATTACAGCTCGCCCTTTCAGTCTCTCAGCTGCTATTAGACAAAGTGAGCGTTTGAAGAATATGTCACATTCTGTAGGGCATAAATTGTACAGGGGGCTGTGCGATATTGCACCAATTTCAGCTTAAAAGGCCAGAAACGCCTTGAGTAAGCAATGCAGGAGAAAGATCTAATCAACCTGGAAGAAAAATACTCTGGTAAGGGATGTTCTGTTAATAGAATTGTGCAGTAAGTGAAGTATCCTTCAAGCTCAAATGAAGCAGTCCTGCTGTGTGTTTCTCTCTTTAAAGTTTGAGAGGCATTGATTCATGTTTGTTTCAGATCACAATACACTAGAAGTTGTGTTTATGCAATAACTATTAAGTGTTTCCATGCACTATTCAATATCTACATGCAAATCGGTAAACTGAGAAAGAACTGCCTGAGATTTGTTTTAATGCTTCGACTTTTCTCCGATCACACTTTCATTGTCAGACGTGCACACATTGAATGAGTTGATTGTACACTTTTTCTGTACTGTATTTCAATGGTAAAACCTCCATCTTATTTGCTTACAACCTGTGATTCCATTTAACCAGGCTGTGCTGTATCATGTCAATGTTTCTGTACAATGCAAACAGATTACGTCTCATTCACAAAACTAAACACTATGTGCCTGGCACAATTAATGTTGTGATAAAATGCCTACAAAAAAACACATTACATAAATGTAAATAAATGACACTATCAGCAGATCTGATATCAGCTGATTAGCTTAAACTGTTTGGCCTACCCTTGACTGGTTTATGAGTGATAAAATAATACATGAAATTGCATGTTGCATTATATACGACCTGCTGTACAAGTACATTACACAAATGTCTTCTTAATAAGTTATTACATAGACTTTATGACTTGCTATCAAGTGAAAACATTTAATGAGCCTTTAAAATAGGCAAATTTAACTTTAAGAGCTACAATGGACACTGCATGAGATATTCTGTTCTCTTTCATAGCATCTTGAATAAGTGTATTGTCTTACTGCACTTGATATTTTCAGCTTGTTTATACTTAAAACTATACGACTATATAAAAAACTCCCAGTGGAGTAGACTAAATACACTCATATCAAGTCTTGTTTTCAGAGATTGCATCTTTAATATCTTATGCAGTGTTGCTTCACAAGTAAATTAATCTTGTTGATTTTTTTTAAATAATATATTTTGCAAAGTAATTATCTTCACTGTCATCCTGTTAGCATTTATTCATTATTTTTTAATAACAAGGCCTGAGAAAAAGCTGTTAAAGTTGGGGGAAACATGTAATTCAGTCATAAGTGTGCAATTTCTGTGCAATTAGAGTCATCACAACAGAACTGCAAGAATAGCATTTAATAACAATGAATTAACGTTTTGGTAGAGACGGAGTGTTTTAGCTTTTTTGAAGGAATCAACCTACAAATGGCTTACTCATAGTTGTCTCTGCAGCAAAGAAAAATGACACACTTTAGCTTTAAGAAGACTGTGTAAAGTTAGACACCTGTATCTAATCTGATTTGCCCTTTAGCTAGTGCTGTTGTAACTCAAGCAGAAGCTTCCAGTAATTACAGAGAGGACAGAGTAACTTGAGGTTAAGTGTCTAAGGCACAATGGCAATACTTCATTGATGTCTTGCGGTAACCTACATCCATTCAGTTATCTGCCCATATCCTTAACTAACAGGTTACACGACCCCACAGTAGAGCGTACATATGAGTGGGAGATATTGGCAAAGATCTGTGTCCTGGCCTTCAGCACTGCTGTGGGTGATGTGCCCTGAGGGGTGATAACCTGAAGCCAGCATCATCCAGCACTTTAGAGAGCATGATGGTACTGGATCAGCTGTGAGTTTAACTTCACATAATGCAGTTTCTGCCTTGAAAACAGAAAGGAAAAGATTCCCTCGAGTTACACGAGCTCATCCTGAAAAATCATGCAGTTGTGTCTGTGTGTTTGGTGGGTGCTCTCTCTCTCGCTCTCCATCTCTCCCAGAGCGGTATGACGCCGTCAGTGCTAGATTTAATACTGATGCTCCAGGGGACGATGACACTGGATTAGGGCGACCGATATTATTCAGGGCGATATGTGTGTGTGTCAAGTGACCGATCAATGATATTTGCTCCTCAAAATTAAAATAACAGATGTTTGAGCTCTGACAAAAAACGTTCTTTAAATGCTTTTAATATGTCTTTAATAAAAACTGATTAAATTAACAATAATAAAAATAAATAATTAATAATATAACAAAGAGATGCTCACTCCAGAAGCATTCTGCAAAAACATTTTGTAAAACTTAAAGTAGTAAAATGATTAATAATAAGTGATTATTTCAACAGTTAATAATTGTTGATTATTCAGTTTTGAATTAGTAATATATTGAAGTGAACTTATATTTTGACAATGAACAACTGTATTTGTAAATTGTTAACAAAGTTTATATGTTTAATTGTAGTGTTTATTCGAGGTCAATCATGATAACAGCTTCTGAACGTTCAATGTGTGTGTATAAATGATGTCATTTGACACAGAATGAGATGACAGAGATGTATTTAAGTCACCATTTAATTGCATTATACTGAATGACATATTTAACATCATTTTGTGGGCTTATAATAAAATAAAGGTAAACATAAGACTGCATTTATGTTTTGATAAACTATGCAGAATCATATTCATCTCTTAAAATATCGAGGGTTATGATATAAACTGTCCATAGCAAGATCCCGATTTGATTTGCAAACCAAACTACCATTTAATTAATTTACTTCACCAATCATAAACAGTTTATGGTATGCATAAAAATAGTGCATTAAAATTATCAAGCTGTATTATTTTAAAGCATAGCAAATGTTTGCTTTTGAGGCATAAAAAAAAAAGTAAATCTGAAATAAATATGTAGTGTTTTTCTATTCACCAATCGGCTCATATAACATGCACCTGTAAATACCAGTATGTTTTGTTTGTAAATTGCATTAAGAAATCAAACTATTGTTTCTGGTCAGACTACTCAATACAGGTCTTACATGATTCAATGATAGCGACTTACAACAGACTCTATTGTGATGTTGATCAACAGAATTACAATTTCAGCCATACTGCAGACAATGATACTGTATTCAGATCTGATAACAAGACATGATAGATGAACAGATGAAGATGACTCACTCATAAATCAGGTATGATGCATAGAAAACAATTAATAGAATGCTTTGACAGATTTAGATGATCTGTTAGACAAATCAAGTTGAAACAGTGACACGCTCAATAGAACATGCTTTATATCATCTCTGACTGAAACATACAATAAACAAGATGTATTCACAATAGATATTGAGATGCTGCAATTACACGATATGAAGTTTTTTTTTTATTAATTTATAACAACAGCTGATTATAAATAGATATTGATTACATTACAGAACATGATTTAATTATTAAAATTATAGACAGAGATATCTGAAAGCTGCTTTATACATATAACATGTAATTTAATAATCATTGGGAGGCACAGATAAAGGTTAATGCTTTTTATTATAATTTGATAATATTATCTGTCCTGCATCTAACTATTTTCAAAAGTCATATGATAAGAAGCAATGAGGTAAGAAAGCGTTGATCATTAGTTGCTTATGATAAACTATTTTAGCACCATAACCACTCTTTAATTAATTTTGATAATCAACAGTCCTGAGCAGACAGGCTTTGATTGCTGCAAAAAAACTCAGCAGATAGACACACAGATTTGTTTAACACATACATTTATGCCATTAACTCTAACTCAAACTAACTAAATATTTGATTTTTAAGTTATATCTATTGCATTTCATAAAATTGAATGTGTGACTTTTACTAAAGTAACACATGAATTTCAAGAATAAAGTCATGACTTTTGCTTTTACAACAGACTGTTGTTTGTTTCAGTATTGTTGCAGAAAACACTGTGTTCTTTCTTGAACTGCCTTACATTCCTGACAGAGCCATCATTTCAATTCTGGTTTGCACATTTATTGGGTCATATGGTATTACTTAGGCATATGTCAAATGTCACTACTGTACAGGCTATATGATCTATTGTCGATGTTAAATTAAGTACTATCGAAAAGCAAGATGACTAGCTGAATCATGGTACATCACTGCACTCACTCACTCACTCACTCACTCACTATGAGTTGCATGCATGAGAAAAATAAGTTAATATTTAAATGCTTTGATGAATCTGCCTTTAAGTGTGATCACGGGCTGTTCAGAGACAGAAATCAAGCCGAGCTGTTCATCAAAAGCCCTGACACGCTGATCAGAGACATGCTGTGTGTGTCCTCGGCATCTCTGCAGCTAGGAAACATACACACACACACACCAGCGGCCCATGTGCATTCACAGACTCTCCCCATCCAGATGGCTGCTTTGTGGAGAGCCTTCCGCTCCGCAATTACAGCGATATGAAAGTGGTTTTCTTTTTTCCCCATTATTTCTGATCAGAGAGGCAAACGGAGCTGCCAGGGGGTGTATGAGAGTCTGATAGACGCCCACGCGGGCTAGAACACCCTGCATTTAAACGTGCTGCCAGTGAGCGTGACCGCACAAAGGCCTGTGATCAGACAGAGATCCCATCTGGAGAGAAGCTGCTTTATATGCATTGGGCTACAGTGATGGAGAAGTCTTCAGGGGAGGGTAATCAGCTCTGGAGGAGGCAAGTGACAGACACGGGATGAACCCTGCTCTGTCTGTCCATTTTGCTTCAACTCTGGCCTGATAATATTCTATCTGTCCTCGTGGCGTCAGAAAGCTGTCCTTTTCGAAAACTCAGTATGAGTGACAGAAGACAGAGTGAGGAAGGAAGGAAAGCGTTGATCATGAGTTGGCGTTATGGTCTATGGTCTTAGCACCAGTAACCACACTTTCAGAAAGTTTGTCACTGACACTGAGCAGACAGAATGATTGCTAGACAAAAAAAACTCAGGCAGATAGACACACAGATAGTTTACCACATACATTTTCACATGCCATTATCTCTCCGTCTTACTAAATACGTTTATTTTTAATAATATCAATGTGTTCATTTCATAAAAGTTGTTGGAATATTCAGACATTTGGTCCTAAAAGCACAGACACAGAATTTCAAGAATAAAGTCAAGTCAGCATTATTTATATAGCGCTTTTTACAATGCAGACTGTGTCAAAGCAGCTTTACAGTATTGAACAGGGAAATTGTGTGTCGAAACAGTGTGCCGTTCTCCTCTGGTCAGATGAAACCAGCAGTTTAATTCTAGGTTGCAAGCAGTTTAATTCTGGGCTGACATTAGTATTCTCACTTAAACATATTGTCAAAAGAAAGCGCTTACCTACTGTCCCTCAGGCTACTATGAATTAATTGCGCCCTCAGTTAAATTAAGTACAGTCCATCATGGAAGAGACTCGGGATGAATTGTGGTGTGGTACAGGGAGGATCTGTCCAAACACATTCCTATTATTACATTTACATTTATGCATTTAGCAGATGCTTTTATGTTTTATCCAAAGTGACTTACACTGTATTAAGGCTATACATTTTTTTGTCAGTGTATGTGTGTTCCCTGGGAATTGAACCCACAGCCTTTTTGCGCTGCTAACACAATACTCTACCACTGAGCCACAGGAACACTTGGTAAATTTTACCACTGGTAAAAAATAAACCGAAATTGACATTCAACCACTGACATGTATTCTCTGTGCCATCTACATTCCTCCAGTGGAATCCCCTTATAATATCTGAACAACATCCACACAGAGATCAGACATAAACATGTCTTTACCCAAACCCTCCGAGTCTTACAAAAAACCTCCCACCAAGAAACACTCTTGACCAAACAGTAAATCAAAATGGTACAGAGTTGGTGCAGCTCTGCCGAGCTTGAGGCCTGTACATACTCAATGACTGGATCAGAGGGGACTCTTTAGGGAGGTTCACGTGTTGTTCAGGTCTTAGAGAGCGTAGTTGACTATGCCATCACTGACATGGACCTATCCTTCTTCAGTGCATTCACTGTCACACAATGAACTCCACTTTCTAACCATAACCAAATTAACATTTATATTAAAACACAAAACATACTGAAACCAGTACAATTGATCAAATCCAGCAGAGATACTGATGGGCTCCATTCATCACATACAAATGTATCCAAGCCCTCAATTCTGAAGAAGTAAAACATCTAATCAGTACATTTAATTACAAAAAAATAAATAATAAAATGTGAACAACTAAAGATGTGTTGATTTGGCTACAAATGAAAGCAATTACATATTTCACAAAGCTGCATGTAAAAGAAAGGCAGAAAAATATAGAAACATAAAACAAAACAAGATGAAAAATGATTTGACTCAGACTGCAAAACATTAGGAAAACAAATTATCAAATCTGAAACAAACAACCAAACATTGTAGACATAAGAACTGAATTATGTTTAAAAAATAAAACAACACAAAGACACAATTACAATAAAAAATAAATGCATCTGACCAAAAGGTTTCCAAGAAATAGAACATTCAATAAATCATAATCAGTTCTGGGATATGTGAATAATCTGAGCACAACAAAACCACAAGACCTACCAATACAAGATGGAAAACGTTTGAATGAAATATTTAGAGAATGTATCTGAAGAAATCACACCAAAACAACTCAATGAAAATTATAACCAGATCAAACAAAGTATACAAACTTATGAAAACACAATTAAAAACAAATCAAAAACCACTTGATTTTCCAATTATGCAAGAAAAATGTACCCCCAAAAAATCTCAAAAGCCAAAAATGTAAAAATCCTGTGGTCCTGACAGCATTCTAGGTGCAATGCTGAAACACAGCACACCTGAGCTTCAGACATATGTGCTCAAATTATTCAACCTTGTACTTAAGCTGTATTCCTGACATCTGGAGCCAAGAGCTTATTAGACCGATCCACAAGAGTGGAGATAAACTGGACCCTAATTATTCTGGAGGCATGTGTGTGAGCAGTAATCTGGGGAAGTTATTTAACATCAAACTTCCTTAACGAACACAATGTCCTGAGCCCAAGTTAGATTGGCTTCCTTCCATATCATAGAACTACTGACCACAATTACACCCTACACACCCAATCAATAAACACGTAAAACAGACCAAAAACGGGAAAATATTTGCATGCTGTGTTGACTTAAAAAAATTATTTGATTCTATTTGGCACCACAGATTATATTACAAACTTTACAAAGTGGCTCAGTGGGTAAAGTTTAAGACATAATAAAATCTATGTATTCAAACAACAAATGTGCAATATGAATCGGCAATAAACGTATTGAGTGAATTCTTCACCCAGAAGAGATTCAAGAGGTGTGTGGCAGGGTTGTAGCCTGTTCAACATTTACAGTAATGAAATAACAGAGCAGGGCATAGTCTACAGCCCTGGACTCACTCTTCAACACAATAACATCAAGCTTTTGCTGTCCGCAGATGATCTGGTGCTGCTGTCATCCACCCCACAGGGACTACAGCAGCAACTAGACCTGCTGAGCAAAAACTGGGCCCTGGCACTAGTAAACCACAAAAAGACCAACATTAACAGATACCAGTTCAGTCTAGGCAGCACCGCCCTAGAACACACGATGCAGTACACTTACATCGGCCTGATCTGTTAATGATTTAATTATTTTATTTTTTAAGTTCTCATAATGTTTAGTTTAGTGTCAATTTATTCTTGATTATTTTGTATGTCATTTCATTTTATTTTGTGTTATGGTAACGGAGGTCTTTTATTTTGACGGTCATTGGCATGAGCGGATATAATGCGAGTCCGTGACAAACATTTCAGTACGGAACGAAATCTAGACGCACACGGTCACGATTTTGAAGGTTCACGGTTTATAAGGAGTCTAAAAGGATTTAGCTCCTGGTTTAAATGGAGAACAAGGTATAGTTTATATTTCTTGTTACCTGTTTATTTTTGTATTATATTAAAATATGTTTGAATAAGTTTAGGAAGAACAAGTGTCAACACAACTAACCTAAAATCTCACTTAAAACATAACCATCCCACCCAGTTTTTCAATCTGGCAACAACAACCGCAGCTGGAGCTGGAGAGGGTCCAGACAGTTATCTGTTACAGATGCCTTTTCCCGACAGTGTAAATATAACACTCACAGATAGATATAGCCAAAGAGATGAGCCATTAAACACGGTCGAAAAACCAGCTTTTAAAATATGCTGCAAACTTTTTATTGTTAAGAATAAAATGTTCTTAGAGTGCACTTGCATTATTATGCTATTATATTGTCATACTGTAATTATATATCAGTGAAATAAAATTGTCTTAAATGACAATAATATCGTTTATCGCAATTAATTTTGGTGCAATATATCGCACAACAAAAAGTAGTTATCGCGACAGCCCTACAATACAGCTCAAAGAGATCTATATGGCATGAAGAAAAAATGAATCTTAAAATGATTTGAATTACAGATTCCAACTTCTTCAATAGCGTAATTCAGCCCATAGAGTTGTACAGAAGTAAGGTGTACAACTCTTAATCAGTGACCATAACTACAGTAGATGGGAGAGACGTCCAAAAGAATCCACACACACAGAATTCTGCGAACTCGTTCTAAAATTACCAAGGAGAACACCCAATAATGCATGTTGGGCAGAATTAGGCCGATTCTCATTGATTATTAATATGCACAACAAAAAAAATCACTAAAATGCATCTAAAATTGAGTCACTAACTCTCTGTTTTTGACTAACTCTACTAACACTAACCAGTCTCAGACCAGCACTGCCTCTCACCCAAACATCAAAATAAATCAATCTATAAATACATATCTAGAACACTGGGATAAAGAAACTAAAACCCAAGGTAAATTACACTTCTATCGAACTATGAAATCAAATTATGAATAGGAAGAATGTCTCCAGAGTGCCAGAGACACATCCTGATCAAGTACAGGCTCAGTGAACACAGACTAGCCATCGAGAACGGCAGACACAGAAAGAGCTGGTTACCCAGAGAGCAAAGAGTGTGTGCTCACTGTGAGACAGGCCAGAGACGCACTTCCTACTTCACTGCCACAAATGTAAATCAATAAGAGATCTGAACTAATTCACGAGCACTATAAAGAACTTTACAGCCACGACTGAAGAGGAACAGATAAAGATAATATTAGGAGAGGGACAGACAGCAGCACTGGCTGTGAGATATGTGTGGATGTGCCAGAGCCTGAGAGACAGCAGGTGAATGTGTGTAATGTGTTACTGTGTCTGACCTCAGTGTGTTTCCCTACCTTCAGTAGTGTGTGTTAACATGTGTTAAACACTGTGGTACCACATGTTCATGTTTAACTTGTTACACTGTTTAAGTGTAAATTGTGTTTTCTTCTAGTATTTTAATCTTTTCATGGTTGTGATCTTTTGAACATATATTCCAAGCTTTGGAAATATTATATTGTTTACAGTCAATAAAGCAATTTTTGAATTTGAAATTATAGACAGAACAACGACAGACACACAGACAGACTGATAGATAAAAAGATAGAGCAATAGACGGATAGGTAGACATACAGACAGACAGACAGACAGACACAAAGATAGAGCAACAGGCGGATAGGTAGGCAGACAGACAGGCAGACAGGCCGACAGACAGACAGACAGACAGACAGGCAGGCAGACAAACAGACAGACCGACCGACCGACAGACAGACAGAAAGGCAGACAGAGAGTTCTCCACTTCAACCCTACACATCCAGAATTGGCTGTACTATTACTATCAAGAAATGCTACAAATAAGCCAAAACAAGGAAGAGACAAAATGGATACAGGAAGCGAGAGATGTTATATTTGTTCTTCTTGGTCATTAACAGCATGCTGTGCGGCGTAACCACAGCTCTAGACCAGTAATCTGTCAGCCGCTGATGTACTGCTGTCACATTCATATGCACACATCACTGGACCCTTCCAGAAACAGCAGGCATTCAGCAACGACTGTGACGGACGCATTAATCCGGTCAACACCGGTCAAAGCCGTCAACACTCAGGAACAGGTATAAGATCACATGGGTTTTGGGCGCCGCTGCTCTTGTCCATCAAGCTATCACTTAGCCAGCAGAAAGAGATGACAGACTCACTCGTTTGTTCTTCTTGGAGTATGTGTTCTTCAGCAGACGATCTTTCACCCGCTCCTGGTCTCGCTCCATGCTGGTGGCCAGATTGCAGAAGTCGTTCTCGTCCATGTCAGGGGTCACGTTCTCCTCGACCTCCTTCTGTTGTTTGAGTACAATCTCCTCCCATTTCTTCTTTTCCATTTTAACCGAAACATTCTTGTTCTGACAGGAGGAAAAAGAACAGGACAGAATGAGAGATGTTATCCACTTACTCTGCAGGTGAGAGGTTCATCATATCAGTTCAATACTGCAAAACATGTATACGCACAACAACGTCAAATACATTTTAAAGACTAGGAAGAAGAAAGAAAAAGAAAGAGATGAGAGAAAGGATAGGAGTGGAGAATAAGCACAAAGGAGCAGAAATGATTAGAAAGTAGCAAAGTGTAATAAGGAAAGGATGAAAAGGAAGCAGAAGAGGAAAAATACAATAAAATGGAGAAAAAGAGAGAAACAGAAACGAGAATGGAAATGATTGGAAAAGAAAACCAGTTCCCATAGCCATGCATCTGTTTCATGTTTCTGCATGATAATCATAGGGTGACTTTTCCAGTTAGTCTGATATCATTCTCTGTTTCTGCTCAGTTATTGTGTGATTAAAACAAAACCCTACATGAAAAACAAACGGCAAAATACTGTCCAGCTTTGTAAACATGACCTTGCCTGTTTAAATGAACTACAGCTATTTACAGTTAAACAAACCCATGGGTTCACAAAGGTCCATTTGCATCAAGTCAAAAAGCACTGCAAGATATCAAAACAAATCAGAGCATCTGAAGATGAAATTAAACATAACAGGACAAGAGTAAGACTGTGTATGTACTCCACACACTCTTGGTTAAAAACTCTGAATCAAACTATGTATTTTCACTTATACTTCATATTGTTTTGTTACACTGGATTTTGGACCATATATTTACACTGAAACATCAGCAATTGAAACGATGTTCATTCACTGAATATATTCAAACCTAAAACAGAATGAGTGATTGATGTTTTTACAGTAGATAACCAGAACATGCACTTCTGTCCTTATCTCTGCCTCTGTAGGGTCAAATTCACCAGAACATGCTGTTCAATCAGGGGGGGGAGGGGGGGGGCATCCAGGACATAAAGCCTGAAATAGGAACGCTTGGAGAACGTGGTATGGCACTATACACATTACACTGTGTAACAATAAAAATATCTTTATATTACAGTAAAATGTTATATAGTGGGCAGAGCTACTTTGCTATTTATTTACCCATGAGAAGAAATGCCAATGTACAAGGATGATGAACTTATTATTTACTTATGAATAATCTTCATTAATTAAAAAAGCAACTAAATAAAATAAATAAAAAAGTGAATTGCTTAAAATAAAAAATAAAAAAAATTCTAAGAAAAATATAATAATAATAATAACAAAATGTATTAATTCACTGGAATATCCAATGATAATGATGATGACAATAAGGCAAAATATAAAACCATTTTCCCATTGAAATACCAAGAAAATGACTACAAGTTTTGTTTGTATCAGTTTGGTTAGTCACACTTGCAGTTAGCGCTAATGATCATGGAAATAATTTTGTGCTCAGCTTTATGGCAAGATACAGCAGAGCAAACTATTTATTTCTATTAAAACCATGAATAACGTAGATTTTCAAAGGTCATCACAGTTTAAATAAAGCAAATAATAAGCTTCAGTTAAGAAACCCACACGTTTATCTTTCACAAACAAAGAAGGGCAACGTTCAACAACAAAACCAAAGAAAACCTTACAGCATCTGGAAAGATTTTGGTATTTCGAATTGCTGGTGCACGCTGGGTCATGTGGAGAAAATCAGAACAGCTCAGTCTGAATGACCACAAGGCCTCAGAGAGATTTAGTGGAAAAAAGAAAGAGTTTATTCCATTCCACCATAGTCATCTAAACCACCTGCGTCTGGTCAAGAAACATGTCCTAAAATCTGGCAACCAGCTGACGCTCGCTAGTATCCACATTGTCCCACACTGTTCCTCATTATCCACTACTGAATCCAACATAACATAAAACAAACAAACACATTCATGTTGAAAGAGAGAATGATATGTGAAAAAGTTACAAGGACTTGAAATCAGCAGGGAATTATATTTTAACGGAAAGGAGTATGAAATCACACACACTACAAAATAGAGAACATATATATTTAAATGAGCAATAAGCTCAAAGAATAACGAAGAAGTCTGTCCAAAAGAATATCTATCAATAGTTCAGAGGAGTTAACCTGATCTGCCTTTTAGCAGCCACCGCAGGAGAAATGAAAGAGATTAAATATTGATCAAATGACACACTGGCTTCCTCTGAATAAAAGAGAAGACAACGGTGGACAGAATGTGTGTTCAGGCCATTCAATAGCGTTTTGAGAACGTGGTTGATGTGGCTTAATGGGGAGTTGAACCAAAAAACAGGATTGTGTCATCATTTGTGTACTATATATGTAACCCCCCCGGGTCCGCACCATCACACCGAGCGGGTCTCGAACCCGGGATGCCGGGCGAGGAGGCGGGCGCTCTACCAAGGAGAGAGCTAGAGCGCCTCTTTTTCAGGTCAGGCGAGTGAGGTTTACACACAGCCCTTACTGGCATACATCCATTACATATACATGGACTATATTACAAGACAAGATTTTGGTGATTTATAATTAAAATATTATGTGACCCTGGACCACAAAAAAATAGATTTATACATAATCTGCAAACTGAAAGAATAATATTTCAATTGATGTATGGCTTGTTAGGATAGGACAATATTTGGCTGAGATACAACTATTAAAAAATCTGGAATCTGGAAAATAAATATTGAGAAAATCACCTTTAAAGTTGTCCTAATGCTTGTGTCTTTCTTTAGAACAAATTAATATATTTTAAATATTCTTTCATATTTTTTGTTAATCCATTTAGAGTCTAGATAATATGTATTTTCATGCTTCATAAATAGAGTTATTGTAGAAGTAATACATTCCAATATTTACATATGAATAAATCTTAAATTACATGATAGCGAACATGTCTGTTCAGAAGAAAATATTGGTCTCCCAGACTGGCAATGGAGGACAAAATTAAGAGAATATTAAATATATTTATTTTTGTTCCAAAAATTAGCAGAGTTTGTATGGGTCTGGAACAACATGGGGAGTAAATTATGATCATTTTCATTTATTAGTGAACTAACCCGTTAAAGAGCGGCTCCACGTACTTGGACATTTGTAAGGTATGTGAATGTCATGTGTTTTAATGTTTCAGTAAAGAAGAAACTTTCTGAAAGCAATATATTTATTCAAACAATATTACATGCCCTCACACTAGTGCTGCCATTATAGCCTTCTAGAGCGCTGTTAATGTGTCTACAGACATTAAACAGACTATTTACCTGTCCTTACTGATGTGGATGCACCTCTATCTAATGTTCAATGCTTCATTTATAAACACATTTCTTCTTAACATGCATGTTACTTTTTATTGTTTTCTCTTGTTGTTTTTAATAAATATTTACATTTTGATAGTCATTCTTTGTGTAAAAGTGATTTTAAAATGAACAAGATTTGTAGGTTTAATATCTAGCTCAATTTGGGTTTATTTTAGCCTAGCAATGTAGTAATTTTAAACCATAAAAAAGCAGCCCAGCCTGCTGGGTTAAACACAATAACCCAAATTGGGCTGTTTTCAACCCAGCAGTTTTTATAGTGTATAGCAGTCAACAAGTAGTAATTACATTACATTAATTGCTGCGCTTTGAAAAGAAAACATCACTAAACATGATGTAAGATGTGGCTCATTTAACATATACTTATGAAAAAGCAGCATCCCAGTTCTTTTTACAATAAAGATGATGAAGAATATCTAAGATCTCATTTGCACGGCATCTGAGGCTTTCTCTGTGCCGTTATGAACTTTACATCATCGCAATTGCACTAAATTCAAGTCAGAGCATAAAAACCAATGTTCAGAAATGTTCTGCTTGAAGGGAAACTGTTCAAAGTATTTTTTGATACAAGCAATAAATCACATGACTGGTACTTTACAGTGCCTCAACTCCGCAGTTTTTTCGTCTCTGCTGCTACACACGTCCTCAAAAAGCTGTCAAAACAACTACGAGAGCCCTCCATCACAGCACTAATGTATTCCCAAAGAGTTCAGTGAAGTCAGAGCTGATATTTTGGTTAATGTGGCATAAAGACATCACAGCTGAATGTCTGTCGTGTCACACAAGCTTTGATTGTGTAAGTCAACATGGCTTCATCAGTGGAACACCTACACAAGCATCTGACGCTTCTTGTGCTCGGCGTGAGGGAGAAACAACATGTCAAGTGCAGCACTTCCTCCAGCTTTCCTGCATGCAGCCGTCAGCTACTGATCTTTGCCTCCTCAGCTATCCAGAGGAGAACGATAGCGAGCGAGAGAGAGATGAATAGTGAATGGATGCTGGAAAAAGACACACCGAGTGTTATTTAAAATGCAGTGCAAGAATCTCTCCAAGTCCTACACCTCCAGACTTCCTCCGGCAGTTCTGCGCTGCAACCGTTGCTTATGACTTCCTAAAGAAATTCCACAAAGTCATGTTTTACAACCAGGAAATGTCTCAAGGAAATTTAAAGCAGACATAAAGAAGTGAAATTTGCCTTCTCAAATATGTGCAGTGAAAACAGCTGCTCATAACTGGAGATACAGAGTAGAATAAATCTAAACTTTAGCATGTAACATGGAAGATACCTCAAACGATGTGGTCAGATGAGGAGAACCGCACTGATACTTTCCTAAAAACCAGTCAAGAGAACACCTCAAACGATGTGGTCAGATGAGGAGAACAGCACTGATACTTTCCTAAAAACCAGTCAAGAGAACACCTCAAACGATGTGGTCAGATGAGGAGAACCGCACTGATACTTTCCTAAAACCAGTCAAGAGAACACCTCAAGCGATGTGGTCAGATGAGGAGAACCGCACTGATACTTTCCTAAAACCAGTCAAGAGAACACCTCAAACGATGTGGTCAGATGAGGAGAACCGCACTGATACTTTCCTAAAAACCAGTCAAGAGAACACCTCAAACGATGTGGTCAGATGAGGAGAACAGCACTGATACTTTCCTAAAAAACAGTCAAGAGAACACCTCAAACGATGTGGTCAGATGAGGAGAACCGCACTGATACTTTCCTAAAACCAGTCAAGAGAACACCTCAAACGATGTGGTCAGATGAGGAGAACCGCACTGATACTTTCCTAAAACCAGTCAAGAGAACACCTCAAGCGATGTGGTCAGATGAGGAGAACCGCACTGATACTTTCCTAAAAACCAGTCAAGAGAACACCTCAAGCGATGTGGTCAGATGAGGAGAACCCGCACAGATACTTTCCTAAAACCAGTCAAGAGAACACCTCAAACGATGTGGTCGGATGAGGAGAACCGCACTGATACTTTCCCTAAAACCAGTCAAGAGAACACCTCAAGCGATGTGGTCAGATGAGAACCGCACTGATACTTTCCTAAAACCAGTCAAGAGAACACCTCAAGCGATGTGGTCAGATGAGGAGAACCGCACTGATACTTTCCTAAAACCAGTCAAGAGAACACCTCAAACGATGTGGTCAGATGAGGAGAACCGCACTGATACTTTCCTAAAACCAGTCAAGAGAACACCTCAAGCGATGTGGTCAGATGAGGAGAACCGCACTGATACTTTCCTAAAAACCAGTCAAGAGAACACCTCAAGCGATGTGGTCAGATGAGGAGAACCGCACTGATACTTTCCTAAAAACCAGTCAAGAGAACACCTCAAACGATGTGGTCAGATGAGGAGAACCGCACTGATACTTTCCTAAAACCAGTCAAGAGAACACCTCAAGCGATGTGGTCAGATGAGGAGAACCGCACTGATACTTTCCTAAAACCAGTCAAGAGAACACCTCAAGCGATGTGGTCAGATGAGAACCGCACTGATACTTTCCTAAAACCAGTCAAGAGAACACCTCAAACGATGTGGTCAGATGAGGAGAACAGCACTGATACTTTCCTAAAACCAGTCAAGAGAACACCTCAAGCGATGTGGTCCGATGAGGAGAACCGCACTGATACTTTCCTAAAAACCAGTCAAGAGAACACCTCAAAGCGATGTGGTCAGATGAGGAGAACCGCACTGATACTTTCCTAAAAACCAGTCAAGAGAACACCTCAAACGATGTGGTCAGATGAGGAGAACCGCACTGATACTTTCCTAAAAACCAGTCAAGAGAACACCTCAAACGATGTGGTCAGATGAGGAGAACCGCACTGATACTTTCCTAAAAACCAGTCAAGAGAACACCTCAAACGATGTGGTCAGATGAGGAGAACCGCACAGATACTTTCCTAAAACCAGTCAAGAGAACACCTCAAACGATGTGGTCGGATGAGGAGAACCGCACTGATACTTTCCTAAAAACCAGTCAAGAGAACACCTCAAACGATGTGGTCAGATGAGAACCGCACTGATACTTTCCTAAAAACCAGTCAAGAGAACACCTCAAACGATGTGGTCAGATGAGGAGAACCGCACTGATACTTTCCTAAAAACCAGTCAAGAGAACACCTCAAACGATGTGGTCAGATGAGGAGAACCGCACTGATACTTTCCTAAAAACCAGTCAAGAGAACACCTCAAACGATGTGGTCAGATGAGGAGAACCGCACTGATACTTTCCTAAAACCAGTCAAGAGAACACCTCAAACGATGTGGTCAGATGAGGAGAACCGCACTGATACTTTCCTAAAACCAGTCAAGAGAACACCTCAAACGATGTGGTCAGATGAGGAGAACCGCACTGATACTTTCCTAAAAACCAGTCAAGAGAACACCTCAAACGATGTGGTCAGATGAGGAGAACCGCACTGATACTTTCCTAAAAACCAGTCAAGAGAACACCTCAAACGATGTGGTCAGATGAGGAGAACCGCACTGATACTTTCCTAAAAACCAGTCAAGAGAACACCTCAAACGATGTGGTCCGATGAGGAGAACCGCACTGATACTTTCCTATAAAACCAGTCAAGAGAACACCTCAAACGATGTGGTCAGATGAGGAGAACCGCACTGATACTTTCCTAAAACCAGTCAAGAGAACACCTCAAAGCGATGTGGTCAGATGAGGAGAACAGCACTGATACTTTCCTAAAAACCAGTCAAGAGAACACCTCAAGCGATGTGGTCAGATGAGGAGAACCGCACTGATACTTTCCTAAAACCAGTCAAGAGAACACCTCAAACGATGTGGTCAGATGAGGAGAACAGCACTGATACTTTCCTAAAAACCAGTCAAGAGAACACCTCAAACGATGTGGTCAGATGAGGAGAACAGCACTGATACTTTCCTAAAAACCAGTCAAGAGAACACCTCAAACGATGTGGTCAGATGAGGAGAACCGCACTGATACTTTCCTAAAAACCAGTCAAGAGAACACCTCAAACGATGTGGTCAGATGAGGAGAACCGCACTGATACTTTCCTAAAACCAGTCAAGAGAACACCTCAAACGATGTGGTCAGATGAGGAGAACCGCACTGATACTCTCAAAAACCAGTCAAGAGAACACCTCAAACGATGTGGTCAGATGAGGAGAACAGCACTGATACTTTCCTAAAACCAGTCAAGAGAACACCTCAAGCGATGTGGTCAGATGAGGAGAACCGCACTGATACTTTCCTAAAAACCAGTCAAGAGAACACCTCAAACGATGTGGTCAGATGAGGAGAACCGCACTGATACTTTCCTAAAAACCAGTCAAGAGAACACCTCAAACGATGTGGTCAGATGAGGAGAACCGCACTGATACTTTCCTAAAAACCAGTCAAGAGAACACCTCAAACGATGTGGTCCGATGAGGAGAACAGCACTGATACTCTCCTAAAAACCAGTCAAGAGAACACCTCAAACGATGTGGTCAGATGAGGAGAACCGCACTGATACTTTCCTAAAAACCAGTCAAGAGAACACCTCAAACGATGTGGTCAGATGAGGAGAACCGCACTGATACTTTCCTAAAAACCAGTCAAGAGAACTTGAAGGAGGGAGACAAGCCATACAATTAAATTATATTATTACCATTGATTATTAGATTCTTAGTGGTCTATGTCATTATTTAATAAGTTTATTTATAAATTAAATAAAATGTGCTTTATTGACAAGCTGAAATGAGAGAAATAAGACTAATATTTTTTAAATCATAAAAGTATATCTTAATAAATTAAAGTATAAGATGGATAAGATAAATAAATAATTTTAATTAAATATATGTATCTATTTTTATTCCACAACTACTCACTTACAGAGTCAAAAGTTTGCCATAACTATCCCCATCTGAGCTGGTAGTTCAAATTTATACTTTGCCTGGTAAAAAATGTTATGGTTGCAAAAGCCAAATATTTGACTTATTTAGCACCACATTCTGATCAGTAACAAACAAATAAATAAATACAAATACATGCATTTTCTACAACAGTGGTTCCCAAACTTTCTGAAAGCATGGCACTCTTTCGTAGTGTTTTTTCTCCCATGGCACCCCGACCCAATTAAACTAAATGGACATGCATACATAAATTAGGGTGTCCATATTTTAGTTTTTAAAAAAGAGGACAGTGGGGCAGGATGCAGACGGGGGTATAAGTGAGGTTAAAGTAGGCCGCAAAGTAGCACAATACACATATCACAAATATCAAAACTCAAAAGATGTTATTTCCATACATTAAATACATATTTTAGTCACCGTTATGCAGATGATCATAAACACAGCTAAAAGGCTTCCTACCAGTGGTCATCGTTCACAAAACTGAACATCTAGCACAGTTATATCATAGGTAGAATACAAAATCTTTCAATACAAGCTTTTCAGTCAAATGTCATTTATGCAATATTTCAAACTCCCTGCCGGACGATTTTTAGGTCCAAAGAGAAGAAAAAAAATATGGTCACCCTAACATACATATACAATAAATCCAGATGAGCAAACAACAAATGAAGCATAAACAGCAGCATTCATTTATCATGAATGCATCACAATAGACATAATATGAGATGAAACAACCCATTCAAATGAAGCATCTGTCTTTTACAACAGGATGATTTGAACCATTTACTGTATGTGGGAGTCATTGGAACAAAACACAAGATACTTAACACTATGAATAATAATAAACAACTCAAATTATAATTTTTCTTTAGTTTCTCAATTGCTTTGTTCAAACCTGACCTTATAACTTAAAAACTGAAACTAAAATATCAGTCGAGGGCATTTTAATGGGATACACGTGCCTGCTTTTGCGAGCACAGTCTCTTGATACGGGGTAGACTGAAGAACTCGTAGATCGTGCTCCACTGACAGGCGCAGATTTTTTGTTGTACACATATGCCAGAGATGAGAATGCTGATGGCGCAGTCTGAGATAGATGAGTATTTGTGTCTGTCAATCACTGTGTGAAATATTATATTGAGCGCGCACCAGTACAAAGGGCAGCGCTGAGCGAAGCGGCTGGGCGATTGTCTCCTGAGAACAGTACAAAAATATATGAAATATATCATTTTTATTTTCGTTTGGACATGCTCATATGTTGGTGTTTTATATATTTTTTAAATATATGCTGTAAAAGGTTATTATATGGTAGGGGTGGGCGATATGACCAAAATCTTATATCACGATATGACATTTTATATCACGATAACAATATATATCACGATATAGTGATTTTTTTCTTTTAAAAAGGTTTTTATTATATTAAAATCTTTCATACCATATCATTTTCATAATCCTGTGTCACCAACGTCAATATCAAACTAATACAAGCCTAAAGAGAGAAAGCTCACTGAAGATAAATAAACAGTCAGTGATGAAATAAGGATAAAAAATTTGCAAGCAATAGAACAAAAACTACAATAAGATAACGCTACATACATTGTGTAAATTAATTAGTCTTCTCTGTGTTAATTATATCTATCTATGATAGATATAATTAACTGTATTATGAATAGATTCTAGATTCTATACATATTATAAATATCATTATTTTTATTTATTCTCATTAAAGTTACAAAAGTGATTGAGAGATGTTCTCTGTGATTAACATGAATGAAAGACTAATACACTGTTACATTGTGTTTTCTCTTCCTACTCTCTCTTAAGACCTAAATCGCTGTGTTTATGAGGATATTCGTGTGTTTATGTAATTGTTCACTCACACAGAAACATATAGGTCTGTTGTTTGATTTTCAATGGCTTCAAAATTGGTTGTTTTAAAACTGCAGTGCTTAAAAACGCGTGACCATGCTACAGATGTAGTCTGTCATTTAGGAACGAGCTGCTCGTTCTCCACCTGGTTCTGTCTCCCGTTCACGCCCCGTCGTGGGCGGCGTATAAAGAACGCAGTCACTCAAATGATGAAAAGGTATTACCGGAAACAATGTATTTTGTGACACCACGATATAAACGATAGAACATAATATGAAACGATAGACTTTTTATTTCGTCCATCCGATATATATCGTCATATCGCACAGCCCTATTATATGGTACGATAGTTATTTATGCTGTTTAAAGAGAGAGATTCAGCGGCACCCCTAGCCAGTCGTCACGGCTGTTCTACAACACTGTTTGGAGCCGCTAGTGATGCAGGAACTATATACCGTACAGTTACCGTACGTTCAATTTCTCATTTAACAGATCTCAGTTTAGAAATCATTTAAAACGTTCTTGCTTTAACATTTTAACACATTGTTAGTGCTGGTCTTGTATCTCTTCAGTAAGCCAAAATAAAGGGCCATTAACTTTCTAGACTCCATTAAAGGTTTACCGAAATCTTCCTCTCGAGGAAAGAGTGATCATTCAGCTAGTTTAATAGACAGCATCTTACACTCATGCGTCTGGCAGTAGCCTTTGTATGGAAATACCCATCTGCATTATTGAACCGCCAGGATGCAGTGAACTCCAACTCCATTATGGTACCATAAATTATCACATGATCAAATTACACTAAGTGGAAATGTGTTTTTATGCTATTTAAGGGCTTTTCTGCTAGATGTGCACTAACTGCCGTTGCTTTGGTGAAAGCGAATCCGCCAGAATCAATTAGTCTGCGGAAATATTCCCACCCAAGCAGCCCACAAACTGGAAATCAAGCCAATATACTGCATCTGAACTGAGAGAGATAGAGAGAAACAGATTTGTAGCAGCACTTCAGAAATATTTATCCGTGCTCGGAGAAGCTGTAGATTTATGTGTATATGGTGAGCTGTTTCTGCACGCTCAGATCGGTGGGATAAATCACTAGCAGATGAGCAGAGTTAAATTGCATTGATTTAGCAGAGTGTTCGACACTGTGCTGGCAGTCGGTGCAAATGAATGGAGTTGTCAGCTCCTGCACATGGACACACACACATCTTTAATTAAGTCACATTGAAATCTTACACAGGCAAACGCTCTCTGAACAGCAGAGAAGCAACTGAATATGTGTGCACAGCTAAATATACATACAAGTGATACATAAATTACCCACAGGCTTTAGGTGCTAGAACTAAGTATGAAACATAAGTATGAGACGCACTTTCTGCAGTTGACATGTTTCTCAGGGCTTAAAATGGACATAATAAAAAGGGCTGTCAACGGACTACAGATAATTAACTATATGATATGCCAATTAATTAATCAACTTAATCACATACTGTCATTGCATGCATCAATATTTGCCGAGAAATGCATCCATATGATTAGAGGCTGGTACAACACTACCAGAAAGAAAATAAAACACAAATTTGCTTATTGCTTTTCCATGTTTGAAGCAAGAGCAGTACAATTACATCAGTATTGCATATATATTAAGATTTGTATTATTATTTATATCTACACACACACACACACACACACACACACACACTATTATAATCTACTAAAAAGTGGCTTTGGAAGTCTTAGAAGAGTTTTATTTCCACTGAATATCAATAAATCTATCACTGATCCTAATTTAAATATATAAATCAATAAAACCGCACTTAACTAGCATCAAATTGACAGCCCTAATATTAACTTGTTTACCTTTGTGCAAATCATAAAGGTCTATTCACAACAAGTGTGATGCAATTCTGACAAATAATAATTAGGGGTCAGCTAATATATCAAGCAGTCCAAATTACTGGCCAATATTTGGGATTTGTTTTATTTATCGTGATTGGCTGATACAGTTTTCTGTTTGGCCAATGTGTCAGAAGAGCCTTTATTTTGACACAGGACTTTTATTTTGACAGTTCTGCGTTTACATTGTATATTGGTCATTAGCCACCTTGCTTCCAAAAAATCCATATCGGTTGACCACTAATGATAATATGTGTTAATTTGCACCCAAATGTTTCATGCCAACTGCAATATTCCAATAAAATCAATCAATCAATCAATAATATAATAATACTAATAAAAACACACAAACAATGCAAAAACTTCAGGCTTAACAATACAAACTGCCTGTAAATAAATAAATAACTTCATGTATTTAATTAAATGCATCTCTTTGTTTGTTATATCATTGTGTATGGAAGACCAAATTATCTCGGTTTCAAGAAATGTTCTGCTCAAGTGAAAATGAAACTTGCCGAAGATGATTTGTGTGCCAAACATATGGACTCGGTGTGAATGAAGTTTCAAAACAGCAGTGAGAAGTGACTGTTGTTCAGGTCTCTGAGGTTGTCTTCATTAGTAAATCAAGTTCTGTCTGTTCCTCTATCTGCACCTCTCTGTGTAAGTGACCAAGCAGGAGGCTGCTTGTTCCAAGTCATTAAAACGCATCCACAGCCCCGAGAAGGCCCAGAGTTTTGGCTCATTACTTCATTCCCCATGGAGCTCTGCAGGAGTATCTCCATCTTAAAACACTACCTCCATTCGGGCCCAGCGCCCTGTCTCTCGCGGTCTCATCTGCCGATTCCACTGAATCAGCTCTTTTAGTTACTGCCACAGCCTGTCCCTGACTCTCAGCCTCACACAAGAGCTTTGATTTAACATCTGGCCCCTGAAAACCAGAGACCGGGAACTTAAAGTCAACTCCATCCACTGATTCACCAACATGTCAAAACCAGAATCTGTGCAGGAAAACGGGTTAGATCGTCTAGAGGCTGCGCATTACACTACATTCACCAGAAAAACAACTGGTACAGTTTCACAAAGTTGCTGTTTTACACATGCGTGATTTGTGTAATCACAGAAAAGTATATTTCTGCCATATGGACACATTACATTGACACAGTCACCTCTGATCATGTAGAAACATTCATTTTCTGTAAAGCTCTTCTGAAATGACATGTTATATTATAAAAAAGAGAATTTAATGAACATATTTTGAATAAAAATGCATCAATTCTGCATATATAATATGATTATTATTTATCTCTATGCACACGCATTCGACTACAATGGGTTGGACCAAGTGAAAAAAGCAAGATAGACAAAAATATATATACAGAACCCAGACAATATATTTTTTATCTTTTACAGAATGATATATCTTATCTAGAAGTTAGACCTATAGACAGAATGATAAAAACAGACAGAAAAACAGAATTATGACAGAATCATAGACAGAATGATATACAACAATATAATGATAGAGTGATAGTATGAAAGACAAAGACAACTGGAGAATGATATACAGAAATAAACAGACAGATAGATAGATAGAAATATACTTCTATACTTATCTTAAAAATAATCATTTATGATCCTAAAAATCTACTTGAGATCTAAAAGATTACATCCAAAAAGCTGCTCTTTTTCAAAAGTATGTATTTTATGAAAACATTAAAAGTATCTTCATGAACACGTATCCATGTATTTGATTCTACTCATTACAGCAGAAATCACTTCAGATTACCCGATCAACCACTTTGAGCCCGATGAAACGTGAGGATTCCCAAACTGGCAATTTAATACATTTAATAAACTCCACTCGTCTTTTTAATAAACGGCAAGGTGTCATTTAATGCAGCAGAAGCAGATGGAACATTTACTACTCGCAGCTGATGTCTCCGGTGGGACAGGCCTTGTTACATCACATCCCAAACACCTGTAAGAGTCTATAGTCTGCCTCCACCCAGCTTCCACTCCACAGTATATTTGATCATGCTCATTTCACAAAATGGCTTAATTATTATAGAGAAGAAGAAAGTCAACAGTTCTGTTGTTTGTGGAGCATTTGGGATGATCACATCATGAGCAAACGGTGACCAATTGTAGAATGGGACACCAAGAACCACCTCAGACAAAGAGGTGTCAGAACTTAATTAACATACAGACTACAGCGGTTACGACAGAAGCAACTTCATTTACATGAAGGGTAGTAAACTGAAAATGGATAAAAGGTTAGGACTTAAGGCCCGTACACACCTGGCCGAATTTCGCGCACGATATTCGCCGACGTTTAACGCCTCGTGACTAAACAAAGGGCGCCAATGTGAGTTTAAAAAAACGCCTCGGGTTCGTTTTTTTGGTTTGACGCGCCGCGTCAAAAACTCTCCGACCAATGAGATTGGCGCTTTTGCTCACGTGTCTGGAGCAGCTGAAGTTACAGTAAAACACAACTTGGGGCGCTCAAACACAAAACAGTCTTGCCGAGCACACATACGTAACGACGAAGAAGATATACGCCAAGTAGCGTCTACACTGCCGGGAAGAAATAAGAAGACAAAGAAGATGCAAGGCAAGGTGAATGTAGAGCTGCTGGTCTCATTGGTGTCTGAACACAAAGAACTTTATGACAAACGCGACATCGACTACAAAAATCTCGACAAGCGCGTAAATACTTGCTCTCTTCTTCTGAGTGACAAGCGAGTGTCAGAAGCGTAAAGTTGTGCAGCGCCACCTTGTGTCCCGGGGTATTTCTGTTTTACATTAAGTGCCATCTAATGTCAGGGAATGAATTTGCATGTTCACTCGGCTCATCGTCAGCGAAAATCGCTTGGGTGTGAACACAAAAAACGCATTGAAAAACGCTTCGTTTCGTCCCGGTGTGTACGGGCCTTAAGGATGTTCTGGATTCACTCCAACTCCGTTGAACCCAAGGTACAACATGTACTTTGTCACTTCAATAAACATCTTCATCAAGATCTTCAACGTCCTCTTCAATTTTTCTTACACACCAGATTGATTCTTACATTCACACAGTTCTTTACTCTTCATTTGTATATTTACTGCTGTACATCCAGATATAAAAACCTGTTAAAAAACCCTGAAGACTAAACGGAAGCTGAACTGAAAGTCTGAGTTAAACCCAAGAACCATCACTTTCCTGAACTGCACATTTTGAATGCATTTTCCTTCTCTGCCACATCCAGCTCAGGTCTTGAAACCTCTACTAATTACTCTTCTTACATACATGTACTGTTGCTTTAAGAGGAATCGGAGCACTGGGCAAATTTAGCCCATGCTTGGCTTGAGCTGAACAGCCCAGTGTGGCGTCCTCCAGAGACTCTATAACTGCTTCCTGCTGCACTGTGCTTGCTTCCTGCTGTGAGGTTCTTGAGAGTGAGGACTGACTGAGCTCAGAGCAAAATGACATTGACGCTGCAAAACAATCTGGCCTAAAAAACAAGGTCAGATTTTCGGGCTATTACTGTCAAACTGGCTAAGCCTTATCTAACTGCACTCGTCCGTGTTTGGAGTGTCAGTTCTCCTGAACTAGTCTTCACAATGTTTATTGTAAATCATTCATCCGGCGATGCCCGTCATTCAACTAAAGCTGTAAACCACACAGGGCACTGTGTCAGTTGCTATATTACTATAAGATTAAAGGGTACAATTATTAATTCATTAATTAATGAGCTGCATATAAGCATTTAAATTGAACAAAGAGGTTATATATTTAATGACGTAATTATGTTCCTACTCGATTGTGTTGTTGAAATAAAAAGCATTTACACAGTGGCTGCCATAAAAACTTGTTCTCATGACAGACTCATTCAAGCATGCACCAAGTAATAAAAACATCAAAAACAGGTAAAATATAGACCTCTAGACACTTAATAACGTGGCTTTTCTGAGGTACATGTAGTGTTACATGACATTTTAACAAGCTGTTTCTCCGCAGTTACAACACTGATTGAGCGATTAGACATGATATATTCAACATACCTTCTGATACCGATTCATGTTTGTTTGGTGCTATAACTAGAAGTAAACAAAAATCAAGATGATTGGCTCACATGCTGTTTGAAGTGAGGCAGAAACAGCTGTCACACCACATTAAATGGTATTTATTGTTTGAATTTCATGACAAAATTGATATAATTGGAAAACCACTTTGCACAAAGCTTATTGTGATTTTTGGATGGGAGGTCCACTAGAATAATGTTTAGTTCATTCATAAACAGAAAACTTGTTAAAAACATTTAAGAATCACTATTAGTTCATCAAAATGAACGAAAGTAGAGGCTCAATTTCCTCTGAATAAATCTATAGAACTTCAAGAAGTAACAAAAATCCAGACGGGTGATGCACAACAGCTTCATATGTTTCCACAAATCTTAATGCAGAGCTCCTATTTATTTGCTAAATAAAAAATAAAAAACACATTCCATTTGACGTGCAAAAGCCTGGGTGCCTTTCCAGTTTGTTGACTAGTGTCATATCTTGGAAGGTCTGAGAACATATTTAACTAATTAAGTGTGCTGATGACAAATCTCTGACTCATGACTCATCTCTTGGAGTGTTTTGCTGAAACTCGATGTTAATGGGCTCATCTAACAAGCTGTGTGAAGATCATCATCTTTCAACAAATCAGACCTTGTGATAAGTGAGGCAGGGCTGAAAGCATTTATGATTTAACTTGATCATATAAAGTCAATGATAACCCCCCCCTAAAAAAAATAGTTTTTGCTACACAGTAAAAATATGCTACACAGTATACATCCTTCTCTAACGGGTAACATCATCAGAAACGCACTATTTTTAATCTGATTCCTTTGACTTAATGACATTCAATTGGTTTAGCTAATAATAGCTCACCGCTTCAATTAAGCTTGACAGAAACATGTGTATTACAAGGTTAAACAAGTACAACGAGCCCTTCGGTTGAGTGGCACATTGTGAGTGTGTGAGTGTGTGTGTGTGTGTGTGTGTGTGTGTGTGTGTGTGTGTGTGTCTGAGAGAAGAGCTACTTAAGGCAAATCTTCACCTCAGGAAACCTCAACCATCCATGTCCCTCTCATATCTTCCATAGCATTCTCTGGGGAAATATCACCTTTGACCTCTTCTCTCTGTGCCTGTGTACAATTTATTCATACAAGAGCTCAACTCTTCTCAAGGGAGAAAGAATCCCATTCCTCCCACATCTTCAACCTCCAAGCTAAACAGCTTCTCTCATACAACAGTCAAAATGAAATCGTCCTCCAAAAGGCTGTAGTATATTTCAGGCGGTCGGTATCGCCGCGTTGGAAAATTCTGATCAGTGATGATGTCATAGCGCAGTGGTTCTCCAACAGCGTGCAGCGCCCCCCCCCCGGGGTGCAGTGAAAACACTTCCACGCAGCCTCCGGTTCCTCGCGCTGCGAAAGCCAAGACAGCCTGCCATTTATCGTTATTACCTCTGAAAGTATGCCAAAGTCGATCTCATAAAGAAAGGGTTGTTTCATTCTTAAATTATGAATCTTGGATGATCCCTTGCTGGGCTGCCACGCTGTAATATCCAGCGGCTGTCAGAAGCGAACGTTTAGTGATGTTCCTGACTGAATTCAGATGCACACTTCAAAACTCGCACTAAATCTAGTGTTGTAAGATGTGAAAAATCCACTAAAACAGTTTGAGAACTCAAATATATTGCTATAAAGCCTTGTTTTACTCAGACAGGTAGTTCAAACACATTTGACTCAAAAACACGATTAGCAGTGATCTAAATTATAATGATACGGCGATACTTATTTTGATGTTATAGTGTTAACCAATAAACGGTTGCTATCAGAATTATATACTATTTTGACTAAACAAATATAAAATAAACACTGAAAACCCATTGATTAATATTTTTTTTTAAGATTAACTGAACATTCAATGATGCAAAGGTAATCTAAATGTAAAACAGGAGTAATTAACAAAATAAAAAAGACAACTATACAAATTATTTTATTATTATTATTATTATCAGTTTTTAACTGATAATAATGATGATGATGCATTTTATTTATGGCGCCTTTCAAAACACCCAAGGTCACCTCACAAGCAAATAAAATAAAAAATACAAGTCATTGCAAAAAACAAAAACACACAGCAAACTGTACATCTACAGGTAAAGTGCAATAGAGACTCAATAATACATATCATAAAAAAGCCTGTCTAAAAAGATATGTTTTAAGACGTGTTTTAAAGGGAAGGGAATTCCATAGGCGGGGGGGCAGCATAGCTAAAAGATCTGGCATAATAATGATGACAATAGTAATAATAATCAATCAACCATTATTGAAACTGTAATATTAGTCTAAAATCAACAGTGTGAATATATTGTGCATTATAATTAGTGATCGACTGGTTTTTGAATAACAAATATAATGTAGATATTTACAAAATAGAATTCAATGAGACAAATGAGATTATACAACACTGCTTAAAAAATTTAACTTTACACAAAAAGTCTCTTAAAATTCACAAATAATAATACACAAAGGTTAGCTTTCAGTAGAATTTGGAACCGTCAGAGCGGGAAAAACACTCCTGGTTGTTAAATATCGTTCTATTACTAAGTCCACAAATACTTTATCACACTGATGAATAAGTGATTAATATGACGACACTTCTGAATGATAACTACCTAAACAAACAGCAAGAGTCTAAAGATCATATCTGAATACCAATTTAAATTTGGAGAAAAACACGTCCCAAACCTGTGAGAAGACAAGCTAAATAAATACATGTTTGGTTGCACAATTCTAAAAGGTGACACACTAAATGAATTAAATCTAGATTTCAGTCCTATCTTTTTAGTTTGAGAAAATGCTAGGAATTGGATAATGGATGCTTTGTTAACCACACTGAAATTACATGTCAGTACACGCAAATAACAGAAACGACGGCGCACCACATGCTGAAAAGACCAGCACACCTGATGAGTGTTTTCTATTCACTCAAAGCAGCAATTATGAATAAGTCTAAGTGTCACAGCAGAAAATGAGTGGACCTCTCTACATGAAGGGGCCTTTGTTTAATTGTAAGCAGGAGAGAGACGAGGCGAGAGAGAGAAATGGAAGCGAGCGAGACGTGAAAGAGAGATGAGAGAGATGTAAGGTTAAGGGCTATCTATTATGCATGACAGAAAGCTCTTGGCAATGCGCCTCTGTAGGAGGACCTGTGGAGATCGAGTCACAGCGAGAGAAGCAGGCCAGAGGCCAAATCCCTCCAGCACGAGAGATCATCAGAACCTGTGCTCACCATTACACCTGACTGACAGCACAGCAGGAGAGAAAACTACACTGTGAAAGGCAAACAAGCTTAATCTAGAGAGCAGAAGAGCCCACTGCTGATATAATGCAGACTTGGGCTTGGGGTGGGACAGTCTGCGTGGCTGCCCAGTGGTGGGTGAAGGGAGTTCTTGGGAATACAACAGATTAACAACTTCAAAAATGAAATGAACCATGCTTGTTTTAGAGCTGACACCAACCAGCAACAGCAAGCAGAAATTCATGGTTCTCAGCAAGCTATTTAAAAAGGCCAGCCATTCCATATGTTCTATTGAACTTTCAATAGGAAATGTGTCAACGCTGGAAAAACGGTTGATTGATTGTCATGTTAGCTATCACCGCTATATTCAAGTGAAAAATACATAAAACTATATTATCAATTTTTTTTATTAATAACATTTTTTTTTATGTTTACACAGCACAAACAAACTTGAATAATATGGATTATGAGCCTATGAACATGAAAAAAAGATTTGGAAAGAGGGGGAAATATAATGTACATTTTGAATACTAGTATTAGTTTATATATAAAAAAAATGAAATATAGATACCATGTTAATACTACACAAGATAATATTGTAAATAATCCAGTAACTATCTGGTTTACATGTGGCTATAGTGATGGGTAATGTTTACATTATATCACTACCGATACCGCTTATCGATACCGGTACTTATCGATACTGTTATCAAAGTTTTATGTTATTAACATTAAAGGAATAGTTTACCCATAAATTAAAATTGTGTCATAATTTACGCTCAAGTTGTTTTAAACCTGAATGAGTTCCTTTCTTCTGTTAAACATAAAAGTTATCTTGAAGAATGATACTGGTCCCCAGAAACTTCCATATTTTATATGTAAACGTGGGGTTGGGCCAAATGAGCAAAAATGTATATCTCAGGTTTTTTGGCTGATTTGCGGTACATGGTATTTATATCTCGGTATTTTGTATTTGGGTTAAACAAATAAAGTGAATGTAACCATATTATGTGCAGAAAAGGGTTAAAATCACAAAACATTCTAACATTGTAACATTGCAATCTAAAAACAAAAATAATGCTTTTAAAGCAGAAGTTAAATTTACTAAACTAAAAATGAAAGTTAAAAAAAGCACAGACTACTTGAGTAAAAAGGCTATTTTGATTACCTCATTTACAGTCACTTTACAGTTAGTGCTTTCAGACAAAAACACTTACTTATAGGTTTACAATTCTACATAAGTCACATTTATTGCCCAACTTCAAATGTATAAAATTCAGTCAAATGTATATTGGAGTTATTGCACTCTGTCTGTTTGACGTGGTGGCGCTCATTCTAAAAGTCTGTGATGTTTAGCGGAGAATCGCAAAGCAAAAGCTCATGCACTTCTGACAGCAAAATGGAGATATTTCCATGGCTTTCTAACATTTACAGATGGAGGATATACCTGTAAAATATAAGTTATGCATTTATGAAAAGAGCCCATAGCTCAAAACAGCACGTCTCTGTCAGTGGCACACACAGCCTTTCTGTCAGAGCATCTGACGAGCCCGAGCCGCTTTAAACTCTATCTTATGACTTACGACTCTTTTATAACCCTTCATATAAAGCGTGTCACTTTTAGAACAAATTGTATTATTCACTTTCTCCACAGCAGTTCAGTCGGTGTCCTCCTCCCTTGATATTCTTTCAGATGCGCTCGTATCAAACTAGCCTACTGTTGTTTGCCAATGTGTCTCTTGAGTGTAACTGTACCGCTGAATCAACATTTGATGTGAATGTGTCTCGTGAGTTACAGTTGGAGCAGTATGGTAAATACAGCGCATTGCTTGAGGAAGTACATGTTGTGTTTTGTTAGTAAATGTTTCATTATCTTACTGGTGTTGCCTCCTTTGTTCACTATTTCACTACTGCATATTGCATCTGATGCTGGAGTCGCTGAGTTTAGTAACGTGAGCCCACACTTTTGAACGTTTCACCGCCACTGATTGCATGCAAACACACACCGCACACGTACATGAATAATCACACACACGTCGAGCAAACGACAGCCACATCACTCAATGAAGGAAAATGTCAAGCAGCTGCTTCTAATTAGTCATTAACATTGAAGTATACGGAGATAAAACAACACAAGTATCGATAACCGTATCGTTTCTCCTGAAGCTTACCGGTAGTCCGGTATTAACCCAATTACATACCAGTCCAAAACATGACCGGTTCTCGGTACCATCCCTACACGTGGCAGTATTGTAGTTTAATGCTGGTTGCCAGCCATCATAAAAAAATATAATAAATAAATATACATTTTTTTCCCAAATTGTTTTTCATTATTCAGATAATATTGTTATTGTGAATTCATCTGGCCAGAAAAGGTGTGCCATGAAAATGTAATATGACAGACAATTTTATTTTATTACATTACATTAATACCAAAAACATGAGAATAAGTGTGAATATTAAGAATATATAACTATAAATATACAGACAGTTCTAATACAATGTGTTCTCAAATTCACCCCAAAAATGTGTGTGTGTGTGTGTGTGTGTGTGTGTGTGTGTGTGTGTGTGTAGAAAATCATAGAAAAACACAAATATTGACTGATTAATTAGCCTCTCGTTAGTATATTCATACGGAAAGCAACAATGACTGAGGCAAAGTCTCAACTTAAAACAACATGAAAGGCTGCAGTAATATTATTAAAAACTAACAGAACAGTTAATGAAATTCAGCCAGAAGACATGCATCCTCATCAGAGGAAATGCTGGACTGTTCAAGGTTACCATAAATTTAAAACATGCTTTACAAGGCCTGGCTTTTCTCAAGAGCTACGAAGGTGTGTGTGTCTGTCTGTGCGCTTTAATAAGAAGCAATCCATTCACTTCCTGCAGGGAGACATGTTTATACAGCTCCTACATTTGGTGAGGAAGCAGAACCTGATTAGCTTCATAGCAAGCACACGATTTCAGCTACAAGCAAAAGAGCAAAAAGGTGAAACAGACTCTCTTGTGAGACATTGTGTAAACGTGTAGGATGAATCTGACAACATCATAAACCATCGGAGAAAATCGTTTTTCTCAGATGCTTCATTTACCCAGCATGCACTTCAGCCTTCTGCGCTTCCCTGCCGCACAGAAGGCACAAAGCACATTTGCAGGATTGAATTTGTTTTGAATCTTATTTAGTCTCCAAGCTATCTTTTTAAGCTGGAGCCGTGGCTCCATGTGCTCCAGACGTGATGGCGTGTGATGGTCATGTGGGTTATACAAGTTCAGATCTGGCCTGCGTTGTGTCCAGGCTCGGACTCTCTACAGAGGTTTTCTGTCACATTCGATTACACTGGGTACATTTAAACGAAATACCGCCTGGAAAGACTGATCATACAAATACTTGTCTATAGAGTTCTGTAGGGATGATATCATTTTGTAGGCCAACTCAGAAGCCAATAAGAGTTTTTCACTTGCGACACAACATTGATGAACTTTTTTGACATGCTTGTTAGCAACTGGCTTTTTCAAGACATGTAAAAAGGCTAAACAAATATCTAACCCATTTCCAGGGATTTAGGATTCATTCCTGCAGCAATAGGGATGAGGGAAGGATGCTGCATTTCTCCGCCGATACAGTAGTTGATACTGATAATAAAAAGCTGATACTAACAGCCAATTCAAAATGACATCTGTTAAAGCAAATTATTCGGTTCTTAATGAAAACGCATACTTTTTTTGGTAACATTTCAAAAAGTGAACATTTCATATATTCTAGATTCATTACAAGTAAAATATTTAAAAAGTTGAATTGTATTAATTTAGACGAGTAGAGCTTACAGCTCACAAAAGTAAAAAATCCAGTACCAATATTTCCAAAGATCATAAAAAAAAAAAGATTTGCAAAACAGAAAAGTTCTAGTTCTTTAAAGTATGTTGATTTATGCACTCAATAATTGGTCGGGGCTCCTTTAGCACAAACTCCAGCATCAGTGACGTGTATAAAAAATTATAAATATAAATTATACAATAAATATTTCTTAAATGTATACATGTATGTGTGTATAGAAGACAGTATACACATTACACACATATATTATGTAAACAAACTTTTATTTTGGATGCAATTAATTAATTTGAACGCACTTAAACTATTTCAACTAATGTAGTAAATATACAGAGAAGTCTCACATTTAATACATTATTAGAGGTTCAAATTAACAGCAAAGCTCAATTTTACGGTTTATATTTTTTGTTAAAATGGACAAAATAATGTTCTTGATACACACATTGCAGTCGGAAACATTTATTGAAAGGATATAATCAACCTTGTTTATCGCTATTGGCCAATAGAGCATATAACCGCTTTTATCAGCTAATACAGATTCGTGGGTGATATAATCGGTGCATCCCAAACAATGAAATAAAAAGTCACTATTTACTTAGTGATTCACTAGAGTTATTTGTCTTTTCATTATATCAATGATCTCAAAGCAGCTTTAAAGAAAATGTCCCCAAATTCAAATGTCACTGTGGTAAGGGTGAAAAACATTACAGCAAAGTTTTATGACTGAAACCAAACCCAAACTTACACCTTTTACATTTCCTTTCCTAATGAGTAGATGCACTGATTCTCACAACTCAGAAGTAACACACAAACCCTGAAAAAACTCACTGGAAACTAGCACAAAACCATTGGTTCGATTCTAAAAGAGCACATCTACTCAACTTTCCCTGCTTCTGTCGTCCCGAATCACCCTGATGAATATCACTCCCAATAATCAAGAGAAACTCTGGACGGCGGCGGTCCTTCAGGGAGACACTTAACCACAGGCTAACGCTGGTAATTAGCTCCAGCCGGCAGGAGGGAAAGATCTGTGCCACCTGCAGGAGAACATGTACTGTGGAAAAGAAGGAGGTCAAGAAACGAGGGGGATTTCAAAGGACGAGTGTGAGCCTGACCCTTAAAACGTGGTTGTTTGATTAACACCGTGCCCCAGCGCTTCATTTACAAGGCATGCATGCTTGCTGGAATGCCGAAGCATAGATTTAAACTTACTAATGAGACTGGATTTCTTAGATAATCATTTAATTG
>CM050414.1:27317778-27357778 GCA_027564155.1 Gymnocypris eckloni scoliostomus
CAGGCCAACGGGAAATTGCTTTTTTATTAATTCAGCATCTTGTATAAAAACTGTCCTCTAGCCTGCACATAAGGTGATCACTGGGGATGGAGCGAGTACATTAATCAACACCTTAATGAATAAAACATGAGCCATAATGCTTTAAACGATTCCAAATCGCCTTTTCATATCCTCCAATAGTGATTTGAGGATCAGGTTAATGGCAGAGGAAATGATATCATAACCAGCTTTAATATTCACAGAGTTAAGGAGCTCTGGAAATGACTGTGTCATGTTGTGACTTTCTCCAGCAAACAATATTAAATAAGTAATTAGATGACACACATTCTGCAACTAATACAAAAGCATACAATGTAACCGCACAGGCACACAGATATTAAAATCTGATTATATGATTCATCTTCAAGTCATACCATCTTTTATGGACATTTACATTATACATGATGATAATTTTAGTTTTTTAAGTATGCCATTGATTTTGTATTGGACTGGATCTTTTTTAATACAGTAATGCAGACTTCTTTAGAAATGCAGTAATAATATTTTTCTGCATGCACGTATCGTGGTAATACTATATATATGTTTTTGGGGGTTTACTGAATGCATCAGGGTAATGTGCTTTTGAAGCATTATGCTATATGAACATGTACTAGAGTATTACCATGATTTTCTGGATAAATACCATGGTAATATCCTGATTTAATACCAAAGTAATACCATGGCGTTCTATGAAGGACCATGCAAACAACATGTCGTGCAGTAATGGTAATACTATGGTACTCTTAAATGTAAAATCCATGTTCAAGAATGCCATAATAGGACCATGTTACAAAATATAATTAGTTTCATGTCTAAAAAATAATAATAATAAAAAACCTTGTAATACCACAGCAAGGCATGGCATGTAAATGTCAAAAAGATCAGGGTACTTTTTAGTAAGAAGCATTTTTTTAAATCCCAAAATTAATTTCAAACAATCAAAACATTAACTGCAAGTGTCGAGAAAGTGAGCCATCACTCCTAAAAATGCTATAATTAATAGCATCCTCTAATCACACACATGAAAACACGATAGTACCACGGTACATGTTCATTACGGCAACACCATGTTATTTTTGCTACTTTCTTTGTAAGAAGTGTCCTGAAAAATGCAAAAACTATTTCAAGCAATCCAAAAACTAACTGCAAACATAAACGCAGTGTTCAGAATGAGGTCAAGAAAGTGAGGCATCGTTTCCAACAGCGCTATAATTACCCAGCGGTCCTCGAATCGCACACTCATCTCAGCAGCATCCAAAAGGAACATCATCTAATTCAATTACATCCATGTCAGGCAGAGGCTCCTGTAAGATTCTGGTTGTCCTGGTGACTGAGATGGTACTTAAACGAGATTAATTAGTTGCTTCTCCTCCAATTACCAGGCAGGAAGTCTCCCCGTCGACAAGCTGTCATGGAGGGAGATCGAATGAGAAAACAAACACAGTCAAGTTGTTTCTCCTCTGTTTTCTCACTCTCCTCTTCTGTCAAAGAATGATTGCCAGAACCACTGCTGCCACGGTCAGATTTCAATCATCACTCAAAACTGCAAAATCAAAAACTCCATGCGTCCAACACTTTCACTGCTTGACAATCTCTGCATTACAGTTTATGGAAAATAGTGTATTTAATATTAACTTCTGGTTTGTTGAGCTGATGTATACAAGTGATAGTCACACTCACAAATGTGCAATTGTTTAAAAATAAAAAAGCTTTAAGAATGAATTAAGTTTTCCAGAAGGAAAAAAATGTTTTAAATAATAATTTTAATGTGGAGATTGGAATGTTTTCCAAAAATGTTTTCATGAATTCTGTTTAAAGAATGTTTTTATGAACAAATGAATGTTTTCAAAAATGGTTTCAAGCCTTTTTTTTATGTAGAAGTTTGTTTTGGTGGGAAATTTGAAATTTCAGCGTTCATATCATGTCTGTAAACAAAATATAAGAAGGTCTGGATACTACAAAAGATACACTCAGACAAGCTACAACAACAAAACACTATAATAAACACTTCTCTGCAAGAACATGATGAAACCATGCAAGCAAAGTGTCAATCAAGAGAGCATAGTTGGCGGCTTGGCGCAGAAATATCAAAGTTTATGAAGGAACAATATGTTGCCATTCTTGGTATTTTGAGTGAGTATTTGCGAGAGCACGACTGATGATTCTCCTGACAGTATGTCATCTGCAGTAGGTGGAGTGTGGGTTTGGCAGCGCTGGTTACACACTCATGAGCTGCACTTACAACGACTTATGGATCTCCAAATCAAATCAGTGCAAACATTCAGCTTTCCCCTGAAGATCGGAATCAAAAGCAGATGAAAACCAAGATGCGTGAAGCACAGCGCAGCATTCAGGATGGAGAGGTCAGATCAAATCTCCTCTATCAGTCTCTGGCCTGTTTACTCTTCCCATAACAACACAGTGAAGAGGATCACATGTCCTTATCCAGCAAACAACACACACCTGACTCACAGAATTACAGAACTAAATGACTGGTTATTAATAACTTCATCTGTAAAAACTAACACAAAACCCGTTACAGTAATATAGGTAGAATGGAAGCCAAACAGGCAAGTGGCCATGATTGCAAAGAAAAAATATTAAGAAATGTTATGTTGAAATCAGGCCTGTTCACATTTCAGCTGATGATTGACTGCCAATCAGAATTCATCCTGAACATTTAAAGCAACACACAACAAAACTGCAGCACCCGTTTGTAATAATCACAATGTTATGCATTAATGCGAATACTAAAATCCTTATCGTTATAGTTATTGGTGTGAACATGGCTTTACACTCTTTTGAGATGACCGTGTTATCTATTTACCAGTATAAAGGAATCACTTACCAACTGTATCAAAATGTACAGCAACAATTAAGTGCCTTTTATTAAAAGCTCAAATGATTCACACATTTTGAATTTAAATGTATAATCCGTCAGTTCAACCAAGCCATTTCCAAACTCACAATCTGGTCATCTAGCCACCCTCGTATATATGCATGACCTTTTCATAAGTCAAAATTATGAGAACGTTATATATATATTTACTAGATATTTTATTCTAAATGTTTCTATTTTATATTAAAGGAATACTGTGCTTCAATCTAATTAACTAACAACTTTATAATCAAATTATTATTTGATTTGATTAAACATGGCACTAAAACACCATCATATGTTTTCATTTGGTAATAATGTGTAAGTGAGGATTGCAACTGGTGCCATTTAAAAAATATATGCATGAAATCTTGGGAAGCAGTTAATCTTCATCCACCGACTGTAGAAATGAAGCATGTCCTCAAATACTTGATACAAGTACCAAACATTTTAAGAATTCATGAAAATACTTCAAATCAGTTTTTCTATTCCATTCATACTGTAAATCTGCTTTCCATTCATTTTTATAACCTGATCAGTTATAAAAAATGAAAATGCTTTTGTGGCAACCAACTGTATCGTGCTATTCCTTTAATTCCAGCTCAGGGTTTTGTTGTTCCTCTAATCTCTCTGTTTGTGCACTTTCCATGGTAAGCCCCGGCTAAAAGGATAGTAATATCCTGACTGAAGCTGGCCTTCACCTCCCCGAGCCTGCAATATTTATGACACGAGAGTTATCCACTGCCAGGGATGCAATAACTTCAAGAAAATATGACAGAGTGAGAGTGTGTGCGAAGGGTCTCTGAAAGCTTTACAGCAAAAATTAGGGTCAGCGTCGTAATAAGGATCCTGGACGCCGTAAACCTGTTTCAAGTTGAGGGTTAACATGGGATAAATATGACACAGGAGGGGGATAACGGAGGAAGAGAACGTGCACAGATGTAGTGACCGCACTCATATCGCTTCATACCGTCTCCTCTGAACGCTCTCAAAGCGGTGCTAGTCTCCGTCTCAATGGCTGTGCAATGACCCATTGAAATGAAACCAGTGTCACAAGTTGCCTGAAAATGAGACGTGTTTTAAAGTGAGAGATGAAAAGATCCCAATGCAACAAACCACTTGGCTGTCCTTGTGTATATATAAACATGCAACCATGCTAAAATGAACAACAGTGTGCTATAACCAGCATATGGTTCGGTTGCTAGTCCTAGCTAGTTTGCTGGTGCCTGCAAAAGTCGTTCCAGCTGTTGAACCAGAAGGACTTATTTAGTAAACCAGACTTGCCTGTTTAGTTTGGGAATTGAACGACTTTGCTGGTCCACCAGCTAGAGCTGCTCCAAACTAGCATGGGAACAACATAACTACTGGTGTTTTTTATTATGGGAGTCAGGGTGGCATACATTTCATCACAAGGAGCAAAACACATGACAATACACAATATAATGCAAACCTAATCAATCAATCAAGATTACTTTGTATAAATAAATACATATATAAATTATATTTTAAAATATATATCTACAATTTTAATAAATGCAATATAAATAAACAAAACAAAGAAAGAAAAACATTATTGTTATATTATTGTAGTTATGTTTAATTATTTCACTACAATAAAAGTGCACCATTCTAAAGAAAAATATTGCAATCAAGAAAGAAAGATACAAATAATTTATATAAATAAAAAAATTGCATAAATATAATGTTAATATACTTTTTTTTTTTGTAAAAAAAAAAAAAAAAGCATTAGTAAAAAAGCATTACTGGTGTTCATCTTAAGACAAAACTAAGGCACTGACATGTTTTAAGATCAGTCAGTGCAAGTTTATTTCAGTTGAAACAGCTCAGATTTACATTTTAGTCTAGGACTAGGCTTAAGCCTTGTCTGTGAAACCGGGGGTGTGTGTCTGATTCAATATAGGCTTATTTATATGTATATATATGTATAAGTATATATATGTATATGTATATATATATATATATATTAAAACCAAAGACTTGTGCACTCTATATTATGAAAACTAGTCTAACAAATGAAAAATATTTTCAGTTTCTCTGTTCAAACAACAGCGGATGAGTAAGTGCATTTATTCAGCGATCACAATCGTAAACGATACAGTCGAGTTCTCATGACAGAACACAGATCGGTTGAGTGACTTTCATTTTGATCGCTAAACTTCAGCTTGTTTATCGTGATTTCAGATCATTGTCTGTGGGACTTCTGCAATGAGGAGCAAGCACGTGCGCATGGTTGCCAGATTGCTTAAGATCAGAAAATGTATACTTTTAACAGGGAAGCTCTGATTCAGGGATTTGAACTCCTGATATCTGGCAACCGCAGTAATGAAAGCTACCTCTCGTCTTTAGCGTAGATGTAATATTGGGAGGTTCGGCGCATTCCTTTGGGAAAGTATGCTTGAATTTGAAATATTCTATATTCACGATATCTTCAAATTTGACATTCTCGTCATAATTATTGCTATATTATCTTACTACAAAGTCAGCAACACTCACATGTTATTGTTTTCCTGAATGACCTGCTGAATATTTGATACAAGCCTGATTTCACTGGCAGCGCTCAAGCAATGAGAGCCATGTAACCTATAGGCAGTAAACCTCAGGGCTAATTCCTGTCATTACTGAGAACTGACAGCATGCTGCCACACAAACACAAACCACGCCAGCTCGAGAGAGAGATAGAGAGAGACAGAGAGAGAGATAGAGAGATAGAGAGAGAGAGAGAGAGAGAGAGAGAGAGAGAGAGAGAGAGAGAGAGAGAGAGAGAGAGAGAGAGACAGAGAGACAGAGAGACAGAGAGAGAGAGAGAGAGAGAGAGAGAGAGAGAGAGAGAGAGAGAGAGAGAGAGAGAGAGAGAGAGAGAGAGAGAGGGAGAGCGAGAGAGAGAGAGAGAGAGCGAGAGAGATCTCGAGAGAGAGAGCGAGAGAGATCGAGAGAGAGAGAGAGAGAGAGAGAGAGAGAGAGAGAGATCGAGAGAGAGAGAGAGAGATCGAGAGATCGAGAGAGACAATATGTGTCTCTCTGTCACCATAGAAGAGAAGACACTCCGTCTGCCCTGAGATGATGTTTCCAGCACATGTAGATTATATTATGACATATTACTCCATTATATAACTTAAATGTATATTTTGCCTGTATAAATCTTATACTGTACCTTATTTAATTTAATTTCTATCACATACTTACAATAGTCATTATTTTTGCACTACATATTTAATACGGTTTAAATATTTGTTTTATTACTGTTATTATTTTTATTTTTATTTCTGTTAATTCAAATGTGCACTACTTGTGAGCAGCCCAGCTGCAATTGCTTTGGCAATACAAATGTATAGTTTTTGTCATGCCAATAAAGCACACTTAAATTGAAATTGAGAGAGAGAGAGAGAGAGAAATGAATGAACAAGGATTTATAGCAGCCATCATTCTGCTGCAGCGATGTTTCCTGTTCTGTTCAGCAAGCGGAAAGCGAGGCTGGTAGCTTCCTGTGTGTGGGGTGCTGGATTCCAGGAAATTATTAGGTGGGGGCTAAATAAGCCTGTTTCTGCCCTGGCAATGCTCAACAAGGGCTAATAAACCCTCCTCCCTTCGGTCTCGGTGTCTATGCTTCTTCCTCTACACTGTATTCTCTCTTCAGCTCTCCTACAGTGAATATTCCCCTGTAAAGCACGGCCATGTTGAAAAGAACAGCATGGCTGCTCACCAGCATATGTTGCATTTAGGATGTTGTTATCCAGCACGGGTGGCTGGTGTCCCCGTTAGGTTTCTTTACAAGCTAAATCACCAAGATGTGATTAATCATGTCTAATTGCCACCCCAAAAATATATACACATCTATGCAACACTAAAATTGTATTTCCCTAGATAACAAAACATCAGAAAATAGAGTTGATTAGGAGAAAACATTAAGACACAAAGTCTTTATTTCTATACATAAATACCATCCTCCTCGTGTTTAACTAGTTTGAAAAATGATAAACAATTTGAGCGATTTTATTCTTTTTTAAAGAAATGTTATTCGGCAAGAACACTAATTAATTAAAAGAGACAGTATAAGTATTGATAAGGTTACAAAATATATTTATATTTTTTCTTGAAAAATAATCTTAAAAAATGAATGTATGGATTCCACAAAAATATAAAGCAGCACAAGCTAAACAATTTTCAACTCTGATAATAATAAGAAATTATTAAAATATATTACAATAGAAATTGTTGCTTAAAAATCTAATATTTCACAACATTACTGGTTTTACTGTATTATGCAGCCTTGGTGTAGATGAGATACTTTTTTCAGAAAGAGCAAATGTTTAAACGCACACGCACACAGACACAGACACAGACACAGACACACACACACACACACACACACCAGATGTCATCAAATGGATGAAAAACAAACAATAAAAAAATATTTATAGCTATATTGCAAGTGAAGAAGATACAGTGTCATTTCGAGATTAACAGATGTTGTTGAACATGAAAGTATCTGCACACTTTACCTGTGATTACTGCTAAGAGCATGTGTGCGTGTGCGTGTGCGTGTGTGAGTGTGTGAGTGTGAGTGTGTGTGTGTGTGTGTGTGTGGCGCTGCCTTGGTGCTCATGTCTTATTCATCCTTTCTAAAGTGATCCCTGTTAGCGTCAACATGAATGCTAGCTGACATGAAGCGCCTCCTGCAATCAAGGGCACGGCTGAAAGATTCATGAGGGAAGGTTAAATATAGGGAGAGAGAGAGAAAGATACAGAGAGAGAAGTTTCTGTGACTTGATGAGAAATGAGAAGGAAAGATTACATTCAAAATACTGTAGCTCAGGACTTAAACTGGCTTTAATATCTTTAAACCAGAAACCAGGCTTACTCACACAAACAACAGTGTCATGTGGTCACATCTTGACTTTATTTTCAAAGTTCAAACAGCCTTTCCTTGGAAATCCATGTCTCACACTTTCCGTTGTTAGAACTACACTCTACGAATTCAATCAGCTATCCATCAGTTTAATGTTTGCCGCTTGTCTTGTCAGGTATTGAGTCAGGTATTGGCCATATCTACTGTATTAGCTGTCATTTCCAGCAGCAGTTTCAGTCATATAAAACATAAAAAGTGATGGTATTTATTCTTTCACATACCCCAGACTACATAAACTACATGGTTTACGCAACACTCCATAGAACTTTGTTATACATACCATTAATGTATATGCTACAGTACATTTGTGAAAGAAAGCAACACAGTCCTGTTTAAACATAGTATATGTATATTTGTCCCTTTTGTCAATGTTTCAATTAAACGCTGCAACTGGGTTCACTTTATTCCAGTTCCTTTGGCCAACAACTTCCACTTTAAAGTCACAATTTAACAGAAGTTGTGATGTCCGAGTAAAATGGATTATCATGAAGAAAAACTAGCAGGGCATGTACTTGATTCAATCCACTGGTGTTTGATTGGACTGAGGCAGATCTGAATGTGAGCTTGTAATCGATCGATCGTAAGAAAGGTGCAAGGTTTAAGCGGACTAAATGAGTGGAGAAGTCACGTGACCAGAGAGAAGTGTCATTTCAACAGAAGACATTAAGAAACAATAATGAAAATATTTGCGTGCAGGAATCATTTGAAATAAGACCAAATAACATGCATAAAAAAAAGATGAATTTATGAGAATTTCCATTTCATGCTAAATTAAAATAGACGGCACCCTTGTAACCCCAGTCTAGTCTAGACAGGTTTGTCTTAAAGTGCCTGGTTTTAGAAATGTTTCCAAGACACCATGGCATCAAATCTGACAGTCTAATTCAACTGAGCATTAAAGATAGCCAAGTGACTTAAAGTATTACTTATTTATAACTATAATAACATCTACTTTTTAAACTGACATGTTTTGATCACTCGATCAGCTGCAACAAACAATAAATCACACACACAGAATTACAGTTTATAAAAGTATGAATGATGTAGCCTTCAAACAAAATGATTGACTTCAGTCATCTGCTATCTACAGCAGGGATGGGCAACTTCTGTCCTGCAGAGTTTAGTCAAACACACCTGAACCTGCTAATCAAGGTCTTGAGATCATTAGAAAGCTACAGGCAGGTGTGTTTGATTAGGGATGGAGCTAAACTCTGCAGGACACCGAAGTTGCCCATCCCTGATCTAGCTTACAGTATATGGAGTCAAAAAGGATGAGAATCACTCTTAAAATATCTATTCAGATTCATTGCAAAGATGTGTTCAGGGCAGGCTGTGTCATTACAGTAGTTTTACTCATCCCTGTATACAATATCTATAATTCACTGTCAGTCTCTCCATTACAACTGTCTGTTTTTAAGTGCTAATCTGTCTCTTTTTCTCTCCGTCTCTTGCTCTGCCTCAGGTACTATCTGCTTTATGATCTGTGTATAGATGACTGACGGATCAGACTCCATCTCATGTACTAACCAGAGCCCAGAGGGCAAACTACTAATGAAAAGTCAAGTTCAAATAAAGAAGAATGTCAAGGCATTGCTCGCCAGTTAATACTAAATGTGTGTGTCTGTGTGTGTGCCCGTGAGCGCTTAAACAAGTCACAACCTGTTGCGTTCATGTAATTACAACCGTGAGATTGAGAGTACTTGCTCTTTGAGCTTTAACAACACACACACACACACAGCAGCATGGCTAAACCACAAAAGGTTTAACACCGCGGTAAACACGATGAAACGTCTCTGCTGTCTGACAACACGGCATCCCTGAATTCCACTCGGAGTAAACACACAAACACACGACAGGAGCAATACTGCACTCTCCATGCTATAAAAGCAATTATGAAAATGAAGCAGGAACTAAAGAGGAAAAGTGTTGCTGTTGAACTTCAAATGTAAATCTTTAGAATGAGTTTGTTTGCTCAGTCAAACTCGGTGGGGTGAAAACCCAGCGTTTCCCCACAGCTTTATTCATTCTCATTACCATTCACCCAGTTCGGTCTGAAATGCTACTCTCGGGGTTTGCTGTAATAATGAGAATAAAGTCATGAGTCATTAGTCTTACAAAAATACTGTGCTAGAACGATGCTGTGGTACACCATCTTAAATATAAATGTGTACTGATTCATTACCACATACACATACTGTGGTATTTACATGGTACTACAAATAACTTGTAAATACTTTGGCACATTCATTTTAGTACATTGGCATACATATTTCATAGTTTTTTTTATAGTTTAAACATTTCGAGTTTTACCACTTGAAATGAATCGCTGTATTATGGTAAAAACATGCTTTAATGGTTTACCATGGTAAAATGTAAAAAAAAAGGTATTAAAATTATGTCCAAAGACCACTATTATAAATAGTATTGTTTTAATAATATAAATTGTAAAAAAAAAACACTTCCGTATGTCACAATAACCATTAAATTACTATTATAAATATCTAAATACAGATAATTTAAGAACAAAAAGAGAGAAAGAAACACTACTTTAATAATTCTATGATTACCGTACTCATTAAAATAATTACATAAAAGGATTTGAAAATATATTTTCTTACAGTACAGTTGAAAAACAAAAACAGTAATATCATGGAAATATGTCAGCAATAGATGCCATTAGTGTAAAACAGAAGTAGGCCTATTTTCGTAACAATATGCTATTTACATATCATTAATTAATGCAAATAATGATAGATTCTATTTACACTATGTAAAAATAGCAGTATTTTTTTCACGATAAGTATAAATAGTAGTTATATGTTATTTAAACAGTGCAAAAAATTCAGGTATTTGCACCTTAGTATTGTAGTGCATTATAAAACCGTATGCAATAACAATATTGAGTGTAAATGATCATATTTATTCAAATTATGAAATGGATGCAGGCTTACTGGCACAAAAGCCCTCCCTAAACCTACCCGATAAACACTTTATTAATAGCCATGAGGCACTTTATTTACACTTTTTGAATATGTCCTTTGTTTTATTGAAAATAAACACCTTTGTGATCTGATGTGTGACTGGAAAAGGGAGAAGAACGTCACGTTGTCCTTCACAACCAGACACTGGAGGGTGAAGTTAGTGTAAATAGCCTCTGCCAACAAGGTGGGATATTTGCACTTAGTGGAAACAGACTGTATTCCTGTGGCACAGGTCCAACAACACAAACAACATTTCTCTGTCCTCTCACACTTCTCCTTACTCATTTCTCTTCTCAAGCCTCTATACGACTCCACAAACAGATCATTCACAGTAGACCGGATCGGCCGGTCTCAGACCGTCTCTGAGTGAGGTCTGTGTTGTATAATGCTGACTGCAGATCACGCCTGTGCAATTGTGTGAGTCACACGAGAAAAACATTTATCCTTCTCTAGAGAGAAAGGGAGGGACCTGAACAAGTTTGGTGAGATCATTTAACGGAGTTAATATAACAAACACAATATATGCAAATAACAAGTAAACTGCCAAAGTAATTTCTCAAGCACATAATGTGTTCAATAACTGGTCATTTATAATTACGAAAAGTAAATATAGCTGCCTTGTGTTAGGAATATTTACAGTGTGATCTTAAAGTACTGTGCTTGTCAGATACAGGGCATCCAATTCATAAGTGATTTCAACTTTAATGAAATAGAAATAAACAGATGTGCTGGTTCCCCTCAGAGTGAGCGGACACAAAGAAAATATCTCTGAGGAGAAAATCCTGGAGATGATGAAAGAGACAAATTACTGCACCTCACACATACAGTCCCTGAGATCTCCAAGACACACTCTCTCTCTCTCTCTCTCTCACACACACACACACACACACCACACACACACACACACACACGCACACATCTATAGCGGCCCCTGATGGGATTTTGAGACATGCACTGTTTCAAAAATCAATAAGCACATCTTCAACGGCGGGAGAAAATATCAAACTTAAAACAAACAGAAAGTGCAGTGTCCTCTCTGGAGAGCCGACTGAAACCCTCTTATTACAAACGACAGGAAAACAGACCCTTCAGTCTCTCTCTACAGCATAAATACATCTGAGACACCAGAGAAATTAAATGTCAGGCCAAACATCAACTAACAGCAGCACGACTGGGAAAAAATCATATAAGAGGACAATGGGGCGATGTGTTCCTAGGGCTGGGTGATTTTTCAGATTTTAATCAATAAAAATATTTGCTAAATAGCATCCAATCGCATGATGGTGCACCTGATTAACCGCTCACATTTAAGCGTGATCGATGAAAGAGCGTAACAGACTACATCGCTAGCCCTGATTGGCTCTTCACACCGGATGTGTTTTGCACACGCGGGTGGTCGAATGGGATATAAATGCAAGGTTATAATACGCGAGTTGAACTTATTTCAAGTAAAGCAACATGTTTTAATATACAGCAAAAGATACAAGAGGCGAATGCAACAGTCAAACTCATCCAACATGCATGCTTACATTAAAACAATGGAAGATCACTGCAATGGAATACAAAAACCTGTCTCAGGTCTACTACTGTATGCATGACAGGCTGAAATACGTTTATTTTATTACAAAATGTTTACATTTAATAATAGCCTTACAGGTGTTATAATTTGTCATTTTGTAATTAAATTGACTTGACCTCTAATACTGAATGCCTACATAAAATAATATAAAACAATAAAACTGCTAAATATTTATTTCTGAAAATATATGATGCATTAAAGATAAGTTTGTCCAATATTTGCCTTCATATTTCATGCATTTGTTTTGAAAAGGTATTTAACAAGTCAATTTGTTTTACATTTACACTGTTTATTGTTGACCATGTGTGGTGCACTTGGTATAGAACTTCAACTCTTTCCCCGCCATAATTAAAATAAAAAACAAACAAACAAACAAAAACACCTAGAATATTTTGTTGTATATCTGAACATGCAATATATCAAATGAAAGAACACTGAATCTGAATTCAGAGCGATGATCAAAACATAGATGGAGTAGAGCTCGCTTCTATCAACACCTCAAAGCTTCACAGTCCTATAAAGATTACGGAGTCAAAATTAATTTAACATTAGGTAGAATTAGGCAGTTTAGATTTATGTGTTGTTTAATGTTTGATGATAGTGTTATTTTACATATGCATCTGCTTATATGCCATCAGTTGTTTCTGCTGCTGCTTTGCCAGTGTTTTGATCTGGAGATGCTGTATTCTTTCAGAAGATGTTTAATAGTGTGTGTGTGTGTGTGTGTGTGTGTGTGTGTGTGTGTGCTTAATACACAGAAATCTGGAACATTCAGCAAATGGTGGGAAGAGAGTTAATGAAGAGAATATTACTTGAATCATGCTGTAGTGAAACATGGTGAAAAACAATCCAAATTATTTGGAATCAGTCAAACGTTACGAGAAAAAAAAAAAAAAAATATGTCCTATCATTTCTCATGACAGCACACTTTTTGAAGACAAACACATCCAGACTTCTTATTTATTTTTAGTTGGTTGGCACAATGTTTACAAGAAACTTACACCACTGTAGACAGCTTTCAAAAATGTGCCATCACATTTCAACCACATCACAAACTGTACTGCACCACACATCTCTGAATCTACTCTAGAACAACGAATCAACATCATCTTCACCGACGACAGTGGAGCGACTCCTGACTAAAGACAGCGCTCTTCAGTATGACAGTAAACAAATCCTGACTTACACACAAACCAGCAAAAGATGGCCTTATCTGTGACAGCCCACCTGTACACGCTCACTCTTCCTCATCCTCCCCCCCGCTCGCTTCACTTCTAAAAGTGGGTGACTGGAATATTAGCATGAAATTGTTGGGTAGAAGCGACAGCTTCTTTTAAACCCCCCACTTACGGCTCTCGCTGAGAGAACGCGTGACAACCAGCTCTTACGGAGTGAAAGAGAGAAAGACAGTAGTGCGGAGGAAAGAGAACTGAGGAAGGTTTGAACTGTTTCTCCATTATTCTCAATTAAACATACATACATATATATATACACACACACACACACACACACACACACACACACACACACACACACACACCTTTGAAGTGGTTCATCCAATCAGATTTCAGAGTTCGCTGTATTACGTGATCTTAAGTATTCCTCTGAACAATGCAGATGGACACGACTCAGTAGAAGTTCATCGCAGGGGCTAAAGGAGGATTGGAAGATAATCAGAACCCATCACTGGGTGATGCCCAGTACTGCAAACAGCTCGATCTTTCTGGTCTTGGTGGAGATGAACTGAAGCCTGTTTTATTAGACCTGTGATCTCTAGAGGCTGCAGGGTGCTTTACCTACAGGCCCAGTGCTCATAACTCCTGTCTGCACAGAGGCTTCTGCTCAAATCTTCAGCGTATCTCTAGCGACTGATCGGGGTTTGCTCTCACAGCTTGTAAAGTTTTATTAGAATTACGTACCGCAGAGCATTTACTGTCTCTCAGTAAACACCTCTAACAATAAAGAACCTGTCATTTATAAGTCAAATGAATCGATTCAGCAAGAGCGAGTGAAACCTTAGAGGCGTGAACTACTGATGAATCTATAGGTCATTAAAATGGTTGCATTTGGAGGACACTCTCTGTACGCTAGCCTAGAGACAGAACCAGGCAGCCAGAGAAATAGAGACAGAAATAGAGACATGAAAACGAAACACGGACGGTTGTAGAAAAACGAGGGAGAGAGGAGGAATGATTGACAGTTGGCATCTGGCTGAAGGATGTTTTGGTGGAGTATGAAGCAGCTGGCGTCTCAACCGAGATGAAATCAACATCATCTACACCCCCCAGAACTAAAGGCTTGTTTTGTGGCAGCTCATTGGGATGATTTTTATCGTCAATCATTTTTGCTGTATAGAATTCTCAAATGGTTTCTATGGAAATTACAGTGTTTGATGTTCCAATATAAGACAAATGAACATTCAATTCTTCAAAGTATTACACATCAATCATATTAGTGTTTAATACAACTAAAGCTAAATGCATAAATGTAAATGTAAACCCATACAATTCCATTTTTTTTTACTTGAAATAAAACAAACATGAACTGAAATAAATGTAACATTTGGGTGCCAAGGCAACATTTCAAATTTTAGTTTGAAGAACTTGGATAACTATGACAACATTTTTTGTTTAATAAAAATACTTTGTTAGACATAATTAAATAAATATATAATGCAAGTAAATTGACTTACTAAAACAACTAGCTAAATAAAAACTATATACCTAATGTATATAAATAAATAATTAAGACAAAACATATAATTACTAAAACTTTAACCAATTAAAATGATAACTGAAATTATAAAATTAAATATAATTAAAAATATTTACAAAAACAAAGGTCTATCTGTGTTATTTAAAGACAAAGTTAAATCAAAATTGATGCCAGCCAAAAGGTCATTTCAGAATAATTTTATTGAAAGATTAAGACAAATCATTTTCCATGTAACAATCAAAATATTGAAAGCTTAAAGAAATTAAACGGAATAAATTAATTAAGTGCATGATTTATCATTCCATTTATCAAGATCCAATCAGTTCCAGATTAAATCACAATCTCATGCTGCATTTTGACTGATTCAATATCCTGCAATGTTGCATTAGAGAAATGTACTTGGTTGTAAATGCAGTTTTCACTTTGACTTAAATCACAAGAAGTTGTTTTCTAAAGAACTAGAAATTCTTTGAGAACATTGTAAGGCATCAAACTTTTCTGGCTTTATTTCTACGGTGTACAAAAATGGTCTGTACCAGTGCTGGCATGTTTGTTGTCGTAAACTTGGTCCAGACAGTATCAATCCCCAGCATAATGTTCAAGAAAAATCACTCTGAACTGTTTCCCTCACACCCTTGAAGGCGACCATCACAGCTTTAGCGTCATGCTAACTCCTTCACAATAGGCTTTAGAGAGACTGCAAATCACAGTGGCTTAGGAGTGCTCCCGAACAATGGCTTCTTGTGTGTGTCGTGAATTACTCCTGCTAGCAGATGGCCAAACTTCTCCCTTTCATTCTGACAGAACACTGTGTGTGTGTGTGTGTGTGTGTGTGTGTGTGTGTGTGTTTGTGAGAGAGAGAGTGTGTGTGTGTGTGTGTGTGTGTGTGTGTGTGTGTGTGTGTGTGTGTGTGTGTGTGTGTGTGTGTGTGTGTGAATGAGTGAGTGAGTGAGTGTGTGAGAGGTGGTGTGTGTGTGTGTGTGTGTGGTGAGTGAGTAAAGAGAGAGAGAGTGTGTGTGTGTGGCGTGTGTGTGTGTGAATGAGTGAGTGAGTGAGTAAAAGAGAGAGAGAGTCTGTGTGTGTGCGTGCGCATGTTTATGTGGTTTATGAGGACACAAATTTGTATAATGACATGGGTATGACATAGGTATTACAAGGAAAAGGTGATTTATGAGGACATTCTCAGTGTTCCCATAATTTAAAACGCTTATAAATCATACAGAGTAAGTTTTTTGGGGGGAAAGTTGAAATGCACCGTCTCCTGTGAGGGCTAAGTTTAGGTGTAGGACAATAGCACACACAGTTTGTACAGTATAAAAACCATTACGCCTATGGAAAGTCCCCGTAAACCATAAAAACCAACATGTGTGTGTGCGCGCGAGTGTGTGCGAGTGAGAGTGTGAGTGAGTGTGAGTGTGAGTGCGTGAGAGTGTGTGTGTGTGTGAGAGTGCACAAATTAAACCAACCATTAGTGCTTCAGCCAAGAGACAGAACTTCTCTACACTAGATTATAAATGTTAAGAATGCATAAAGTTCACAGCATTAGTCGCCTCTTTATGGTAGTTATCACAGCTGGCTCTCGAGTCTCAGAATAAATGAAACTTTGAAAGGGTGAACATTAATACATAACTGACAAAGATAGCTGAAGACCAAGTCTGAGTCAGTAGCCAGAACCAGCTTTTGTACAGGAATTAATACCTTCATTCAGAGAGGATGTGACAATAAAGTGTCAGTAAAGGTCTTTATACACCTAACGCAACGGTACAAAAGCATTTTGCGCGAATTGCACGGCGCGAATTGAGCGTTTGACGCGCCATTCGCGCGAGTTGAAAAATCTGAACTTTGGCGGATATTCGCGCTGCGTTAACCAATCAGGAGCTTGCTCTAGCAGTGACGTCATTACGAGCAGAGGCAGAAAATCCCAAACAACAATGGAGGACAAAGTAATTGTGGTTGTATGTGGGTACCCGGAGCTGTATATACATCTTCGTACTTTTACAAAAACAGGAATACATTTTGCAACGAGACTGGAGCTGCCTGCAGAAGCCCCTCCCATGGCTGCGGTATTCGCATCTGTTGTATAGTGAATTTCTCACGCGAATGAAGCAAATTTCTCACGTGAATGAAGCGAGTAAACTCAAAATGTTCAAGCGTCCAACTTCGCACGAATAGCACGATTTATTCGCGTCATTCGCGCTCGTGTGAATGCACCTTGAGAATCCATAAACTTCCACATTTTGATAAAAGCATTGTTATGACAGCTGTGTTAACATTAGTTACAACTGAATTGGCTCATGCTACAGTTTTAATATACTTTGATGACAAGCAGGAAACATTTATGATTCAATGACGTCACATTAAAATGGTCTAATATGAGGAAAGATTTTGATTTCAAATAAATGCTGTTCTTTTCAACTTTATATCCAAACAATCCTGAAAAACCACTGAAGTCACTGAAAACTGGAGTAACGATGCTGAAAATTAAATTAGATAACAGTGATTTAAATTGTAATGATATGTCTGTTTTTACTGTATTTTTATAAATAAAGCCTTGGTGAGCATAAGAAACCTAAAAATCTTACTGAACACATCTGTAAATTAAATTATATAAACTAGAGTCAAAAATGAATTTTTCATTGCAGTAATAGTGGCAGTAAGTATGCTACGAGGATCCTAGTTGATGTCAATTCTGAAAATGATTGCCTTCTGTGCACCGTATAGCAGTAAATCACTTGGCGAGACTGTATTTTGCATGTCAGGTGGTATGACACACACATGGATGTACGTGAGAAAGACAGAAAGCAGGGCTGGATCTTCCAGTGCTCTGCTCAACAGATGTGAAGCTGCAGGCCAAACCCTCAGTGCTCGGACTCTCCAAGGGCAGGACTCGCTCCAAAATATACCATTTCAACCTCTTTCTATATTTCAGCTTTACAGGGCTGCTCTTGACGTATGATACCAGACAACTCCTCGCCTGATAAATCTGATAACAAATGAATGATGCTCCTTCCAGAATCAAGGATTTACAGTTCTGGCCAAAACACCTCGCAGCTGCTAAACTGAACCTGCAGCTTTGCTAGAATTTTGAATGCTTTTTAATACACTTAAGACCATTTTATAAAGCTTATCCAAGTGTGCGCTAGTGTGTGTGCGTGCAGGCGTTGTGTTTATTGTGCTTCCCTTGAGGGGGGATTAATATAGTGAGTGTTAACGTGTCTCTGCGTGCATGTACAAGTGTCAGTAAGCATGAGGTAAATCAGCGTTTACAAACAGCCTGCTGCGGGTCGTTGCGTTACGCATTATCTTACCTTTGGGGAGACACAGTTTTCGGGGCAATGCACTGACCCGTGTAATGTGAAAAAAGAGAAATACACACATCTACCAAGAACTAATGCAATTTTGCTTGTGAAAAACTACATTAATTTACCAAATCAGACCGAACAGAGATGATTTGTCAGAATTCTGCATATATATATAAATAATTCTAGGGCAGCAACAACTAAGCTATAAAAAAATATATAATAACAGACGATGAAAATAATTAGATTATCAATGGTGTCTAAGCTCTATGCACAGAAAACATTCACCAGTCATGTCATTGCTTTACAGACATGACCTAAGCTGTCCTAAACACAATCTAAATGTAGCATTGCATTATTTGCTCACCAATGGATCCTCTACAGTGAATGGGTGCCGTCAGAATGAAAGTCCAAACAGCTGATAAAAACATCCCAATAGTGCACAAGTAATCCACACCACTCCAGTCCATCAGTTAGCATCTTGTTTAGTGAAAAGCAGTGTGTTTTAGAGAAACAAATCCATCTTTAAAGGGGTGGTTGACTGCTTTTTTTAAGCTTGATGGTGTTTATGGGGTGCAGTCTAACCGGTCAATGCTTCGTTTGTTAAAAACACATTATTTTTCACATAATTTACCTTGATTACATACTGCTCTGTCCCTTCTCTGATAAACGCCCTGATTATTTCCAGGTTTTATGAAGCCCCTCCCTCAGAAATACACAATGGGCTCTGATTGGTTAGCTGGCCCAGTGTATTGTGATTGGCTAAACCGCCTCTAGAGCTCGTCTAAATGTCCCGCCCCTCAGAAGACTGAATTGTGATTCATATATGAATAGATTTGTATGTGCACTCCTAGTTTTCTCTTCTCTAAAGCAGCGTAGCATGGCCTCACACCTCCTCGGACTGTTAAAGTGAAATAATTATTGTATTCCCTCCCTGTTGCACGTAATAAATTGCTTACGGTTTAGAATAAAACGCCTCATTTGCAGTTCACCCATCAACAGACCAGCAGAGATGGAAATCAAAACCCACATCACACCACAAGTACAGCTGTGAAACATCTTACAGGCCTGACAATAAACATGAGAGATGACAGAGATAGTGCAGAGAACTCAAACGTGGCCAAAATTAAAATAAAAAACAAAGGAGGTGTGATTAAATCTCAGAAGGTCACCCAGAACTGTTCTTACTCAACCGTGTAAGGAGGCGGATTGTGAGAGCCCTACCATTCACACTCCCAATGGTACAGTAGTTGCTTGAAGTTTCTCTGCTTAGCTCGCCAACAGTCTCATGACACCTCAAAGAGCCAACTCTCATCAAACAAGGAACCTAGCCTCTTAGATACAGTCCACCAAATAATGCCAATTCTGTCATTGTTCACTCACCCTCATGTTTTTCCAAACCAGTATGACAAAAAAATATTTTCGAAAACTGTATCTTTTGTCCATAAAATGAATGTCAATAGGGTCTAAATTAATGAGAGTGAAGAAAAAATTTAAAAAGATGACCATTTTCATTTCTGTGACCTATTAAGTCTTAAATAAAAATTTATGAAAATTAATCTTGCACATTCAATGTGTTTGATCAAACTGTGGTCAACATATTCCGGTCCATTAAGGATTTCAGGTGGACTGTGAATTAAAAAATGTAATAAAAACTGAAAAAGCATTAAATTAACCAAATTAATGAATCAACTGATTACGCAACTCGAAACAATACATGAATTGTATTAACATTAGTAAGTAACTAACTTCATTAATAGTGTTAATGACAATGTATGATCAAATCTTTAGCTGGCAAGCAGTCTGCTCATTTATGATTAGCAGTAACGATTTACTGGCAATTACAGAACCGGCTTTACTGACGAGATGCGCATGAGAATCGCACGCGATTAATCGCTCAGGCCTAATTAGCAGCTAAAAGTGAAGTTTTCAACTAAAGAACCAAACCGAGTCCTGCAAAAGTACGGACTGGTAAATCTCTGGATGTGTCACGATACAAGGTATGAAGATCATTGTATATCCTTTTAAACTGTTTTGGGGTGTGAGGGGCCCACAATTCTGGTTCTCAAAGTGTAAAGTCTGAATAACACTGAGTTACATAAGACATTTGTGTTTGAATTAGGCCTGTCACATGATCACATGATAGTCATTAGTTAACTCGTTTAACTCACATTTTTGTTTGTTCTAAATGTACCTTAAATTAATTACTCTAATCAACATGGGCATGGACAAATATGGATTCTCTATGAAAATGTATGTTTATTATTATTGAAACCATAGTCAACAGCATGAAGACTAGACATGTTTCAAAGGTAATAGATGTTTTTCAAAGAACTTGTTCATGTCAATTAGAAACATGAAAAAAGAAATACTAGGTTCCCATTACTTCTCTTTCTTTGTACTTAGCAATTTACTTAAATCTGTTTACATTTTTGCACACAGGGCAGCTCTTCTTCTGAACATGCAACATGTACATTTATTATTGCATTTGTTTCCTTCTCTGTGCCACATGCTGTATTTTGATGCAGCTAAATTCTCAATAAAACTGTTTCTGTTATTAAACAATGGAATGAATATGAAAGTGACTGAAACATGACCCATTAAGACTAGTCTACTTAACCAGCTCTCCCTTCCAAGATGTTAATCTGCACAAAAATCATGATAATCGATTTGAAATCAAATACACATAAGATAAAGACAATAGCTGGGCTGTGATTTCGGCTATACTTGCATGAAAAATTAGAGAAGCAACATAATATCTAAGTTTAACTGAAAGTGCTGCTCATCTCCACCGCGCGCTGAACCGAACTGACACACACACACACACACACACACACACACAGAGAGGTGTGCTCACGCTGGGGCAGCAAGACCTTGAACGGCAGTACCAACGATTCTCAGAAACTAAATAAGGTTTGGGTGCTTTTTGAAGGGAAAAAATTCACTAAAGGGGTCTGTAATGTTGCTAAGTTGGCAACACTGTGTATCTCCATTCCTCCAACTACGGGTTGGGCCACGGGTCAAACAGAAAATACGCACTGCTTAATCCAGCGTTAATAAAATTAGTGCATGTGCATATCACAGTGGCCATGGCATAGCAAGTGCTTAAAAACAGCCATGCTAAGTGTCGCTCAGAGAGAGAGAGAGAGAGAGAGTGAGAGAGCGAGAGACGAGAGAGAGGCAGAGAGAGAGAGAGAGAGAGAGGCGAGAGAGGCGAGAGGAGAGGAGACGAGAGAGAGGCGAGAGAGGGAGAGAGAGAGAGGGAGAGAGAGGAGAGAGAGAGAGGAGAGAGAGAGGCAGAGAGAGAGAGAGAGAGAGAGAGAGAGAGGTGAGAGAGAGAGAGAGAGAGAGAGAGAGAGAGAGAGAGAGAGAGAGAGAGAGAGAGAGAGAGGCGAGAGAGAGAGAGAGAGGGAGAGAGAGCGAGAGAGAGCGAGAGAGCGAGAGAGAGAGAGAGAGAGAGAGAGAGAGAGAGAGGCTGAATGTTAATGTTTCTCTGCCCTTGGCATCTGGAAGTTCAATTACACTGAAAGTCAAGCGACTGACAGCGAGCGCACAGAAGCACTGATAGTTAGAAAGAAAAACAACACTGTTCCAATAACAAAGTCAAAGAGAAGGACAGACGAGGAGAGAGAGAGAAATAGAGACATATGACATTCAACCTGTCAAAACTGCTTCTGGATGTCAGTCTGGCAGCTACTTCAAAAACAGGCCTTGTTTGCAACAAGCTCTCACTTGCACTAGCTAAACCAATCTAAGACGACGGATTGAAAATGGATATTTGAAGAAATGCAAATGCATTTACATCACAGGCAGCATTAGGCCAGCATCAGTATTATTCAGCAGGAGAAAATCTTATCGCCACACTCAGCAGCTAACATAATAGAGACTCCTGTTATTACACGTCCTGAGGACATTTCAGCTGTCAATCAACTAAAGTGATGATTATGAGGTCACATGTTCTGTTTTAAGTGTTTCCACTGAAGCCACTAACTACTCTGGGCACAGTGCAAAATATGGCATCGGTCTGTAATTTCTATACAATTATGTGTAACATGATTGTTGTTCCACAACAAAAGATTGTGCTGTATTAGAGAATCAGATGTATTACTTTAGCTGATATATTTCTGAGTGCAACAACCCAGTCAAATAACAAAGGGAAAAAATCTAAAGAAATTAATACTTTTATTCTGCAAGGATGCATTAAATTTAATCAAAAATAACAGTAAGAAAAATTGTATAACAAAATATTAGCATTTTCTACCTGAAATATGAAGAAACACAAGCTCTTTCAACAGTAAGACATGTTTCTTAAGCAGCAAGTGAATGATCGTGTATCTGTAAAATAATCTTTATTTACTGCCAGAAAAAGGTGCCAAGTGAACCGGTCTTTGTGTCGATAGTCATAAAAGACTAGCAGTGAAAAAATAACAGAATATGATTTCCCACTGAACATTCAGCTAATGTTGTCTTTAAAGGTCTGAACTTGCAATTCAAAGATCAAAAGTCCAAATTCTGGTGATTCATGAGCTATATAGTCTCTATCAAGACCCTTAACCTTACTGCTCAAAGACTGGATCGTCTCTGTAAGACTAAACGTTGCTCCGCATAAGAGAGCATCTGCTACCTGATAAATCACTTCCATTCCTGTTCTCACAACAGTGTACACAATGAACCAATTACTTTATTAAGCCAAGCATAAAACGACAATAAATAGTATAGCCTCAATATAAACACACTAATAGAGCGGCTACTACCCTCAAGGCCAGAAACCGCCGCTCTGGTGTCTATGAGAGCAGAGGCCTGTTTGCACACAATCACATCTGTCATGCTTTGGCAAAGCTCGGTTCCTCTGAGGGAAAGAGAAAGAACTCTGACCTCACAGTTGACAAAACAACCATTTATCAAAATTCATTAGAGATTTCTGCAGTGGATTCAATGACACAAAAATAATACAAAACATTAAAACACCCAACTCGCTATTATCAAGCTGTGCATGTAATGCAAGACACTATAAAAAAGGAAAACCGGCAGAACAAAAAGCCTCTGTAGCGCACAAGTCTAAAATGCCTTCTAGTCATGAAACCGATTCGAATCTACTGATGCATAGATTTCCTCTCTGCTGTTTTTCTTTTGCTCGTGAGGAGCCGTAAAACAACACTAAATGCTATTTAGAGAAACGTCCTTGTCGTTTTCTCGGCTGTGCCCCGCAGAATCTCTCAGACGTCCTCTACGCTGGGGCTTGTTGGTTTGTTTTCTTTCACGTCCTTTTTATCTTTGTCATTCACAAACATGCATTACAAGGGTGAATACACAAGCATACAGTCATGCCAGCGTTCTTCTGAATACTGATGGGGTTCTGCCGAAGAGAAGAACTGAATAAAAATCAGTACAGGAGAGAGAAGCGCGTCCCGGGAAAGGTCATCCATTGCTTGACTGGGACCGATGAGGACCTAGTCCAGAGGGCTGCATCAGCAAGCACGACATGAGCGTGTGTGTGTGTGTGTGTGTGTGTGTGTGCTCTGCCTCGGCTGCACAGCTGAACTTAATGCAACTAAAACACTTTCTCCAGCATTGCAATGCCGCATTCAGTCATGTGTTTATATGCAAATGATGGATTATGAGGAGGATGTTTAGGCAATAAATACATTGTTCTCTTCACATATCTTTAGTCTCAGTGCTACCTGAGGTGCTGTTGCTAACAGCAGACAGATCTTTGTACAAACAAAACCAATCGTTAAAATTAGCTTAAGTTTAAAACATAATCAACACAGACTAAATGAAAGACTAATGGTAGAATTGTATACTGATGGAATTAAATGGTATATAACATAAAACGCAACATTTTAACTACATAAGCTGTCACGCTGTAACGACTACGGCAAAGCAGCTGTTCTCCCGAGTCCCGTAGACGGTTACAGAGCACCACAAAGTAGCAGCTGAAGTCACGAATGCACAATATGACGTTGGAATGCCGTTACCGTTACAAAAGTGGAGGCTGATTAAAGTCGCTAAATACCGCTTCGCCACGATGACGACCTTTCAAGTGAGATATTAGATGTGTTGTGTTAAACCCTGACACCTTTTTTCCTCGTCTCGGAGTCCTTTCTGAACATTGTCCTCCTCTGCCAGCGAGAAACACTTCCAGACCGGCGAAGACATGTTCACAGATGATGACATGAGCGCTACACAAGCTGAGAGTCACTGCAATTTAAAGCTGCAGTCACATCACGTGCAGTCAGAAAGCAGATGAATCTCAGATTAATCAGACTGATTGATTTACCAGCAAGTGTACTTTATCGGATTTCATTTATTTATCGGAGCAATAAAAATTACATCATTTTCACCCATATCGGTCAATAATTTATCTGTCCGATAAATATCGTGAATCCTTAATAATAATAATGATCATGCTACTACAGTACTGTTTTTATTTTAAAATAATAACAATAGTAATATGTATTTTTTATCAATACTACTACTACTAATTATAATAGTAACAATAATATAAAAAAGGTATTTAAGTAGTATTTTATTTTACAGTTAAATAGTAATAATAAAACAATTGTAACGATTTTTGTTCAACAATTTACCAATACTAATACTACTACTAATGATAATAAATAATATTTTACATTATAATAATAATTATTATTATTATAGTAATATTGATATATAAATAAAAACTTTGGGCAAATTGTGTAGCCCTACAAACATAGCAAAGCAGTGGTAACCCACCAAGATCGACCAATGGTTTGAATTTGGGGTGGGATCTGATTGGCTGACCAATAGCAGACAGTGAGTTATGGGAGGGGGGTTTGATAAGTCATTATTTTTGCAATGTTTGGGGATACCATTAATAAAGAAATGTCATACTTTATTAGAGCTAAAAAACATTCAATATTTATAACTTATTCACAATTGTTGATAAAATCAAGTAACAACATGAATATCAGAAAGGGTTTGAGATGCTAAAATGGCCATTCTCTGAATACATCACTCAAATAGTTCACTAAAAATGAGCGCTTTAACTCCCGAGGGCCACCAAACAACATTCACTAAGTTGCTTTGCGCTCAAAACACTAGTTATAGATCAAGTTATACATTAGTCTTGACAGTTCTTACTTACACAGAGCCTACCATGTCTGTAAACCATAGAAGATAATTCAATTATGATGACTAAAGCAGTGAGTACAAAAACAGTACACTGTTTTTTTTGCACATCTTATTGTTTTTTGCACTTTATTATTTCATTGCACATTTTACTCTTATTTCTCTTTTTTTACCATATATATGCTCTTGTGTTGTGTTACTTTATATAATTTTTATTTTTATTATTTTGCACTGTCCACTGAGCGAACCTGATTCGATTACATTTCACTTCTAATTATACCCTGTATCATTTATTATGTGACAAATAAAGAAACCTTGAGAGGAAGAATTGCTAGATTCACTAATGCTGCAAAAATGCATCTCTAGGGAAAGCACAAGAACATGAGAGGATGTAACACACCATAAGGATGTGGAAAGCACATCCATGAATCTTGACAAAACCAGTATGACTTTATTTTAACTGAATACTGTTAAAGAATATTACTAGGATCTTTTTGAAGAATTCATTTATTCAATTCACAAATCCAGTCTAATGACTTCAGATTGATCCAGTTCAACTCCAGCAGCTCCCTAGAGGAGATTATAACGATTAGCCAATTTCAGTTTGTTCCTAAAAATAAAGCTACATTTTTGTAATGCCAAGGAGTTAAGAAAATGACAGAATTTGATTATTGGGTGAACTGTTCCTTTAACGGTCTCTGCTGCCTTGCTCAGTACCACACAGCACTTTGCTTTTTGAAATAAATCTGTGTCGAGTTTGGCATCTTGTCAGGTTGTCATTTGCAGACAGTATGCTCGGGTTTGTTTGTTTGTGTGCGAGTGTATCTGTGCGAGTATGTGGGTAGCAGAGAGCACTGCTGTTTTTAGCAGCCTGCTAACACACTGATTATGTTTAACAAGATGTTTTAAGAGCCATCACATACATAAACACACATACTTGAGGTGCTTGGAGAGAGAGACCGATGGAGACAGACAGAGAGCAACAGCAAGAGAAAATACAGCAGGCGAAAACTCTCCTGCCATTGCTTTCGGATTACAGCAGAACGGTGTCAGATTTCCATATGCAAAAGTGTAAAATATTTACAAAAGTATTGAGATCATATCTGTTCTAGTCAAGTCCTTGATATTTGATCATTTCAAGAGCAATACGTTTAATCTAAAGGAACAGAAAAATCATGACACTACAGTTACAGTAAGTCAATCATGCTCACTATTTGATACAGTAAAAACAGTAATATTGTAAAATAGTATTACAATTTAAAAAGTTATCTATTTGAATCTATTTGAACATTTTATGTATTACTGTGATTCAGCTGAATTTACTCCAGGCTTCATTGACACATGATCCTTCAGAAATCATTCTAAAATCCTGATTTGCTGCTGAAGAAATATTTCTAATTATCACCATCATAAATGTTGAAAAAAGTTGTGCTGCATAATATTTTGTGGAAACTGTGATACATTTTTTAAGATTCTTTGACGAATATCTAAGTTCAAAAGAACATAATTTCTTTGCCTCCTCATATGAGTTATAATGAATTGCCGTGACTTTTAGTTTAGTGTAAACCACCAATTTTCCTTTTTGTCTGCTGAAGAAAGAATCATTTGTGTTTGAAACACTGCATTTTATACTATGAGATTATAAAAAGATTACAATTTCATCATGAATCAATCTTGTCATGCTTGCTGCAATATATTTAAGCATCAGATTTCCAAATGAAAGCTCACTCTCTAACACTTTGGTCTCAGGAAACTTGATGTGAAATTCAGTCCAGGACTCTCAGCAGAAAGAACGTCCAGAGAATTCAACAGCGAAGTGATTAGACGTGTACATTTAAAGAATGACAGCACCCCGTATCACAAGCTAAAGAAGCACGTTTCTGCCGGTGGCACTCTACGACCAACAGCCTAGAACATTTCTAGGAAGATTTCAAAGGACCAAACGCCACGAAGGCGTTTTATAGCTGCGTGTGAAGTGTGTACGTGTACCACACCCATGTGTCAGCAGGGTTTGGAGATTATTGTGGGGCTGGTGCCAACCTCCCCACCTCCGTGGAATGCAGACCGACAAATAAAATAGGTGTTGTGTAGTACAACATACAGCTAGGGGTAAATAGACATGCCTAAATAGACATGCTTTGAGCTTTTCGAAAAAGCTTCAGGTCAGGAAATCACACAATTAGCGATTACTTTGACCAAAGCTTTGTTATATCTCTCTCTGGCTCTGTGAAGCGTTAAGGCAGTGGCATTGAGACAGAAACACTATTGTGCTTTCTGCACTAAACAATGGCTCTTATTTAGCCTGTGGGGTCCAAATGTGTGTTAGCTCATTTACTCCATGTCTGCCAAAATTCCTGATATGGATCCTATTACAAAACCAATAAACAGCCAGACAGTGTGCCCGTTCTGGAAGAGCACGCCGAGGCGTACAGAATAAACCCTGTCTCACAAGGGCTGCCGGAGCTCAGCGTTTCTGAAGAGAGAAGTGAATAGCTCTTAAGACCTAACCGAGGTGGTCTTTTTACATCCTCTAGGAAAAAGAACCTGCCAAATCAAAAAGTATCAGCCAGTCACAATAGCAAAAGAATCCAACAGTAATTTAATCATTCAACCTTCACTGCACTAAAAAGTTATTCAAGTGGTCATGAACAATTTAATTAGGAAAAAAAGAATTGAAAAGTGACATTTGAAAAAGGAGTTGCATAAACCTTTTTACAATTGATTTGTTTTACTCCAATTTTATTGCTATAACTGCATATATATGGCTTAAAACGTTTAAATTATCAGGCAAGAGTTCAGATAATTAGCTAGATGAGCTGACTTTGACAGTTTTTTAAGCAAGTACGAATTATTTAGAATTGTTAGAACTTTGTTTTTAGATTTTTGCATTTCAAATCTATTCCATCTATTCATCATTGATTCCTGAAAAAAACATGTATTATCTTTCAAAAACAACATCTAATTAGAAAAACCCCCAGCAAAAACAGCTTATGTAAACAGCATCTGTATGGTTATGGCACAATGTTGTTACATATTTAATATTCAAAAACTTTCCAATCCTAACAGTGCATCAATGAGCTTTAAAAATACAGTGGCAAAAGTTGACCCATTATGTAATTCATTACATTTATATAACGGATATCTCCTCAACCACCACCAATGTACAGCATCCACCTGGATGATGCGACGGCAGCCATAGTGCACCAGAACGCCCCCCCACACACCAGCTTACTGGTGGAGAGGAGACAGTGATGAAGCCAACCAGTGTATGTGATAAAGACCAGTAAGCACAGGCTGTTTAATCCTTGTTAGAAGCGTTCACGTTCAGAAACACCATTCTGAAAGTAAAAAGCACTGAGATGAATGGGAATACTAGCAGACAGCTCCAGGTATTGTAGGCCTAATTGGGTTAAAGTGTCAGGGAGAGGACAGAAAGCGGTCATATAAAATTTAATTACAGTTTTTGATGCAAGAAACATTTGCATTAATAGTGGACCTTGAGGAAAATGTAAATGATGAAAGTGTTATGACCACGTTATGAAAAGCAGAATTCATGATGTTGCATTTATGAACCATGGCAAAGCCACATCCATCACTGCTGTCATCTGATGTCACATCACTAAGGTTAAAACTTCTGACAGAAAAAGACAATTTTCCACTAACAACTGGAATACAGTTGACTTGGAACTGATGGCAGCCAAGCACAACAGTCCCTCCCCGCAGACTAGGGTGTTTTTCTTTTATTTCCAGTGCAGTGTCACTGTGTGTGTGTGTGTGTGTGTGTGTGTGTGTGTGTGTGTGTGTGTGTGACAGTGTGTGTGTGTGTGTGTGTGTGTGTGTGTGTGTGTGTGTGTGTGAGACAGCATGCTATTTCCAGCCTCAATGCAGCCAGACTGTGAGAGCAGAACATAACAGCTGCTCCCCAACAAACACTATTTGACCATGAGAAAAACATGCTGTATAGCCTCTAATGGCATTTACATGAAACAAATAATGCCGTAGACACACACCACGGTATTTCCAAGACAACATTTCCAATTATATATACTAGATACTACAAAGTCAAAAGCCATACTTTAGAATAGCAGTTCTCAAATGGTTTCATATTTACATTTACATTGTCATTTATGCCTTTAGCAGATGCTTTTATCCAAAGCGACTTAGAGCATTCAAGCTATACATTTTTTGTCAGTATGTGTGTTCCCTGGGAATTGAACCGCAGAATGATGTTTGCATGACACGAGCAAACCTCTTCATAATCATTATTCTGATTAATCACTAAGAATGGTTATTTTTACCATTTCTTGAATACTCCACAGCACAAATGACAAACTCACATATTTAGGCGTGTTACTGGTCACCGTTTATTGTGATTAAAACATACACCACATAGATTAATGTGATTATGGTTGATCGAAGTATTGCATGTAAACGCACTCACTGACTCTGGCACAATAATCCTGTTCTTGAATGTTCATTTCACACCTGTACGATTGCTGGCAAGTGTATTTCCAAGACATCAGCCCCCCCATCCAGAACTTGCCTACAGACAATAACACTGTCTACACTGGAAGCAACGGCATCGACTCATGCGGTGACAGCTTGAGGTGGTCTACTCTGGAAGTGTTGACGCTGCACGTCAATGTTCACTAACCACAGATCATCTGTACGCTCCAGGCTACACTTCAGCAACAGTACAATGGAAGAATAGCTTGGATAACTAAGCATTATTGGGGACTTGAGAAATAACAGGTCAGGTATATTATAAACTCACCATGAACTATTGGCAAAAATTAACTATATATTAATTATAAAATATACAGCTAGATATTTACATACCATTAAAAAATTTGGGGTCAGCAAGTTAATAAAATTTTTATTAACACTATTATGTCAGAAATAATATTATTAATGTTGTTATCAAAACTGTGACAGTAAACATGCATTTGTACATTTTAACAAATTTTAAAATGTGCATTTCAAATAAAAGCTGTTAATATATATAACTTTCCATGAAAAAACATCCCAGCTGACAGATAAAGCAGAAATATTCAAAATTTGCCAAGTGCTTTCTAAGCACTAAATTAGCATATCAGGTGCCCTTTTTGAAGGATCCCCAATATGACACTGAAGACTGGATTAATGATGCAATAAATTGACCATTGCCATCATAAGAATAAAACACACATTCTATTCTATATTATTTTATTTATAAATCGCAGTAAGGACTTAATCGCAGAATGATGTTTGCATGTGTAACGGATGTATGCCAGTAAGGGCTGTGTGTAAACCTCACTAATCCTGACCTCAAAATGTCTTTACTGACAAGATGCCAATAGAGGCTGTAGCCTTCTTTTGCGCAGCGCCTCCACGCGCCCGGGTTACACACACACACACACACACACACACACACATGGCATGAGCAAACCTCTTCATAATCATTATTCTGATTATTCACTAAGAATGGTTATTTTACCATTATTTGCCACAAATGACAAACTCACATATTTAGGCATGTTACTGGTCACCGCTTTATTGTGATTAAAACATACACCACATAGATTAATGTGATTATGGTTGATCAAGTATTGCATGTAAACGCACTCACTGTATCTAATCACAATCTAAGTCTCCATAACCGTTCTAGAATGTTCATGGAATCACAACGATTGCTGGCAGTGTATTTCCAAGACATCAGCCCCCATCCAGAACTAGCTCATGCTAGAGACAACACCGTGTCTACACTGGAAGCAACGGCATCGACCTGCGGTGACAGCTTGAGGTGGTCTACTCTGGAAGTGTTGACGCTGCACGTCAATGTTCACTAACCACAGATCATCTGTACGCTCCAGGCTACACTTCAGCAACAGTACAATGGAAGAATAGCTTGGATAACTAAGCATTATATTCAGCAGAAATATACAGGTCAGGTATATTATAAACTCACCATGAACTATTGAAAAATTAACTATATATTAATTATAAAATATACAGCATTTTTAGATATTTACATACCATTAAAAAATGTTGGGGTAAGTAAGTTTTTTATTAAATTTTTATTAACACTATTATTCAGAAATAATATTATTAATTAATACAAAATGTATCAAAAGTGACAGTAAAGACATTTGTAATGTTAACAAATTCATTTCAAATAAAAGCTGTTCTTTTGAACTTTCCATGAAAAAAAGTATCATGCTTTCACAAAAAGCAGAACAACCATATTCAAAATGTGCAATAGTAAGAGACATTTCTAAGCACTAAATTAGCATATCAGAATCATTTTTGAAGGATTATAATGACACTGAAGACTGGATTAATGATGCAACAAATTGACCATTGCCATCATAAGAATAAAACACACATTCTATTCTATATTATTTTATTTATGGCTCCGTATATTAAATGCCACTCCATTTGAAAACAGGTGATGGAGCTTTACTGCTAATCACAGACTGTCTTTACTGACAAGATGCTCATAACAATCGCATTCAATATACCGTGCAGCCCTAATACACACACACACACACACACACACACACACACACACACACACACACACACACACACACACACACAGGCCTATATAATAAATACTGCATAGCCTAAGCCTTCATTATCAAGATACGCAGTTATTTTTAAAAATTAAGTGGGTATGTTTTATCTATGTCAGTTTTCTGGAAAGCTGTGGCACTGCTATGGTTACACTGCTGTTCTAGAATTCCTACTTATTTCTATTTCTGTGCAAGCATACCTACTGTATCTAATCAGAATCTAAGTCTCCACTTAACCGTTTAAATGTCATGGAATCACGAGGGACGAGTACGGCGGAGAGTTCCAGAGAAAAGCAGCTCTAGCTCTCTGGCTGTTTTTGGCTCATGCTAGAGGAAATATGATTATGCAGAAGGGGAACGGTTTCATCAGCACCTGGAGCGGTGCATGAGAGGGGAGGTTTGGGCTGAAAATAGGGGGGATTTATGAAGTGAGCACATACTTTAGCCCTGGCAGGAAGTCATTAAGCTGTAAGCTAGAATACAGAGAGAAGCGCTGGCATCTGCACCACTTCTGCGACCGCTCAGGCAAAGCAGCGGCTGTTCTGTACCTTTAAACACTACAAGATCTGTTTCGTCATTTATCCAAACAATCAAGATGACATCTCTTGAACTGGCAGCCAGCGGTAGTGGTGAAAGGGCAGTGTGGTCGCTTAACTTCCGTTCATACGCAGCTGATGCTAGCTAATTCAGAATGATGTTTATACACAACGTGTTATTCTAGACAGAAAAAGAAAGGACATCCCAGCTAACAGTGAACGTTCTCAGAAAGGTGGCTAATATTCTGGCCAGGTGATCTCAAAGCTATGAACAGTTTTTCCATTAACATTAAAGTGGTAAATATGATGCTGCTAAAAAGAACATTATTTGTGTATTTGGTGTAATGCAATGTGTTTACGTGGTTCAAAAAAACACATTATTGTTGCTCCTCTATGCCCCATCTTTCTAAAACGTGTTGATTTTTACAAAGCTCATCATTCTGAGAAGCAAGGCGTGCTCTGATTGGTCAGCTATCCAGTGCATTGTGATTGGTCGAATACCTCAAGCGTGAGATGAAAATGTTACGCCCCTCACCGTATTGTGATGCAGTGTCCCGGCGAGACGAGATTAAAACCATAAAACTCAACAAACAACAAGCACTACTCTTCACTGCTCAAAACTTGCGTTTGGATCATCAGTAGCAGAAACATACTTATATACGTAAGTCAGAAGCGCCAGACTGTCCTTGCAATGTTAGAATTGCCCCACTTTATAGAAACAGCCTTTGTGCACAGCTGGCGTTGTAGGCTACTCTTCCAGGTTCAGGAAATAGTCCTTCGTTCAATTGAGAACTTAACCACTGATTTCTAGTGTGTCCTCTTTTGGAAGCCCAAAGTAGTTTTACTTTCACAACGAAACACAGCGTCTCCAGGACATGGCGGCGGCAGAAACAATACTACAGCGAGAATAAAAATCACACCCCCTTTATTTGTGTAAACATTTGGGCAGTGTTATGCAAATATGTTTTAAAATAAAGAAACAAAATCATTTGAATAAGTAAAGATTCTGAAAGTATTGAAGGAGATACAGTAATAATTGTATATATTTACAGTAGTAACAACAAATTATATTTTATTATATGATATGATTAATATCATGTTTTTAAATATGATGGTTTCATTCTAAACATGGTGATTATCTCTAATATGGACAGACACCCAATATAATATGAAATTTACCATCTGAATCCAACCATATCAACAAATGTAAATCATAAAGAGCTTTGTCTCAAAATATATGCATTAGTTTTAGCAATTCTCATTTGCTACTTAAATCTACAACATTTAAAAAAACATAAAATATTAGATAAAGAAGAACAGAATCAATGTTGCACTGCTGCGCGCGATAGCGTCTAAGATCAGACAAATATACACGCGCATCTTGAAAAGCGAATGTTTTGGAAAGTGCTATGCCATAACTTTGTGCCATCTAGTAGGGGTGTAAATTGGATGGTTTGTCACGATTCGATACGATATCGATTCTCATACCCAGCGATACAATATTTGCCGATACCTCAAAAAAATTATACGATAGCGATTCGATTCAGGAGTATATTGATCGATATATCGATATTATATACATATTTTAAACAACTAGTAGGGGTACTAGTTGTATGGTTACAACTAGTAACCATCTACATTTGCATTAACTCATAAATGCAACCAAAAAAATATATAACATGAAAATAAATCTAAAAATGCTACTATGGGCTCAGTGCTAAAAATCTTTTCTATAGATACAGACCCTGTTTACAAGGATATTAATTTTGATGTAGTTTTGTCTGTATTTATTCATCCATGCACAAAAAAGCGGAGGAGAGCTCAATTCCAGCAACCAGCCTGGGGTGGCACAGAAATCTTCATTATTTCAATATAAAAATGTGGTTGACTCTAAAATACTAGACTATTTTAGTGACTAAAACAGAGTTGAATACAGTGAATTTCTACTTAATTGTCATTGAGATATTTGTGAATTATTGTATCATGTAATATGACAATTTTTGTATTATTCCTCACCTCCAGGTATTTTAATAAAGGGGCTCACTATTTACATTTATGCATTTAGCAGACGCTTTTATCCAAAGCGACTTACTCAGGTGATACATTTTTTGTCAGTACATGTGTTCCCTGGGAATCGAACCCACAACCTTTGCACTGCTAACACAAAGCTCTACCACTGAGCCACAGGAACACTATAGCCAATCAAGATCCAGATTAACTATGAACATGTTACATAGCCTTATAGGCCTTTCATGCACACCAATCAGCAAAGGATAAATGTACTAAAACATTCTAGGGCAGGGTAATCGAGAGGGAAGGAGTGTGAGAGAGAGGAAGACAGGCCTCAGAGAACCTCTCCCATCTCCATATCTTATTTCAATGTGGGAATAGCACTCTCAGCAATTATTGTTAGTATCAGTCAGACCATAAAGGCTTTTCCCCGTGGAGCCGAGGCAGCTCTCTCACGTTCAGAGCAGGAGCTTGTCGACAATTGTTACGCTAATTGCTTTCACAGCAAGCGTCATTTATAAAGAAAACATGCTCTAAGACACACACAGAGGCTCAACATATGAGACTACACACACACACACACACACACTCATTGTGCGAGTAAGACGGAGACCGATTTATCATACATTTCCAATATAATCATGATGATTATTATGTCTGCAATATTGAATAAAGATACAATGTGAACATGGTGATGGTTTTCATATGCTTTTTATTTGACCATTAACTTCAACATTTGACTCTTTCTATAAATCAGTGAAACTTAATTTGCATGGGGGGGGAAATGTTCCCGGCAAAGCATTTTTTATGTTAAAATGGTTTAGTAAAACTATAAGTACTAGAATGGCTCTTAACTATTTATTGTTAGAGGTCGACTGATATGAATTTCTGAAAAAAATATACATTAAAAAATTGTAATGCTTAATTGTCAAAATATTGGCCTTGGCAATATATTGGTTGATCACTGTATTTCTGTACTGTAATCTGGTGAATACTAATAATTAAATACTCCATAAGATTATAGTTCCTCTTTATGAAAAAAGGAAGAAATAAAATAACCTTATTTTAGAGTAAATATGCAAATGTAAATTTGTAAAAAACATAAATAAATGTTTATCCATCTCACCCAGCCATGTCGAGATATAAAGTTGCCAATTTTATACAAAAATGTTACTTGATTTTGTACTTCTGGGATATATTTTGAGGTCATTTACATAAACAATAAACATTAAGAACCCAATAAATAAAGCAGCTTAAAGTTGGTTAGAATAAGGCCTTGTTTGATATATTTGCTCGACAAAGCTGTGCATATAATGATTTGAAACTTATTGAAGAAATGATTCATCAACACCCAGAAACAGACAGCAAACCACAACCACAACTCAGATAACCAAAAGCCCTGAAACCCAGTCAAAACAGGCTCCGACATGTCAGGAACAAGCTTATAGCAAACACTTCTATGGTGTCAGAGGGAACTACACATCACAAATCACTCACATGCTCATAAATCAATACACACACACACACACACACACACACTAAGTGAACCTCAAGGAACATATTAAAAAGCCATGATGACTAACAGAACTAAATACCAAACTGAAGAACAGTCACATTTCAATACAATGCTTTATAAGGCACTTAAAAACTCCTGAGTTTCCACAATGATATCATCTCTCACCTTTGTTTTAATTGCATCACTGAATAAGATGTTTCTTTGTGCGTAAGTCATAGTCACTATGAAAAAAATAGCTGAGATCAGATAATGCATTGAAATGCAAATGAAACATTCAAACAAATACATAACATATATGACCTAATTAAACTAAAATTTCAACTTGAAACATTAAACAACCACACACTCACACAATTGTTCTCATTAAATAACTGACATTCTTATCAATTAAGTACTTCATTACACAGAAGATTTAAAGAGCTGGGAGGCATTATGAAAAAGTAGCATCTCAAAGTATATACATACATCATATACTGACCATTCAGTACGTTCATATAGCACAGTAAGCACCTATTGATAAATAGTTCTACATTATAGTACAACAGGCCCCATTTACGGATGTTTATTCACTTAATGGCTGAAGTCGCATACCATAAGTATACTATTTGATAATGCTTTGTCTATAATTGACAGTTTTGAATAATGTTTTCAAAACACTTACTCATGTGCAATAGCAAGGAACCATTTAAAAAATGATTTTTTTCAAAAGCAATGACGTTAGCTAATCAGTGACTCTTTAGTGCCCTTTAAAAAGGAGACTCCTTCAAACAGTTCAGTTTAGACAGAGGGTTTAAAGTTATTTATACACACACACACATATATATACACTTGTTTTTGTGCACAAACGTTAAGTGAACCTCAAGGAGCATATTCAAATAAAAAAAATCCAGCCATGATGACTTTAAAGAACTAAATCACCAAACTGAAGACGTCACATTTCAGTACAATGCTTTATCGAAGGCACTTCCCAAAAACTCCTGAGGTTCCACAATGATATCATCAGCCTCACCTTTGTTAACAATGTATCACTGAATAAGATGTTTCTGTGCGTAAGTCAGTCACTATGAGAAAAAAACTGAGATCAGATAATGCAGAAATGCAAATGAAACACTTCACAATCACATAACATATAGGCCTAATTACGCAACTAAAATTTCAACTTGAAACATTAAACACAACCACACACTCACACAAGCCTCCTCGTTCTCATGAGAGGGAATAACTGCAGCATTCTTATCAATTAAGTACTTCATTACACAGAAGGATTTAAAGAGCTGGGAGGCATTATGTAATTGTGCTAAAATGCATCTCAAAGCTTCTACCACACCACATCATATCCCACAGCTGACATTTTAATCACCCCGGAAAATTCATATGCACAGGTAAGCTGATCCAGAAGCAAATCATTAAGTAGCAAACAAAACGCATCTGATGGATTTCTTTTCCTTTGCCAGATGGAGAGCTCTGCTCACTTAACTGTTCATCAGACATGCAAAACACGAGGAAAAGTTCAAAGAAAGATGCATTTATCTGCAGTGTCCTGAATTACGCTGCTCATGGGTGGATTCTCAAAAGAGTCACGCCAACAGCTTCTAAATCCTTATATTAGGTGATGTGCTAAGAACAACTTATATGAGGAGATCTAGTCTCTAGGGCTCAGACCTGCACTGTTTGTTATCAAAACTTTATGCGTTAATGAAAATGTAAGCATGCCATTAGTAATCAGACCAGTGAATGCTTACTTTTCAGGGTCAAATGCCTCAACACGTCTGCAAAGCAGAGAAATTACCACCCGATTAGCAATGTAATGTTTAAATGAAAACAAACTGACTTTTAAATAACCGTAACAGATAAATCATTCACTATGTCAACTGTATTCACAGTCAATGTAGAAGCATATCTCTGTTTGTGTATGTGACTGAGCCCTGTTTTACAGTTCACCGGTCATGTTAGGCCACTGTCATTTGTCATGAATGTACCCACACAGACTCGCACTCGCTAGCCAATAACCACCACTTCAGCTAACTATACAACTCCCCATCAAGGCTGTGTGCACAACACCTGTGTAAAGCCGTTGTTTATTAGCTTCTCTATTGGTACAACAAGTTTAAACACACTTGATGAATCAATGATCCTGTCAAGAACACACACACACACACACAAATCAAATACACATTCACTCTATGAAGGTTTACAGTAGTTCACCTTGACTTATGGAAACAATCTGGACATAATGCAGGTGATTTCTGTTTTTAATCTCCATATGGGTTAATGACGTGACATTTTTTGGTCAAGATCTGTCAGGCCATTCAACAACTAATACAAAACGACTAGATCTATGTTGAACTTACAACTTTACAATTTATGAATAAAAAAAAAATCTGAATTAAAAAACTTAGTCAAAAATATCTAGACAGGGCATAAATATCTAAATAGGTTGGCATAATCAGAATGATCTTTGTAGCTAGTTTGTTTATAAATACTATTAATAATTGAAGAACACATTAAATAGCCAAATCAAAGTCATATGACACCCAACAACTAGGAAGACAATTTGGTCAAGAAAAAAAAATCTAACAGAAATAATGGAGTTCTTCATAATTGTGTCAAGGTCATTAGGTTAAAGAAACTATATCACAGAATTGACCTTTAAAAAATTCTGTAGGTCAAACGAGTAACCCCAGAAACATTTTCACAAAGTATATGTTTTATCATCTTGGACGACAGTATGTATCATACCAATAGCTACTCAAGGCATTAAATTCAAGGCATTAATGTTTGCCTACAGAAGCACCTCTGGCTTTGCACCCTTTACCTAAATTCATTACTTAAGACTTATATATGCCCTATAGACGCTTGCGTTCTGCAAGTGAACAACGCATTACTGTACCATCCCAAAGAGGCACAAAATCACTTTCACAGACTTTTCATTAACTGTTCCCATCTGGTGGAATGACCTCGAACTCAAACCCAGCAGCTGAATCCTTACCATCTTCAAGAAACGGATAAAAACACATCTCTTCCATCTCTATTTGACCTCTAACTCTAGCACTCTCTATTCTAAATTTATTTGATCTAATATGTCTTTTTATTTAAAAACACACACACATTTACGACCCTCTATCAATTGCATATGTATTCTCTAACTGCTAGCTTTTCTTGTAAAACTAACACTAGGTTTCTTTTTTCTATATTCTATAGCCTACTCGTTTTGTTAAAATAAAACATTAAAATAAAAAAACACCTTCCTACGTGTACTGCGTTAGGCTAACCAGGACTTGTAATAGCACTTGCATGTTGTTGCTCTTTTGTTGGTTTTGATTGCTTACATAAAGTCCTCATTTGTAAATCGCTTTGGATAGGTGTCTGCTAAATGACTAAATAAATACATAAATAATAAATAGCCACAGCACAGTCATGGTAGGTGCCATATCAACAGTTATCTGACATTTACAGCTCCTCTTCACGAGAAAACCCCCAAAACCATAAAACCATAACTTCCCGATATGTCATGAATCATTCAAGCACTTCAACACGAGACAAACTCAAGTAGATGTTGAATTTATTGATATTCAAACCTCAAACAGACCCTTCATACCTCGAAGTGACCCGTCAAACAACTTCAGCGCTGTGACGTCACGACGGGAACTATCACTGTATTCTGACGTCAGAAACGCTCACCGGTAACGGAAATTCTGGAATGCGACATTGTGACAACAGCAAACACCTGTTTAGCACCCTCGGCGGCGAGCAGTTATGTCATCACAATCACATAAAGAACAAAACTTGAACCGTCGCCGCGGCCGTAGACGGTCAGACGTGTTCAGAATACTAAAACCGGTTCTTACCTCGAGAC